>CM042385.1:3733968-4151468 GCA_023634145.1 Thymallus thymallus | reverse complement strand
GTGTCTTGGACCACAGGTTGTGGACAGTCCATGCTTCTCTATTGTAACCATAACCTGGGTATAATTTTTATGAAGATTATATTGTCCCCAACATGATTGCCACTTTATGTTTGATTATTATTTTTGTGTTTTTTAGTAATGATGCACCGATTCTAATACTGAGGTAAAAATCTAAAATATATGGTTGACTGGACACCAATTGGTTTGCAAAAGTGTTTGTCAAAGTCATGTGTTCTCAGAATACTGAGGAACCTTATAGGCTACAGATCGAGATTGCCTAAAATGTCCATCGTTCCTTATCAGCGTTTTAAAGTATTTTCAAGTGGGGACCTGCATTTCACAGATAAATCATGTCACTTAAACAATTCTGCCTTTAGAAAAAAAAACTCTCCCAAAAAACTGGTTCAGTCCAGGCTACTCAATTATCATAATCTTTTCAAAGTTGTCCTTTCAAATTGCCTGTGGTGTAAGGGTAAGTGTGACATGCTTTGGACCGCCACCACTCCGTGGCCTCTCTTGGCCTCTCGTGCCTAACAGGGGAGTAGTGTGGGTGGCTGGGTGTAGGTGAGGGTGGTGCATAGCTAATAGGTACAGGGGGGACTGAACCAAGGGGGGGGACCGCGGTTGGTCGGTCGCGCTCTCTTCTCCTGTTCTCAGAGGGAGCCCCCCCCACAGAGCCTGCTTCACTGTGAAGCACCGCCTTTTGTTGTCCGTTTGTTTACCTTGCTTCCCCAAGTGGGACAATGAGGCCTACAGGACAATGAGGCCTACAGGACAATGAGGCCTACAGGACAATGAGGCCTACAGCAACAGCTCATTCAATGCTCCTTCGGCTCCTTTATCCTCGGCCTCTGAACGCTGGTTACTTCAGATCCTCAGAAGAGTGAGTGATTAAGAACCCAACAGGCTATCTTACAGCTCACAGGCACAAAGGAACTCCACTTATCCAATAAAAAAAGTGTTCCACACAGTCTGTATACCTCAGACTGATCTCACACATCGCTGAGCAGTGGAGTAAGTCACCCGCTGACATCGGTCAAACTGATGGTTCTGGTGAATTTAGCCAATGTGGCTAGTTCCCAAAGTTTGTTGTTATCCCGACCAATTGAACCGGTACCTTGAAAGACAGGTACCTTGAAAGAAGAGGCACCTTGAAAGAAGAAGTACCTTGAAAGAAGAGGTACTTTGAAAAAAGATGTACCTTGAAAGAAGAGACCTTGAAAGAAGAGGTACCTTGAAAAACAGGTACCTTGAAAGAAGAGGTACCTTGCATGATGTTGTTTCTGTTGCTGTTTATGTTGTTGTTTCTGTTGTAGTTGTAGTTGTTGTTGTATTTGTAGTTGTATTTGTAGTTGTAGTTGTATTTGTATTTGTATTTGTAGTTGTAGTTGTAGTTGTAGTTGTTGTTGTATTTGTAGTTGTATTTGTATTTGTAGTTGTAGTTGTAGTTGTATTTGTAGTTGTAGTTGTAGTTGTAGTTGTATTTGTAGTTGTAGTTGTATTTGTATTTGTATTTGTAGTTGTAGTTGTAGTTGTTGTTGGGGGTGGTGGTGGTATCTCACCAATAAAAACTTTGTTCACATTCACTTTGTATGCTCTCACGTATAATTATCATAAGGAAGACAAAAAGCTCTTTTGTTTTTGGTATGGTGTTGGTGGGAACATTGGATTACTGGGGTAAAACTGGCAGGGTATCTGGAGGTGAAGGGAGGTTTGGGATCAGACAGACCTTATATACCAGCTGCATGGTAGATACACCGCCCATTCTTCCCCGTTCCCCTCACGGCTACAAAAGATGAAAGCCACGTCCTGCTGGGTGGCAAAGACACCAGGTGACCGGAGCAACCTGAAGGGTTAGTGAAGTGCTCCCTAATGTGTAAAACCATACCACGCTGTATAGAGACCATTTAAGGGAGGTTTTAACGGGGAGGAGTGGAGTCTTTTCCCTTGTTTTTAACCAGACCACATCATCTTTGCCTCTGAGTTAGGGACAATAGAATGGGTTTGAAGGTGGCACCTCAGTGGCCAACTCTTAAGAAGGGGCCAGGCACTCTGGGCTAATAGTGCACTCAGGTCAGGTTACCTAAGAGGAATAGGACGTCTTTAATGAATGGCTGTTGGCCTCACAGGAAACGTTGTCCCTCCTCTATTCTGTTTTTTGACAGTCCAATTAGTGAGCAGTGAACACCTCTTGGCCATAGAGTGGGGTAAACATGAATATTTATTTAGGGGGAAAATAATTGGTTGCTGTGGCTGCCTCTCACAGCTAGGCTACTGCTCACAGCCTGCTAGCTAGCCTATAGTCTCACAGCTTGCTAGTTAGCCTATAGCCTATAGCCTCACAGCCTGCTAGCTAGCCTATAGCCTATAGCCTCACAGCCTGCTAGCTAGCCTATAGCCTCACAGCCTGCTAGCTAGCCTATAGCCTATAGCCTCACAGCCTGCTAGCTAGCCTATAGCCTCACAGCCTGCTAGCTAGCCTATAGCCTCACAGCCTGCTAGCTAGCCTATAGCCTCCATGGTAGTCCACCTTTTACAAACACATCTCAGACCATTTCAAACATTGTTATTTTGAACATGTCCTCAAAGATTTATAGTTTTTTTGTAGTCTGCTAGCTATAATTTCTATAGCACATGCTATAGTGGGCAGTGGTGTAAAGTACTTAAGTACAAATACTTTAAAGTACTGCTTAAGTCATTTTTTATTTATATTTTTGACAACTTTTACTTTTACTTCACTACAATCCTAAAGAAAACCATGTACTTTTTACTTCATACATTTTCCCTGACACACAAAAGTACTCGTTACATTTCGAATGCTTAGCAGGACAGAAAAATTGTCAAATTCACACACTTATCAAGACAACATCTCTTGTCAGCTCTACTGCCTTTGATCTGTTTGTAAATTATGTCTGAGTGTTGGAGTGTGCCCCTGGCTATATGTAAATAATATAAGGAATTTTAAATGATTTCTACTTTTACTTTTACTTTTGTATAGTAAAAGTAAGTATATTTAAAACCAAATACTTTTAGACTTTTACTCAAGTAGTATTTTACTGGGTGACTTTCACTTTTACTTGAATCATTTTCTATGAAGGTATCTTTACTTTTATGTCAATTATCTTAGTATGACATTTGGGTACTTTTCCCACAACTGATAGTTGGCTAGGTATCCAGGAGGGTAGGAGCGTTTGGTCAGTAACTGAAAGGTTCCTGGATCGAATCCCTGAGCTGACAAGGTAAAAATCTGTTGTGCTGCCCCTGATCAAGGCAGTTAACCTACTGTTCCCCCCGGGCGCTGTGGTTGTTGATTAAGGCAGTTCCCCCACACCTCTCTGATTCAGAGATCATGAGCTCTCATGCCTTATCAAGATAATTGACATAATTATTTATAGTTGATCATTGTTACTGATCACAAAATATCCACATAATGCAATGACCTTTTTACAGACCATGTCTAAAACTCTGATGCCCTATTTAAAGAATCCAACTGTTCTTTTCACAACCGCTATAAAAGGTAACAAGTGTTTCTACTGACACAAAAGACGAACGGACGGGTTCAATAGTTCATGCCATAAACGCAACACAATTGTTCTGAAAAATGCTTAATTGTTCTAGAAGAGAAGGGGGCACATTTTGTTGTCCTCCGCATTTTGTTGTCCTCCATATTGTTTGTTTTGGCTTCACTGTTGGTTTACAGTCATTGTAACCAAGGCCCTACATTTAAAAATATGTTTTGGAGAACTGCTGCTCCCAACTATAAAAAGTTAAGAGAATAACATCAAATCTAGGAGCACCAGAAGATATACAGTATAGTTTTTTAATTGATTGAGGTGTAGAGTATGAATACGTTCTAGCTATTTTTGAAGCACATGTTGTCTTCTAGAAACTAATATTTAACCCTGTAAAGACATTTCTTTATTATAAAAAGCTCAAATGTTAATACATCTTGAAGACATGAAAGATCATCTTGAAGACATGAAAGAACTATCCCAAATGTTTAGATATACTGGTAAAGTTACCAGGTTGATAGATAGCTAATTAATGAGGTAACATGACTGTTTAGATATACTGGTAAAGTTACAAGGTTGTTAGCTAGCTAGCTAATGAAGTAACATGACTGAACAAGTTGTAAACAAATGTCTGTGAGTGTTTTTGGAACGACCCACAACATGGTTTATGAATAGGGCCTAAAAACTAACTTTTTGAGCCACCAGCCTGGATCAACTTTTTTTACCGGCCAATACATTTAATCATAACACCAAACCCCACAAGTTTTTACTCTTAAAATCACACTTTTTTGTATAGCAAAATAACCAAATTGGATGTTTTAAGTCCACAACAACCACACAAGGAAACCACTTTTGAGGTCTGGAGAAGAAAATAAAAAATATATTTTGAAGGGTAAAGTTGCCCTTTAATTAATATTGCACACCTCAAGAGACTGCTGTTTTTCTGGAGGTGTTTCTGTACTGCATGCTCACGAGTTAGCTAAACAAACACCACCCGATTGATACAAATCCTCATGATAGCATGTCATTCTTCCTGCTAAGCCTAGTTTGCATTTATTTTGGAAGGTTTTATGGGAAAGCCTTTAGAAATCACTAACTGGCTACACAAAGTGGTAGACACAGGCATTCCCATGTTATTGCATATTCAGAAAGATGCAAGAAATACAAAACCCTGATGCATTCTTTATATGTAGGCTTTGGATTGAACAAATCTGCCTTGGCTTCTTTCTCTAGGGCACTTGGAAACAACTGCATAGTGTTGCCTATCAATCAAACAATTAGTATTTGGGTATTTATTTTCCTGATCGCACCGGTGATGCCAAAATCTAACAGCATATCTGACCAAAATGGTCGCACTTTAGAGCCCTGATAGTGACCCCTGTAAGTGTTGTTTTATGACATTCATTATAATGGACACATATAATAGAATGGACCTCTCTCCTTTTGTAATGATATCACCAAGATACACACATGTAGTTGTGCCAGCTATTGTAACCATTTATTTTACAATTCATCATAGAAGGACATGTTCCTTTGTCAACAGACACAAACCAAAACCTTATTCAGTAATGCCACCCTTTGTATTCTTTACAGCATGGTTTACATTAAGTATATTTATTATTAAGTATATTAATTATTAAGTATATTATTACTTCTGCATCTCGGCCTCCTTGGGTTATTCCGTTTCATGGTTTGACTGTGAGTACCTTTTGAACTCTACATATTCACTAATAAAGCACAATTTAGGAACATCTTAAAAATATGAGTCTGGAATTTGGATGGCATGGAAAGCTGTCACTTCATCTTCCTGATCTGCTCCATCCTACTGTATTTCACTGTGAAAGAGGAGAGTCCTGCCTGGCCTGGCTGGGGCCTATTAGTCAGTTTGTTAATCATTCTATTCAGGCTGATAGCGAAAGCCTATCTGCTGCCTCATCCCCTGACAGGTCCTCAGGAGCCATGATGGACCATGATGGATGCCCAGTGGCCCAGTGGCCCTACTTAAACCAACCCACCACTGCTGCTACTGCTCCTGGATCAATGTCAGACCAAAGCACCACTGTAGTCAGTGATCAATGATCTCCTCTAGTCCTCTGATAATGAGAAACAGGAAGCTGGAGGATCTGTGGATCTGTGGATCTGTCAGAGAAGCACTACGTCAAGTGTTGGAGTGGGCCGCTGCTGCCCATGCATCCACGAATAAGAAAAGGAGAGTAGTGATTGGTCAACAGGGCTAGTTGATCATTTATCGGCGTACACTGGAGAGTTGGTATGTCAGTTTGTGACAGCTGAAGCGTGACACAGCCCACAAAGATGCCATGCCCTCCAGCTCCTTGTATTCCCAAATCTCTTTAATATGCATATAATAGAAAGACTACATTTAAAGTCATTGGGGAAAATTACTAATGCTTTCAAGGATTCTTATCAAGGATGGGAGTACTTTTTAAATGTTATTACTGTTACATTGTTATTATCATTAGTGTTATTAGTATGTTCAATGTTTTCTTTCATTTCTTCTGAATTTCATTTTTCTCTGTCTGTCTGTCTGTCTGTCTGTCTGTCTGTCTGTCTGTCTGTCTGTCTGTCTGTCTGTCTGTCTGTCTGTCTGTCTGTCTGTCTGTCTGTCTGTCTGTCTGTCTGTCTGTCTGTCTGTCTTCCTTCCTGTCGGTCTATCTGTCTTCCTGTCTGTCTGTCTGTCTGTCTGTCTTCCTGTCTGTCTTTCTTTCTTTTTCTTTCTTTCTCCAGATGTATTAAATCCCACCAAAGGAATCTTCCAGATGAATTTTTACGTGCTGCCTCAATGCGTTTTCCTTTTTTTTAAGCATCAAGATTGAACAAAATGTCTCCCCTATTTGACCAGATACCCCTCTGCCCCCTCCCCACCCCCCCCTGCAGCGTGCCCTTTTGCCCCCATCCCCCTCCGTCTTGCCAGCATCACAGAACTCGTAATTATTGCCTATTCCCAGTTTACCCTGGAACTAATGTGATCAAATCTAAGAAAAAGACAAGGTGCAGAAAGACTCTCCCAGGGCAGGCCGGGCCGGCCGGCTAGTCAGAGCCAGAGGTCTAAGCCAAGGCAACAAGTGCCTTTTGAGGGCTAACAGGATTTTCAGGGGGCTTGCATTGATCTCCTCCTTGGCTCTTTCAGGGAGGCTTTTGGCTGCCAGGCGGCACACTTCTGCAGCCCCCACATCCTATACCCATCCCATCTCATTCACCTTGTTCTGTCCTGTGTGCTCAGTGGGGGCCCCAAAACCCAAAGCTGGACAGAGGGAGCAGATGAGTGGGGTTTAAAACTTACCGCTACAGGTGATACTAAGTCCCCAAGGTGTGTGTGTGGGGGGGGGGGGGGGGGGGGGACAGAGTGGATGACATTAGGACAGGAGTAGAGGGGAAGGAGATCTGGCTCCTGTTCTCTCCTGGACTGCAGGTGGGTCTGAGTGCCTACTTGTCATCAGCTGGGACATTTTGGGACAAACAATCTGAATTAATTTGTATCAGACAGATGCAGATCATAAGAGATATACAAGATCAATGTACTGGTATCAGTTGTAGGATTTTTTCCATAATGGCACAAATTATTAGAACATTTAAATCTACAAATGTTCATGATACACTAAATGTGATTACTATTTGTCAATGTAGATCTGTGAGCCAATTAGAATGGCTCAAATACAGATAATTACGATTTTAGATATTGAATTAGTAATTAATAATAGTGTATTGCAGCCGCCAAGCTGAGGCTAAATATCTGAGAGTAAGCCGATACCCCACAACAGTAGAGGTCACTGAACCGTGACTTCTGTCAGTTGTTGAGGGGTGGATAGGTTTTTTTTCCCTATGCCACCAAGAATAAGGGACCATATCTGAAGACTGTACTTTTCATAACCGACACACTGTCCACAATTACTGTTTGGACTATAGCCACCATTGCGATTTCTTTTGTTATGAGGGCTAGGTATTGAGGAGCTTGCAGTGGAACCTACAGAGCGTTCTGCATTGAGGGGCTCTCTTTGTGTTGGTAGCTGGACATAGACAGAAACAGCTCCAGGCTACAGGACCTGATGTGAGTGAGGGTGGGCCAATCTGACAGGCAACACTTTGAGCCTCTCTGTGAGGGAGGAGGGGGACGAGGGGGCTGGGTTAGGGGGTTCCGTCAGGCGATCTTCAAGTGGTGAAGCTTTTCAAAGCTTTGTTATCCACTTTGGGATGCCCCTTGTGACCCCTGTGAAGACGTGCTTATATCTTTGCAAGGAAATGGAGAGGGGCCTCGGGTGGGCTGTATTGTAGAGGGAGGGAAGCAGAGTTCAAACGCACATGAGCGCCATTCCCCAAGGAACTGTAGAGGGTGAGGGTGAGGCACAAAGGTGAACCAGGGAAGATGTTGTTGGACGCATGAGAGGGCTGGAGGAACCAGGAAGATTTGATGTCCACAGGCGACCTCCTTGTTTTGCAAGTCTGTAATACACTGCTTCCATTCACCTCTTTGCCTCTTTGTGCCATGTGTCCTTGAGGTAAAGAAACTGTTCTTGGAGCAGTAGTACTGCCTTAATGAAGAGCGTTCTTGGAGCAGTAGTACTGCCTTAATGAAGAGCGTTCTTGGAGCAGTAGTACTGCCTTAATGAAAAGCGTTCTTGGAGCAGTAGTACTGCCTTAATGAAGAGCGTTCTTGGAGCAGTAGTACTGCCTTAATGAAGAGCGTTCTTGGAGCAGTAGTACTGCCTTAATGAAGAGCGTTCTTGGAGCAGTAGTACTGCCTTAATGAAGAGTGTTCTGGGAGCAGTAGTACTGCCTTAATGAAGAGAATTAAAGTTGATGTCGGAAGTTTACATACACTTAGGTTGAAGTCATGAAAACACATTTTTCAACCACTACACAGATTTCATGTTAACAAACTGGCAAGTCGGTTAGGACATCTACTTTGTGCATGACACAAGTAATTCTTCCAACAATTGTTTACAGACAGATTATTTCACTTATAATTCACTATATCACAATTCCAGTGGGTCAGAAATACACTAAGTTGACTGTGCCTTTAAACAGCTTGGAAAATTCTTTAGAAGCTTCTGATAGGCTAATTGACATAATTTGAGTCAATTGGAGGTGTACCTGTGGATGTATTTCAAGGCTTACCTTCAAACTCAGTGCCTCTTTGCTCGACATCATGAGAAAATCAAAAGAAATCAGCAAAGACCTCCACAAGTCTGGTTCATCCTTGGGAGCAATTTCCAAACGCATGAAGGTACCACGTTCATCTGTACAAACAATAGTACGCAAATATAAACACCATGGGACCACGTAGCCGTCATACCGCTCAGGAAGGAGACGCGTTCTGTCTCCTAGAGATGAAAGTACTTTGGTGCGAAAAGTGGAAATCAATCCCAGAAACACAGCAAAGGACCCTGTGAAGATGCTGGAGGAAACAGGTACAAAAGTATCTATAGCCACAGTAAAACAAGTCCTATATCGACATAACCTGAAAGGCAGCTCAGCAAGGAAGAAGCCACTGCTCCAAAACCGCCATAAAAAAGCCAGACTACGGTTTGCAACTGCACATGGGGACAAAGACATCAGTCAGGAAGTTAAAGCTTGGTCGCAAATGGGTCTTCCAAATGGACAGTGACCCCAAACATACTTCCGAAGTTGTGGTGAAATGGCTTAAGGACAACAAATTCAAGGTATTGGAGTGGCCATCACAAAGCCCTGACCTCAATCCTATAGAACATTTGTGGGCAGAACTGAAAAAGCATGTGCGAGCAAGGAGGCCTACAAACCTGACTCAGTTACACCAGTTCTGTCAGGAGGAATGGGCCAAAATTCACCCAACTTATTGTGGGACGCTTGTGGAAGGCAACCCGAAACGTTTGACCCAAGTTAAACAAGTTAAAGGCAATGCTACCAAATACTAATTGAGTGTATGTAAACTTCTGACCCACTGGGAATGTGATGAAAGAAATAAAAGCTGAAATAAATAATTCTCTCTACTATTATTCTGACATTTCACATTCTTAAAATAAAGTGGTGATCCTAACTGACCTAAGAGAGGGAACTTTTACTAGGATTAAATGTCAGGAATTGTGAAAAACTGAGTTTAAATGTATTTGGCTAAGGTGTATGTAAACTTCGGACTTCAACTGTATATACCAATCAAGCTTTACTCCACAACAAACACCTCAAACCATTTCAATTAAAAGTTCTCAATGGCCTGTGGATCATGTCTGTCTGTCTGTCTGCTGCTGACAGTGTGATTGATGCATCTCCACCTGAGTGAGTCTCCCAGCCAGGGTAAGCAGGTGCTACACATTGTCCATTATGGGTCAATGTAAATAACTGTCCACCAATTCACCAAGCCCAATCCACTATGTTCAGTCCAGAGATTATGACAAATAAAGTTGGAAGAATTGGACAGTTTGCAACATCTTTGGCAGGTGTGAGGAGTATAACAAACTGTTGGCTATAGATTCCTAAATATCTTTGAAGGTGTGAGTATTATTACAGACTGTTGGCTATAGATTCCTAAATATCTTTGAAGGTGTGAGTATTATTACAGACTGTTGGCTATAGATTCCTAAATATCTTTGAAGGTGTGAGTATTATTACAGACTGTTGGCTATAGATTCCTAAATATATTTGAAGGTGTGAGTATTATTACAGACTGTTGGCTATAGATTCCTAAATATCTTTGAAGGTGTGAGTATTATTACAGACTGTTGGCTATAGATTCCTAAATATCTTTGAAGGTGTGAGTATTATTACAGACTGTTGGCTATAGATTCCTAAATATCTTTGAAGGTGTGAGTATTATTACAGACTGTTGGCTATAGATTCCTAAATATCTTTGAAGGTGTGAGTATTATTACAGACTGTTGGCTATAGATTCCTAAATATCTTTGAAGGTCAGGACCCTGAATCAAAATATGACAAAATGTGCACCGTGCTGACTGTATCATTTAATATAGAGATGAGGAAGTGTGGGTCCCTCACGTAAAACTCCATCTATAATGAGTCTCCCTCACGTAACACCCCATCTAGAATGAGTCTCCCTCACGTAACACCCCATCTAGAATGAGTCTCCCTTACGTAACACCCCATCTAGAATGAGTCTCCCTCACGTAAAACTCCATCTATAATGAGTCTCCCTCACGTAACACCCCATCTAGAATGAGTCTCCCTCACGTAAAACTCCATCTAGAATGAGTCTCCCTTACGTAACACCCCATCTAGAATGAGTCTCCCTTACGTAACACCCCATCTAGAATGAGTCTCCCTTACGTAACATACCATCTAGAATGAGTCTCCTTCACGTAACACCCCATCTAGAATGAGCTTTCATTTCCCTCCTGCATGTTTTCCATTCTCAATCTATCCTACACAGAGCTACGTCTGCATTTAAGGAAAAAAATGCAATTAACAATGCCCTCTTTCTCTTTCTCTCTCTCTCTCTCCATCTCAGACACTTTCACTCCTCTTCAGGCGTTGATCCAACCAACCCCCAGCCTCTCCTCCTCTCCCTAAGACCCTTATGTGATGTGGGACACACGGCTACCATTCACCCTGCTTCATCCCAATCCTTTGTTTTCTTAATCGTTCCTGGGTATTAAGCCAGGCTGCACAGACCCAATCCCCTTACCCAACACCCTGCCTGGCCCAATGCTTTGTTAGAGCTCAGCTTGGCCCTTTCAGTCCATCGCCACCACACTCCCCAACCCCACTGTTGTGCCTCTTCCTTTCAGTCCATCACCACCACACTCCCCAACCCCACTGTTGTCTCTCCTCTCGGCCTGCAGCGCTGCACGGGACCCCTCACTCCTCTCGGGCGAGTGACTGATCCGTTGTTGTCTCACGTGCCTGGTGCAGTCTCAGCAGTGTGCACAAGATGGACTCAGATGGAGGTGGACTCCATGATGAGTCAAGTTCATCAATTGTGCTGCCTCCATGACCAACATGTGCGTTGATAGTTTGTCTGTTGTCAGTAGGTAATGTGATGTGGTAGCTACATCATATAATCATCACAATGTCAATAAATAGTTAAATGGTTTGTTTTGTTTTTGTGGCTTCCACTTTCAAAATCTCAAATTAATCATTACTATCTATCAGCATTTGTATAAATGTATGATAATAGATTGGCAATATGACAATATCTACAGTAGCTATATTTCAACATTAAGTGAAAAATGATATACCTTCACTGTTTTGTAACAGGTGTTTTAATTAATTACACCACAGTGAAATAGTAGAGCACTACCCTCCTCTATCAGATCTAATAACACCACAGTGAAATAGTGGAGCACTACCCTCCTCTATCAGATCTAATTACACCACAGTGAAATAGTGAAGCACTACCCTCCTCTAGCTGATCAAATAACACCACAGTGAAATAGTGAAGCACTACCCTCCTCTAGCTGATCAAATAACACCACAGTGAAATAGTGAAGCACTACCCTCCTCTAGCTGATCAAATAACACCACAGTGAAATAGTGGAGCACTACCCTCCTCTATCAGATCTAATAACACCACAGTGAAATAGTGGAGCACTACCCTCCTCTATCAGATCTAATAACACCACAGTGAAATAGTGGAGCACTACCCTCCTCTAGCAGATCAAATAACACCACAGTGAAATAGTGGAGCACTACCCTCCTCTATCAGATCTAATTACACCACAGTGAAATAGTGAAGCACTACCCTCCTCTAGCTGATCAAATAACACCACAGTGAAATAGTGAAGCACTACCCTCCTCTAGCTGATCAAATAACACCACAGTGAAATAGTGGAGCACTACCCTCCTCTATCAGATCTAATAACACCACAGTGAAATAGTGGAGCACTACCCTCCTCTATCAGATCTAATAACACCACAGTGAAATAGTGGAGCACTACCCTCCTCTATCAGATCTAATAACACCACAGTGAAATAGTGGAGCACTACCCTCCTCTATCAGATCTAATAACACCACAGTGAAATAGTGGAGCACTACCCTCCTCTATCAGATCTAATAACACCACAGTGAAATAGTGGAGCACTACCCTCCTCTATCAGATCTAATAACACCACAGTGAAATAGTGGAGCACTACCCTCCTCTATCAGATCTAATAACACCACAGTGAAATAGTGGAGCACTACCCTCCTCTAGAATACCATTGAATGACAAATCTCAATACATGTTTTGTTTAAATTATTTTCAGAGGCTTTTTGGATGGGCTATCGGTGCTTTATTAGCAACATTAGTTGTTTAATAGGATTATAATGCATCAGTTCCCACACACTCATTCAGAAACATATTCTCACATTTCTTTGAGTGTTAGATATTTCAATCAACCATTCACAGATCTAGTTTAAACTTCTCCCTTTGCAGCATTTCTGTATTTTTTCAAAAGCACTTGTTATTTGGAGGGTTGTTAATATGAATGGGCAAAAACAACAGTATAGAAACAGTGAAAATCTATTAACAGAATATTTTCCCTCTCTCTTCGTTGTAATTTCTTTCTTTCTCTCTCCAAGTGCTCCTCAACATTCACCGGGAACAAATGACTGTGAAAACTTTCCATAATGTAACTTGGAGCCGGGTTTGAGAGATGGTCTGAATAGACTCTAAAAGAAACCCTAATTAATCTAAGTACAGACCCAATGGACCCACTTGGAATCTGTTCACTCCTTTATCTGAAGGAGAAGAAAGAAAGAGGATCATGACTTCTTTTCTATCCAGAGAGAGAGAGGAGAGGAGAGGAGAGGAGAGGAGAGGAGAGGAGAGGAGAGGAGAGGAGAGGAGAGGAGAGGAGAGGAGAGGAGAGGAGAGGAGAGGAGAGGAGAGGAGAGGAGAGGAGAGGAAAGGGCTGGATCTGCCTCAGTCTCGTTCAGACGTCAGACTTACCAACCGCTAAGCTAGCTCTGTCTACCCAATGGGTGAGCTAGATCTGTCTACCCCACGGGTGAGGAGGCAGAACATCTATCCATCTTCTTTTTATTTTTATGTTCCGTTTTTTATGCAAAAAAATTAAAATAATAGAGAGGCGTTGGAAAATAAAAAAATATATAGCAAACTTGTACGATTATTTTTGGCCTACACGTTTTAAGCAGCCGTTGAGAAGCCTGGTACTAGAGTTGTCAGGTGCTGGGGTGGCGAGGGTAGAACAATGGGTCTGTGAGAAGCAGAAGGCCTGAGATGAATGCTCTGGGTAAATCAGTAATGGACCTAAAGGGCATACGCCTGTGGGGAATTTGCTGGCTTATAAAAGAGCTTTAAGAGGCTTTCATTCATATGGGCCCAAAGAGATTTGAATTGCCCCCTTCACAATCACTTGAAAGGCAGAGCTCAGGGTGTTCCGAAACAAAGTGGAAATCAGGCCGCCCTTCAATGGCTCTAATAAGCTTTTAACTATTTAACATTATGGCGTTAGTCTTCTTTTCCTATTATTCCAGCAGCATTGTTCGACCCCACCGTGCAGTAGACCCAACTTACATGTCTGATTTATACTTTTCTTCATGGTGAATTTAAACTTTTCAAAAAACTAAAAGAGAGGAATCAGTTTTATTGTATGAGCTGGAAAATAGGCCTCCTTATTCAACAAGCAACAGGGAGCGAGCGGCTGTGGAAAATAGGCCTCCTTATTCAACAAGCAACAGGGAGCGAGCGGCTGTGGAAAATAGGCCTCCTTATTCAACCAGCAACAGGGAGCGAGCGGCTGTGGAAAATAGGCCTCCTTATTCAACAAGCAACAGGGAGCGAGCGGCTGTGGAAAATAGGCCTCCTTATTCAACCAGCAACAGGGAGCGAGCGGCTGTGGAAAATAGGCCTCCTTATTCAACCAGCAACAGGAAGTGACACATTTTACAAAAACAGGAAAAACGTATTAATACTGCAATGCTGCTTGAATAGTTACATGATTTTTATACAACATTGCACCTTTAGGAGTTGTATTCTTCGAAACGTATGAAAATATTATATACTTTTAAAAACTTTGTATTCATTTTTAATTATCTCTCAAATTATTCCAGAAAGTCAACACGACCCATAGATGACCTCTCTTCCTCGCTTAACTTGTTCGTTAAGGACAGGATATTAGCTAAAGACTAAATACATTTAAATATCCCACTGATTATGGATGGATAGTCAAGTTCCAAGCACAACACAAGTCTCGTTCTGGAAGGGTTGCTGTTGCGCTAACTGTTGCCATGGTATTGTTTATTGCCCTGGAAATGGCCTCTTCTCTTCAAACTACAGAGGTCAGGGGTTCAGCTGCAGCCCCACTGAACGCAGCACCCTAAATATCCCTACGCTGGAGTGGTGTCCTAGTTCAGCTCAGCTCAGGAGGGTTGGCAGGAGATACATGCAAGGGGGGGTAGGAGAAGGGCGGGGGCACACAGAGAGAGAGAGGGGCAGGGGCACACAGAGAGAGAGGGGGGCGGGGGCACACAGAGAGAGAGAGGGGCGGGGGCACACAGAGAGAGAGAGGGGCAGGGGCACACAGAGAGAGAGAGGGGCAGGGGCACACAGAGAGAGAGAGGGGCAGGGGCACACAGAGAGAGAGAGGGGCGGGGGCACACACAGCCAGAGTCCTCGCCCTCTGGTTGACACTTGTGAAACGTGGGGTTTCTGTAGGCCGTGTGGACATTTAGAATTTCATGGTAATTGTTGAAGACAAGGAGGGGGGCCTGCCCTCCTCAGTCCTGATTAAGTTCTCATAAAATCCTCACAGCCTGCCCTCAGTAATGGCCTCAGCCCAGACAGTAAAACACACAATAGAAATAGATGGATCTTCCTCTGGCTTCAGGAACAGGCACAGGTTATATACCGTCACCTCAGACCACAGTCCACCTCAGGTCACAGTCTACCTCAGGTCACAGTCTACCTCAGGTCACAGTCCACCTCAGGTCACAGTCCACCTCACAGTCCACCTTAGGTAACAGTTCACCTCAGGTCACAGTCCACCTCAGGTCACAGTCCACCTCACAGTCCACCTCAGGTAACAGTTCACCTCAGGTCACAGTCCACCTCAGACCACAGTCCACCTCAGACCACAGTCCACCTCAGACCACAGTCCACCTATTTTTCACTCCTATTCTAAAGCAAATACATTTTGCGTTTGTAAATACAAATGAATTGTATTGGTATTGCATATCTCATAAAATAAAGTATATTCACTAGCAAAGAACAACATTTGTATATTCAGAACACCCTTGTTCTGGTGTATAATCAATTCTAGCATCCACAGTGGAATTAATAAATGATTGAACAAATAAAGAGCTTGAGTCAGCATAGTGCAACTTTAATCATCTTTTACAATCTGCCACTTGAGGCATGGGTACAGGTGCAAGCCCCGGCAGTGAGAGGGGAAGAGGTTATCTTCTAGTGATTTGAGAAGAAAAATCCCATCTGTTTATCCTGAGTACTGGATGAAGATCTAGTTTCCCTGATGTTTATCTCTATGGTCTCTGAGGACCTGCTCTCCTCTCAGAGTGGGGAAGGAAAGGGCGGGGGTTAGGTTAGACACACCTCTATTTGGAGAGAAATCAAACTGAATATGGGCAGCTAGCTGGATGGCTAACCTCTTGATTGACACTTTCCTGTGGCTCTGTTCTGCCTCTGTGGACACCTGGTCGCCCCCCGTTTGCCTGAAGAGAAAAGCAACGTTTTAGGGAGGTGGAGGCAGGGTGGGGTTGGGTAAAGTGGCTCGCTCTGCGGGCGTAGGTGACAGTGCGTATCCATTCAGGAAGGTGTAACTCCACCCCTCTATCGTTTTGCCACACCTCCCTTGTCTCTCTCTCTCTCTCCCTCTCTCCCTCTCTCTCTCCCTCTCTCCCCCCCCCCCCCCCCTCTCTCTCCAGCCACTCCAGACAAATTAGGCAGCACTTATCATGGTCAAGAGCACTTGAAATCTGCTACCTGGCCTGACACACACACTTACCTTCAATGTTACACACTTACCTTCCAGCGCCTCGCTAGTGTCTGTGTGACAGCCGTTTCCTAACAAATTGAATTCTGTCCATGTATTATTCCTGACCATAATACAAATTAAAAAAGTTATTCAGTTGATTTCATTGACTTTGAAGCATATTTTGTATATTACATTATATTACAGTACTACATTATATTACAGTACTCCATTATATTACAGTAATCCATTATATTACAGTACTACATTACATTACAGTACTCCATTATATTACAGTATTCCATTATATTACAGTATTACATTATATTACAGTACTACATTATATTACAGTATTCCATTATAATACAGTATTACATTATATTACAGTACTACATTATATTACAGTACTCCATGATATTACAGTACTACATTATATTACAGTACTACATTACATTACAGTATTACATTACATTACATTAATCCATTATATTACAGTACTACATTACATTACAGTACTACATTACATTACAGTATTCCATTATAATACAGTATTACATTATATTACAGTACTCCATTATGTTACAGTACTACATTACATTACAGTATTACATTACATTACAGTATTACATTACATTAAAGTACTCCATTATATTACAGTATTACATTATGTTACAGTATTACATTATGTTACAGTACTCCATTATGTTACAGTACTACATTACATTACAGTATTACATTACATTACAGTATTACATTACATTAAAGTACTCCATCATATTACAGTATTACATTATGTTACAGTACTCCATTATGTTACAGTACTCCATTACATTAAAGTACTCCATTATATTACAGTATTACATTATGTTACAGTACTCCATTATATTAAAGTACTCCATTATATTACAGTATTACATTATGTTACAGTACTCCATTATGTTACAGTACTCCATTATATTAAAGTACTCCATTATATTACAGTATTACATTACATTAAAGTACTCCATTATATTACAGTATTACATTATGTTACAGTACTCCATTATGTTACAGTACTCCATTACATTAAAGTACTCCATTATATTACAGTATTACATTATGTTACAGTACTCCATTATGTTACAGTACTCCATTACATTAAAGTACTCCATTATATTACAGTATTACATTATGTTACAGTACTCCATTATATTACAGTACTACATTTCTGTGACTGAAAAGGCATTTGCTTTTCTCAGCTACGTATATATTACACACAAAAATATTAAATTATAGCAGGTATGTGTGTATTCGTCTGTATGCGTATGTGTGTGTGTTTGGTGGGAGGGGCATATGGCTGTAGGTGTGTGTTTGGTGGGAGGGGGATATGGCTGTAGGTGTATGTATGGTGGGAGGGGCATATGGCTGTAGGTGTGTGTTTGGTGGGAGGGGCATATGGCTGTAGGTGTGTGTTTGGTGGGAGGGGGATATGGCTGTAGGTGTGTGTTTGGTGGGAGGGGGATATGGCTGTAGGTGTGTGTTTGGTGGGAGGGGGATATGGCTGTAGGTGTGTGTTTGATGGGAGGGGCATATGGCTGTAGGTGTGTGTTTGGTGGGAGGGGGATATGGCTGTAGGTGTATGTATGGTGGGAGGGGGATATGGCTGTAGGTGTGTGTTATAACCTATGTTATGACATTATAACTCGGTGTAACAGTGCCCTCCATCACTTCACCCACTGCTAGTCTTTATCTCCATCTCAACTGGTATAAAACAGTCATATCCCCATACCCCCTGCCGTAAACAGTGAGAGGTCTGTCTGAGAACAGCTAGTCAGAGTGCTTGGAGGAACACCATCAATACAGTAACTCACAGCAGAGCCTGTGGCACAATGCTTTTGTGGCAGAAAGGAAGTCATCTTCCGTTTTCCTTACAGGCCAGAGGGAACTAGCTTTAGGCTTCTTATGACAAATTCCTCTCTCTCCCTCACACTGTGTGGTTGAAGAACTGAACTCCCTCACACTGTGTGGTTGAAGAACTGAAACAGGGGGAAGACAAGAAGATGTCACCCCTTTGTAAATCTGGCAGTAAGGGGGAGTTACACTGTAGAGTCTTTGGTTTCATCAGATAAAGCACATAAAGTGGGTTGACAATGGGATCAATACTATTCTGTTGAAGCACTGCACTTATTAATCAGACTAATGTCTTGATAAGAGCAGCTCTTCTGACTGTAGTCTTCATTAGAGTACTTCTTGACTCCATAATAAGAGCATAGTAAACTGTAAATCTGGAATAGTAAACTGTAAATCTATCTGGAATAGTAAACTGTAAATCTATCTGGAATAGTAAACTGTAAATCTATCTGGAATAGTAAACTGTAAATCTATCTGGAATAGTAAACTGTAAATCTGGAATAGTAAACTGTAAATCTATCTGGAATAGTTGAATATGTGAGTAATAATATTGTTATTTATCGTTTGATTGGGACATACTGTATGTATTAGTTATTATCTTAACGACTCCATAATTATGTATTTATTTATACTGTCAATCTGTTGGCTAAGTAGCGCATGCTGTCAAGACAACAAGGTGCTAAGAAGCAGTTTGTGATACTTAGACCTGGTGACAACACCAATTAGACAGAAAATAAGCCTCTATTTTACCAACAAGTCATTAGCCCTCCTAATCATCCAGTCAAGCTGCCAGATCACCTCAGGTCTTCAGGACCCGTCCTAGTGATGACAGACTGACAAGGTGTGAGGGGTTAGGGTCTGTCTGATGGGTCTGTCTGATGGGTCCTTAGGGGAGGCTTGCAACCTGGGGATCATTCCCCTCCCTGACCTTGGGGTGGTGTGGGTTGAGACAGACAGGAGTAGTAGAGGGCAGGTGGAGGGGGTTGCTGTTAGCCAGCTTTAGCTAATCCCTGTGTTTGGGATGAGACTACTGACAGATTTAACCTCACATGATCTTCAAAGAGAGGTGACAACCCAAAACAAGCAATGAATCAGGAGAGGAGGGTTGGGCATATTATCTGGATAGGTATATTATTTAAAATAAACCTGACTAGTGTGGATGTATGTATTATGTCATACCTTTTCAACTGCTTCTGTGCTCCCTGGATATACTGTATAGATTTACAGCACTGGATTGGAGTCCTTAGTCCACAATAATCACTTTTTGATTCCTCATTAATTGGATTTGACATATTTTCAACCCCCCCCCCCCCCCCCCCCCCCATCTGTTTTACCTGGATGTTATTGTTTAATTAGTCTGTTTTACCTGGATGTTATTGTTTAATTAGTTTGTTTTACATGGATGTTATTGTTTAATTAGTCTGTTTTACCTGGATGTTATTGTTTAATTAGTCTGTTTTACCTGGATGTTATTGTTTAATTGGTCTGTTTTACCTGGATGTTATTGTTTAATTAGTCTGTTTTACCTGGATGTTATTGTTTAATTAGTCTGTTTTACCTGGATGTTATTGTTTAATTAGTCTGTTTTACCTGGATGTTATTGTTTAATTAGTCTGTTTTACCTGGATGTTATTGTTTAATCAGTCTGCTGCTACATTATGACTACCTAGGTGTCCAGTTGAATTTTTCCAGTCGACGTTCTCTCCCAGTCTGCCCCAAGTGAGCCCAATTCTCCACTCCTCCCTGGGGTGACAGTCTTTAATGCTCTGAGCCAGAGGCCCTTTCCTGGGGAACATGAGCCTTGGGGGTTGGAAACCTGCTGCTACTACCATCTTGACACAATCAATATGTAATGGCCACTGTTAAACAGAATAGAGGTAGCACTAAGTAGACCTAAAACCATCCAGAAATGTCCCTCTGTTGTCTCCAAACATGTATTAAAGCTTTCTTTATAACATGGTAAGTTCAATCATTTAAGACAACACTCTAACATAGTTTAAGTATCAAGAAATATCATAAAACAAGACTGCAGTTGTGTCTTCTTGGAAGTTGAGTAAGCGAGACCAAAGTAGCAGATCGAAGCTTAAATACTGTGAAAGGTTTGGGCTCAACACAAAGCTCTTCTTCTCTATATTACTAAGATATAGCCAGTGTGATGAAGCTTCTAGAGAGTTCTGTCTCTTGGGAGGTTAGGTTATGGGTCTGGTTAGGGGTCTCCCTGCCTGACCTTGGTGAAATGTGGCCCTTTGTGCATATGAAAGAAGAATCCTGGCGTTCAGGCAGCCAGCCAAACAGGGAGAGAGGGAGGGAGGGAGGGAGGGAGGGAGGGAGGGAGGGAGGGAGGGAGGGAGGGAGGGAGAAGAAGGAGAGTGTTCAAAGGTGGCCATTTTCTACTCAATCTATCTGGGATGAGCTGAAAACCAGAATGGAAATAATTCAGACATGAATCCCCTTCTCTATCTTCCACATTATGTAAAACCATATTCAGGTAAAAAATAATATTGTATAAGGAGTAATAGTAATACCAATGCATATTAAGTTGTTTTTCGGTTTGAAAATGATAATTACAATAGCCTACCAATCCAATTAAAATGTATTTTGGACTGCATGGGGCTGACTGGTGGCAATTAGCTTGCAGGTGCAGGAGCTCTGCGTCGGTTAATCCTGGTCATCCTATTGCTTATGGCCTCGTGCATATGAACAAAGAGCTATATGCATACACAGTATATAGCGTGTACACAATAACGTGCCACCACTGATGCAACGCACGAGCCCATTATTATAGAACACAACCGAGAAACAGGTGCCATTGCATTACAGTATACAGTAGTCCAACTAAGTAGACACGAATCCCCTGAAAATAACTTGGCCACTAGATTTTTATGTTGAATTAAATTACAGTTAGTGTGAGGAATGTGACGCCTGTAGTGTCTGGGTGAAAGAAGTAAATCCGAACTACTACACCAGAAGAGCTGAATAGTCAGATATATATTTGGTATATTCCTTGGCAGGCTGGGGTTCTTTCTATTCGCCTTTTTTCTTCATGTAAGTTGGCATGTGCTTGTCCCCCTAGGGCCCGCGGCACTCTTATTATACACGTGCAGATACAAGAGCCTTGGTAGGACCTCACGCCGAACACCCAACTGGAGAATTTAACCGGAATCCCTTTAGAAATAAAATTATCACGGGTGGGATGGATAATCACAAAAATAACTCAATGGAAAACCTCTTTAAATGTATATCTGGGTTGAGAGAATAAAATTCTATAGAAACTTTCCAAAGAAAATGTTATAAACTTGTCCCACACATACAAAGGCCTCAATACATTTTCCAAATGGGATGGAAGGTAATTTATCAGTGTAAACATAGTGTAACAATTTGAATATTTATTTTCATCTGTGTTCTATAATATATATATATATTATAGAATTTTTTATTTGGCCACATTATCAATCTCAGAATTTGCTATTTTGTCTGTTAAAAGTCCCCAAAGATGATACATTCAACAGTGCTGATGGTAAAACCTCAACTGGTGGATGCACCTGCTGTGCTCTCTCTCTAAAACCCGTTATTGTATTAATCGCACCACTTTTTTTCATGCATAGATCACGCGAGGACTCTAACTGCCCCTGTTCTTATTTTCATAATTAAGACAATGATTATTGGGTTTATCAGTGCGATAATCAGCACGCGTTGAGTGCTCAAGCAACTAAAATATTTGAAGAGTCCAAACACTGAGAAATATGTATTTTTTTAAGTTATATTTTTATTTGTAGAAAAATGGTTCACACACTTTTCATGTAAATAGAATAGAAATATATTTATGTACAAAATACATTATGACAGGCGAAACTTGAATAAATAAAATAAAAAAAAACATCGTAGAAGGGTCCTCTCTGGCCTCTTCGTGGGATTGAGTCTTTCTATTGAACAGGATTGCAGTTTTCAGGGGGTCATCTCCATAATGCATGGGGCCAGCTCCTTGTCTTCTGACGGCCTTTCACTCTATTGTCAGAGCAGTGAAACTGAATTTCCACGCTCGTTTTTCTGCATTATCGCTCTACTAATTGTAAAATTGACTTTTCACCTCAGTCTACAAATCTGTCTTATTTTGAATGATAATACTCTTCTAATAGAGGTTGAGGTCAAGATCTGTGAAGTGGACTTCTAGTAGGCATGCGCTGGAAAAGTGCAAAGGTTTTGGAGGAATACAAAACAATCATACTCAACTTACAAAAGTAGACAATTTAAATTAATGTTCACTCCCAATGTGAATTAGAGAATGTAAAAATATTAAAACAAACCAACTGTACAAAACACACCCACAGAGACATGGGTTAAGGCAAACAGTGAATATGATTCCGTTTTTTTTCCCCGTTCAACAGACTAACTGAAGTATGCATTCAGTTATTATTCTGCTATCACCCTATTGTAACAATCTCGCAGTCTACAAAAGTTTGTGGTAAAAGTTCAGTTAGTAGGACATGCCTGGTACAAAGTTGTGGTAGCTGTACTGTAGAACATCAGTCTGGAAACACCCATAGTCCTCCTGGGCGGCTGGGCTGCTGGGGCTTGACGTGCAATAAGACGGAGAGGAGGAAGAGGAGGACGCGCTGGAGCTCCAGGAGCAAGCATCGCTGCCCGGACTCGGGGCGTCCGCCACGCACAGGTTGGGAAGCAAGAGGGGCGCATCAGCACGAGACTTGTTCTGGCGCTGTTCAATATCCGCTATACGTATGGTCTCGGAGAGCGCCCAGATGTAGTTGTGAGCGAAGCGCAGAGTCTCGATCTTGGTGAGTTTGCTGTCATCGGGGAACGCCGGTAGAACGGTCCGGAGGGTCTCCAAAGCGTCATTCAGGCTGTGCATTCTGTTCCTCTCCCGGTCGTTTGCCTTTACGCGCCGGTTCTTCTTGACCACGTGCACGGTGGCTTCGTTCCTCGCTCTGCCTCTGCGTCTCTTCTTCTGTCCCATATCCGTAGCGCACGAGCCCTGGCTGTCGCTCGCCGGGGAGGCGGGCTTGCCGATCGAGGATGACTGGGAGGAAGCATGCATGCTGCTGCACGAGTCTTCGTCCTCGTGCGTAAAGTAGTCGCAGCTTGAACTGTCCATGTCAGAGTAAACGGTCTCCATTGCGGTGCACATTATGTTTTTCCTGCAGAAATAAGAGGAGCGTGAATGGGTTAAACATTGTAAATGGCAGAGAAGTTTGGAAAGCAGGCCTAGTCAAGGCAATGGCGGAGGACTCGAAGAGCAGAACGAAACTTACCTTGGTAATCTGGTTGGAGAAGGTACAGTATCAGTTGTCTTGCAAGGAGCCAAAGTCCGAAAATTAGTTTGTATGATGAGTACAAGGCACGCGTCTTGCTCTTGCGCTTGAATCAGCTCGTGTGAGCGAATGAGCCTGGCACACGACTGGCCTCAGATACCTTATATACCCTGGTCAGACAATGGTCGTACCCCTCTCGCGCTGGCATTTGTGTGAAGGATGGATGAATGGGGTGCATCAGGTCTGCCCCGTGCCGCACTGCCATCTCATTAGCATAATGTATGCCTGTTGTTTGTTCGAGCTCCGAAGCGTGCCTGTAATCACGACCGTCCAATGAGAGCAGGGGACCGCTGCCCAGCCACGCGAGCACCACTGTTGCTATCCATGCCTGGACCAAAGACCAAGCCCGCTTTAAGTTAAACCTTTAAAGTTAAATGAAAGAAGAAGAGGAGCAAATGACTGGATCGCTTAGCCCCTGAGGCAAGGCACGCTCCAAAAATAAATTGGCCTATTCGGTCTATAAACCTATATAGCACCTTGCACGAGTATCAGCTACAATAGTATATATAATAGCAAAAGCCCCATCCACTATCATATTTGTCAGAAATTTACTATTTATTATATATCTAAATTAAATCGAAAATGTGATTTTGTAAATGATGGAAAAAGTTGGATGGACGTAACAAGGATACCAAACATTAAGACAGTGTATTCAACAAGTTTATACAAGGAAAAACGCTGATTAAAGAGTTAGAGTAAATTCACAACCCCAACATATTTTAACTATTGTGCGTAATTAAGCACGCATGCGTAAGCGTTCGCATTTTAGCCTATATAGCATCTATAGCCTATCTAGCCTCTCTAGCATATATAGCCTTAATAGCCTATATAGCATCTATAGCCTATCTAGCCTATCTAATATCTATAGTCTATCTAGCCTATATAGCATCTATAGCCTATCTAGCCTATATAGCATCTATAGCCTATCTAGCCTCTATAGCATCTAAAGCAGGACAGGTTACTTCATCTTCACAACTTTCTCCACAGATCCACAGTCAACCCTGGCTAATTAACATTCAAAACATGAAGGGCGAAGCAGTAAAAATGTCTAGCGCAGGCACTGGGCAATTTTTAAAGGGTTTTTAAAGACGTCTTTATGAGACAGGCATACCATTTCCATTAATTATTCTATTTATTCCATTTCCAGCATCTCGCCTCTTCTTTGAAAGTGGATGGGGGCACTATTTAGAAATAGTTTGTCCAGGGACCTGCAGTGCCTTTCTTCTGGCGGTATTATGAGGGTAGAGGGACAGTCATTTATAAATAATTACACAATGTTTAGAGTCTTCGGCCATGTATAATATATCAAAGCGATTATAAGGTGAATTGTTCCATTGTACGCGTCTCCCCTCACTTCTTTTCACTCCTATAGCGTTGTCCCTCGTCCAAATTCGGGCTCCTCTGGGCTTTTGTCACCCTTTTTTCAGCCTGAGTCACTCTATTGGCGTTATTCTTATTCAAATAGTCTCAGCAGGAGCAAAACACCCGGGCTCTGAGGCATGCCCCTAGATTCTATATCACAAATAATGTCAGTGTATTTACCTGCACATCTGCTCAATATTTGTTGGACTAAATTCGTGCATGTTAATGTCATATATTTGACTTATTTCGATTGGTCTGCCTATACGATAATTATTTCCATTTGTAGAAGGCTGAAGTTGTGACACAGACTATTGATGATGTTGCCACACTCCGGAGGTTGTTTTATGAGGAAAATAAAATGTTAAACACTTACAGACCAATCCTGTGCTCGGAAGTGCCAACCTACAGGGAATGAGATCGACCACCAAACTGTCAGTAATAACATCAAAGACGAGGAACAGCTTGAAGGAGTATTCTGGTTTTAGTTAAGGACATTAGTAGGTGGTCATGCGTTATTGCTTTTATAAAGTGATCAAATATATAATACAAAAATTACAATATGACTTAGTTAGTTTTCACTAGGAGCGTGAGCCTGCATGGAGACCAGGCTGGTATTGCGGTCGTCTGGAGGGCAGAGAAAGCAGATTTTTCTGCCCACACTTGAGAGCGGTTGCCTGGGCGATGCTGTGACAGGATTAGGCACAAGTGCACGAGATGTGATTATATTTCAATAGCAGAAACACGTGAGAAAATGAAACAACCGAATTACCCAAAATAGGGTCTCAAGCTGCACGAGCATAGAAACAAATAAGAACGAAAAAGTTATAATAAAATCAATTCAATTGTATTATTAGACCACCCCTGTGATACGTGTGTTTGATTATTCGATTTGATTTTAAATATTATAGCATGAATTCATTTGTATTAAAGTTGATTTATTAAAAGACTAGGCTGTAATATCATATTTGCACGGCAGGTGCTAAACTCGTGGTTAGGAATTAATAAATGCCTTGTGCAAGGTGCTATACTGTTGAGGTCATAATACCTCTATTGACAGTAGAGCAAAGGAAGTGTGGGGGGATAGACTCTCTCCATTCTCTATCAGCATATTCCTCCATTGATTTCATATCTATTTATACAACCTGAATTAAAATTCAATTTAGTATTTTTGCAAAAGCATTAATCCCCGGATTTTAACGCGATTACTGTCTGCAAAAGATCTTTGAGTCAGAAAGTCTGAACGGAGTTTTCAGATGTTAATCCGCTGTTTAATCCCTTCCCTGCTCGAACGCCTTCCCTTGGCGTTCGAGCAGGAGCCCAGGCCAGCAGAGTTTTTTTCCCTCCGTGTTAAAAACTCAAGCAGGGCCGAATAGGGCCATTACTTTTCAATGGTAATTCATTCCTTACTCCAGTGCTTCAATTGTACCCAGATACTACTCTCCACATCTCAAAGCTCCCCTTCATCTTTTTAAAGGCATTAGCCAGAAAGAGAGAAAATAAAATAAAGTCCCTTGGTTTAACAACCGTGATGGAAACAAACTTATTTGTTGCAAACCGTGGTTTCTTTCTACGGATTCACGGTTTCTTGGACAGTTCGGTTCCATTTTATACCCACTGTGTTCATTTCTAAATAAACATCTAAATACGTTTAATATTCTCCTGGGAAAAACCACAGCTTCCCTACCCTTCCAAAAACCAGGCAGGATAATGCCCCTAACCTTAAAATGGATTACATCTTCCATGCAACATGCCTGGAGAACAAGAATGTTACTGAATAAACTCGAGAATGTTTTTATTTTATTTTCCAGGCCAAGTGCTGATTGGTGCACATCACAAATGAACACATTATTAGTTTACTTTGATTGGCCAATTAGTCAGATGTACTTATTTTATGATCGAACATGGAAGTGTGTCCTTTATCACCATTCTGTTATAAATAGTGTAAGTAGGTGTTTTATTCTGTTGTAGGGGATGCTACTTCACCCACACAATCATTCAAACGTTACGTTAAATAGTTATTTTTGTGTATATTTTCCGAATTAGAGTGGAAAAACATTTTGCACAAATTAATAGTTTTCAATAAATATTTATTTGTATTAGCCTATATGAAAGCACATACAGCTCCCTCAAAAGCAAGTATGCTAAACACTGTTAAAATGGGCATGCTGTCTGTGGATGGATGGTATTGTTTGCCTCTGGGTAGCCTGTGCATATGCACATCCTTTCCTGTCTTTAAGCATACACCTGCTTGTTTTTGTTTTGGGAGAGAGTCCGCCATCCCTCAATTATGTTTCTATCTGTGATACCTGCCTTATTTATTTGGGAACATCTCAGCTAAATTAGATTTCCAAACAGGTGCTATTATTATAATGTAATGGAATCTCATTTAGGGCAATCTGAATGCTAATGGTGTGGCCTCATTGTGAAGCGGTCTCTAGACTTCTGCAGTTCGTGAACCTGCTGCTATCAATCACATGTTCTGGTCTAAATACAAGTCGTACTGCAGCCCTATTCACTTGTCTTCGTGTATTTACACAAGTGCATAATTTACCTCTAGTTTACCCTGCATTAGGGTCCACAATGAACACGGTGTCTCTAAAGAGGTTCTAATTCTAAAGATCCATGGTAACTATTGAGCAGATTGAGGAAACAGTTTGCTGCCGGTTTAAACAGTGTTAAAGAACAACAAATATACAGCAATACTTTACTGTGATGTGGAACCTGACCTCATCAGCAGAGTAAACACCACCGTATGGCCATAGGGCCCCTGGAAGGGATGGGGTCTCTAGAGCTGCTGGCAACACCACGTCTACGTGCTGTACACCCAGGAGACTGGTTTCTATTATATAACAGGAGTTTATTATGGAGTTGAATGGTGTGTTATCACCCTTTACATGCTATTCATATGATTAATCTGAATAATAATACTGATCGTGTTATAATATAGTAGTAACAGTATAGTAATACATTTTTGGTGTTTCAACCCTTGTGTTACATTCAACCGTTCCCTGTATGTTGACTGTTGACTACAGCCCTATATGTTTCTATAACACAACTCTTGGTGCTAGCCTGTCTGGTACCCTGAACTGGACTTCTCGGGTAAGGTTCTCTTGCAGAGATGGCATCACTTGTGGCGTCTCGACTGAGCCATATGGTTTGGAGTGCAATAACTTGAAGCCGGTGCCAACAATGGAGTAATTGAGAAGGGAAAAGGGTCTGAGCTTAACTTGACAAAGCTGCAAAAACTCCTTCTTTCACTCTAATGAAGCTGTTGTCTGCTGAGTCTGTGTGGGGCTGGGGGGTGCAGGGGGACGTGATTTGTCATACAATCTGAAATTTTAGGAGGGCCGGAGAAAGACCTCCTCTCCATATGTCTGCTTATTTTGCATCTGAAAGCTACTGGTTAAGAGAGTGGGGGAGAGGACAGAAGAGAAGGGCAGTGGCGGACTTACCATTAGACAGAAGAGGCAACTGCCTCAGGCCCCACATCATCAAGTGGCCTCGTGAGCTGGGCATAATAAAAATAATAATACTAGTAATCATTTTTATTTTTCCACCTGAGGCTCCACACGAGGCCCCCCCATGCTCCACTCGAGGCCCCCCCATGCTCCACTCGAGGCCCCCCCATGCTCCACTCGACTGGCCTCTGCCTGGGGCCTCTAAGTCACTAAGTCCGCCCCTGGAGAAGGGGAGGGTGGGGGAGCGTGGCGGATAGAAGGGGAAAGTGGGACAAGCTGCAGCATCAGGGAGGGATGCAGTTTCCATTCGAACTGGAACGATTCTAAGCTGGTGTGAGAGACGGAAGTTGGAAATAAAGATGTTACAGCACTTTTGGCAACAAGTAATAAAGTGTTACGTTCTTTAGTCATTCTATAAACCAATCACTGACCGTGAGGAGGAGAACTAAGGAAAGCCTTCTGCACTAACTGGTAAACATTTTTCTAAATATAGATCTGTCTCAGGTTTGAAAAGGCTTCTCATTTCAGAGGTCAGTAGAACAGTATCCATCCTCCCTTGAAAAGGCTTCTCATTTCAGAGGTCAGTAGAACAGAATCCATCCTCCCTTGAAAAGGCTTCTCAAATTAGGAGGTCAGTAGAACAGTATCCATCCTCCCTTGAAAAGGCTTCTCAAATTAGGAGGTCAGTAGAACAGTATCCATCCTCCCTTGAAAAGGCTTCTCAAATTAGGAGGTCAGTAGAACAGTATCCATCCTCCCTTGAAAAGGCTTCTCATTTCAGAGGTCAGTAGAACAGTATCCATCCTCCCTTGAAAAGGCTTCTCAAATTAGGAGGTCAGTAGAACAGTATCCATCCTCCCTTGAAAAGGCTTCTCAAATTAGGAGGTCAGTAGAACAGTATCCATCCTCCCTTGAAAATGCTTCTCATTTTATAGGTCAGTAGAACAGAATCCATCCTCCCTTGAAAAGGCTTCTCAAATTAGGAGGTCAGTAGAACAGTATCCATCCTCCCTTGAAAATGCTTCTCATTTTATAGGTCAGTAGAACAGAATCCATCCTCCCTTGAAAAGGCTTCTCATTTCAGAGGTCAGTAGAAACAAACTGATACAGATGTCAAAAGGCACTTGATGACTAATCTCCTCTTCTACCGACCTGGAATCCTTGATCATTTATATATCTTTAATCTAGAACCCCATGCTAGATTAAAATAATCCACTAATACAAGGCTGACTCTACACCCCATGCTAGATTAAAATAATCCACTAATACAAGGCTGACTCTACACCCCATGCTAGATTAAAATAATCCACTAATACAAGGCTGACTTTAAAAAAGGGATGTGATTGGACAAAGAGGATATACAGAGAGTGGTGATTCTTTAAGACGAGGTGTCACCATCAAGGCAGTAAGAAGACAAAAGACCACCAGGTATTGAAAGAACCGTCACTAAACGTTTAAACATCTCTTACTCAGACACTAGCACTGCGTTACGTCACACTCTACTGGCATATACAACTAACGTAAAATCATAATCAAATTCTCAATCCTTAAATAGTGGAAAGTTAAGAAATTGTATGCATCATAAAACAACAAATATAATGTTTAATATAGTCCGTCATGCAGCAACAACAACGTGAAATACTGCATAATGAATATTGAAATGTTATAAGCATACAGAATAATGTATTTAGATTGATGATAAAGGAGGATATCTTGAATATGGCATAATAATGAAAAAGTAATAGACTTGGAAGTTATATTCAGATGTAGTGCCACTAGCAATCATTATATTTGGCTACATTCACATCACACAGTGGTTGTGCACTGTGAATAAAACTAAGAATCCATGTGTACTTGCTAAAGGATAGTGTGTGCATACTGCCACCTTCTGGCCAGATAGTGTAGCAACACTCTGGATTATCTGTGGACGTCTAGAAGCAAAGCTTACTTTCACAGCTTTTACAAAAAAAAGTTGATAAAATATTATTTTAATACATACAGAGACTGTAACACATTTATATTTTAAATCCAGTTGTTTAATACAAAAAATGCCTAATGCATCACCAAAAATGAGAGAAGCATCCATTTATCTTCTCCCTCATTGGTTTAGTAAACTATTAAAAAAACAAGTACAAAAAGGTATCCCATAGTTAATAGCGAAAGCAATTAGCAAGGTTGTTATAATCCGAGAAGCATCTTTCAATATAAAATGGATATGTACATAACAGGATATTAGAACAGTAAGTAGTTTGAAGGATAGGACATCAGTAAATGGTTGTGTCCATACTTCCATGTTATTACAGTCTTCTGTCTGTCTGGGCTGAGTCTACATGTCCACACATCTCTTCCTTTCCTCAGAAAACATGCTCTCCATCTCTTCCTTTACTCAGACCCATTTGGTTAAATTATTTAAAAAGATGATGTTCTCGCCACCTCTTCCTTTCCTCAGATGACGTTCTTCTCTCCTGGCAGTTTCTCCTCATTCTCTGTCTTCTTGGTGAAGACGGAGGACAGTTCCTGGAGGAGCAGCTCCTGAGAGGGGGTACAGGGCCAGTGCTGCTGCCTCCTCCTCGGCACTGGCTGGGGAGACTCCTGGAGGTCCTCTCCTCCATCCAGGACCAGGGTATCCAGAGAACCAGCAGGGGGCAGCATACCCTCTCCTCCCAGCCACAGAGAGTGCACCGGGTTGGGGCCAATCATGTGGTCCAGGGAGCCTGTCTTCCGGAGGCCCAGGCTGAGGTTCAGGGGCCGGTCAGGGACCTCCTGGGTCTCTGAGGTGTTGTTGGAGAGGAAGCTGGTCTCCAGGGACTTGAGGACCTGCAGGCCGAAGTCTCCTACCTCCTCATACAGGGGCTCTGGGGGTTCTGGGGTTTCTGGCACTGGACTCTCTGGACACTCCTCGAACGAGTCCTGCTGCACCTTCATGGGCTGGGTGGAGGAGAGGAGAAAAGAGGAGAGGAGAGGAGAGGAGAGGAGAGCAGAAGAGAGAAGGGAGAGAGTTAGAATTTGAACCCAACCCAGAGTTGTTTGTATGTTTGATTATACACTATGTAAAGCTCTGGAAGGTCTGAGGAAAAAGCAGAATTATAACATTATAATAACAAGGGGGTTGAGATGTTAGGAATGATCTGATTTTAAGTAGGTATTAAGGAGATGATCTGCCATTAAAGTGACAAAGAAACATGTGTGGTTAATTTAATGGGACAAACATGGAAGGGAGTTTAAAAACAACAGACTTCCTCTTATTAAGGTCTGGCCATTGTTCTAGCACCTCAGCAACAACCTCAAGACAATTACTCAATACACAGAGGGACAAAATAAAAATTCAAGCAAAACAATTCACTTGTAAATGCATTTGGGCTGGGTTAGTTCCAGTAGGAACACCAGTAGCCTAATAGCCACAGCAGACTGTTCTGTAAAACACAAGGTACTTCACTAAGCCTCCCAGGCCTCACCAGGCCTCCCCCTCAAGCCTTAGAACCAGAACAATACTGGAGAACAATATCTCCTCCCAGTCCATCCTGTTATCTACACATCAAACATCTACATCAACATCCTGATGCTGTAATACCAGGAAGTCAGGGCTTCCATCAGGAAGTGGAGGTGTGGTTGGGTCAGATATAGTCCCTGTATAAAACAAGGCAATTTCTTTACACAAACAGAGAGAGAGACTTTGGAGAACTGTTAGTTATGTAAGTTAGGAGAGCGTTTAACAAGTCTAATAGCAACCTTCAAAATAAACATTCCATTATCATCCTTACTTTCTAGTTAGATGAGGGGAGAAGTTAATATATATATATATATATATATATATATATATATATATATATATATATATATATATATATACCCCCGGTCAAAAGTTTGGAATATTACTCATTCAAGGGTTTTTCTTTATTTGCACTATTTTCTACAATGTAGAATAAAAGTGAAGAAATCAAAACTATGACATAACACATATGGAATCATGTAGTAACCAAAAAAGTGTTAAACAAATCAAAATATATTTTAGATTTGAGTAACCACCCTTTGTACACTCTTGGCATTCTCTCATCCAGCTTCATGAATAATGCTTTTCCAACAGTCTTGAAGGAGTTCCCACATATGCTGAGCACTTGTTGGCTGCTTTTCCTTTACCTTGCGGTCCAACTCATCCCAAACCATCTCAGTTGGGTTGAGATCGGGTGATTGTGGAGGCCTGATGCAGCAATCCATCACTCTCCTTCTTGATCAAATAGCCCTTACACAGCCTGGAGGTGTGTTTTGGGTTATGGTCCTGTTGAAAAACAAATGATAGTCCCACTAAGCGCAAACAAGATGGGATGGCGTATCGCTGCAGAATGCTGTGGGAGCCATGCTGGTTAAGTGTGCCTTGAATTCTAAATACATCACTGACAGTGTCACCAGCAAAGCAACCCACACCATCACACCTCCTCCTCCATACTTCACGGTGGGAACCACACATGCAGAGATCATCCGTTCACCTACTCTGCGTCTCACAAAGACACGGCGGTTGGAAACAAAAATCTCACATTTGGACTCATCAGACCAAAGGACAGATTTCCACCGGTCTATTGTTCATTGCTCGTGTTTCTTGGCCCAAGCAAGTGTCTTCTTCTTATTGGTGTCCTTTAGTAGTGGTTTCTTTGCAGCAATTCGACCATGAAGGCCTGATTCACACAGTCTCCTCTGAACAGTTGATGTTGAGATGTGTCTGTTACTTGAACTCTGCAATCTGAGGCTGGTAACTCTAATGAACTTATCCTCTGCAGTAGAGGTAACTCTGGGTCTTCCTTTCCTGTGGCGGTCCTCATGAGAGCCAGTGTCATCATAGCGCTTGATGGTTTTTGCAACTACACTGACCTTCATGTCTTAAAGTAATGATGGACTGTTGTTTCTCTTTGCTTATTTGAGCTGTTCTTGCCATAATATGGACTTGGTCTTTTACCAAATAGGGCTATCTTCTGTATACCAACCCCTACCTTGTTACAACGCAACTGATTGGCTCAAACGCATTAAAAAGGAAAGAAATTCCACACATTAACTTTTAACAAGGCACACCTGTTAATTGAAATGCATTCCAGGTGACTACCTCATGAAGCTGGTTGAGAGAATGCCAAGAGTGTGCAAAGCTGTCATCAAGTAAAAGGGTGGCTATTTTAAGAATTTGTTCAACACTTTTTTGGTTTCTACATGATTCCATATGTGTTATTTCATAGTTTTGATGTCTTATCTATTATTCTACAATGTAGAAAATAGGAAAAATAAAGAAAATCTGTTGAATGAGTAGGTGTGTCCAAACTTGTTACTGTTACTGTAAATATTTTACATTTTAGTAATTTAGCATACTGTCTTATCCAGAGTGACATACAGTAGTGAGTGCATACATGAAGATTCAAAAAGGCATGCAACGCAAACATGCAACATTGAAATGACAGAGCACCAGGGCGTGCATACTTACAAAGAACATGGAGAGAGTCCTTCTGGCATGAAGTTTTCGCTGTAGAGAAAGACACCAGTACACCCTGTGAGATACAGACACACAGAGACCGTTTCCCTGACCCAGATGTCCTACTAGGTTCAATTAGCTAAAGTCTCCCAATACTAGGTTCAGTTAGCTAAAGTCTCCCCATACTAGGTTCAGTTAGCTAAAGTCTCCCCATACTAGGTTCAGCTAGCTAAAGTCTCCCCATACTAGGTTCAGTTAGCTAAAGTCTCCCCATACTAGGTTCAGTTAGCTAAAGTCTCCCCATACTAGGTTCAGTTAGCTAAAGTCTCCCCATACTAGGTTCAGCTAGCTAAAGTCTCCCCATACTAGGTTCAGTTAGCTAAAGTCTCCCCATACTAGGTTCAGTTAGCTAAAGTCTCCCCATACTAGGTTCAGCTAGCTAAAGTCTCCCCATACTAGGTTCAGTTAGCTAAAGGCTCCCCATACTAGGTTCAGTTAGCTAAAGGCTCCCCATACTAGGTTCAGTTAGCTAAAGGCTCCCCATACTAGGTTCAATTAGCTAAAGTCTCCCAATACTAGGTTCAGTTAGCTAAAGTCTCCCAATACTAGGTTCAGTTAGCTAAAGTCTCCCAATACTAGGTTCAGTTAGCTAAAGTCTCCCAATACTAGGTTCAGCTAGCTAAAGTCTCCCCATACTAGGTTCAGTTAGCTAAAGTCTCCCCATACTAGGATCAGTTAGCTAAAGGCTCCCCATACTAGGTTCAGTTAGCTAAAGGCTCCCCATACTAGGTTCAGTTAGCTAAAGTCTCCCCATACTAGGTTTGGCTTGCTCCTAGCAGAACTCGGCTAGGTGAAGTGAACGTCTGTACCTCGCATACTCCCTTAAAAGACCTTTACTTGGCCTCCCGAGTGGCGTAGCGGTCTAAGGCACTGCATCGCTATCTACGTCACTACAGATCCTGATTCAACCTTCGCCTCTCCCGAGCCCGTACGGGAGTTGCAGCGATGGGACAAGACTGTAACTACCAATTGGATATCATGAAATTGGGAAAAAATAAATAAATACAAAATAAATGAAATAATAGAAAAAAAGCACCAATATTTCTGTTTGTCCCTCTTGAGATGCCGTAGCAACAACATAGCCAGTATACACTTCTACAAAAATAGTCAAATCTGTAATACATTTTAGTTTTTGACAATTTTACCTCTAAGTAAGATGTTTGGTGCTGTATTTCTCAAGTGAAAAAACAAACACATCACTGAAGAATCCCATACATAGTTCCCACTCCTGCTAGGAGTGGTACTGTTGACCAATCACAGACAAAGGGGCTTCAACTGTTCGGCTTCCAAAGTAACAAAAAAAATGCAGTCGCGCGAACATCCGGAAAAAAAACTGCCACATCAAAACAAGGTGATAATATGAGTGCAAACTATTTTGACTGGGAAGTATGTGACAGGCTTAAAAGTATAGGGTAGGTAGAGGGTGTGGGTGGTTGTCTCCTGCAGAACCATACCAGAGTCTGATTGGCCGACAGCATGGTAGAGTTGGAACGTACCAGAGTCTGATTGGCCGACAGCATGGTAGAGTTGGAACGTACCAGAGTCTGATTGGCCGACAGCATGGTAGAGTTGGAACGTACCAGAGTCTGATTGGCCGACAGCATGGTAGAGTTGGAACGTACCAGAGTCTGATTGGCCGACAGCATGGTAGAGTTGGAACGTACCAGAGTCTGATTGCCTGACAGCATGGTAGAGTTGGAACGTACCAGAGTCTGATTGCCTGACAGCATGGTAGAGTTGGAACGTACCAGAGTCTGATTGCCTGACAGCATGGTAGAGTTGGAACGTACCAGAGTCTGATTGGCCGACAGCATGGTAGAGTTGGAACGTACCAGAGTCTGATTGGCCGACAGCATGGTAGAGTTGCTCTCATGTCCATCCCCTCTGATTGGTATTAGGGGCATGGTTCCAAACTTCTGTTTGGAGATGTCTGAGGAGGAGTGACGCCTCAACACCGGAGATCGCGGGTCATCATTCTGTTAGAAATTAAATAAATGGATCAAATTAAACAGGCAGAAGTAAAAATAGGTGTTATACCCCAAAATGATGTGGGAACGCAAACTCAAAATAATGTAAAAGTGATGCAACATAACCCATACACTTGGGAAGGAGGCCTGGTTCCACAACACACCTGTGCTTTGAGGAAATTGGTGACCCAGTCCCATAGGTCGGACTCACAAAAGCAACAAAGGTATCTGGGAGACACAAAAACACAAAGCAGTGAATAGCTCTTAAAGGGGAGGGGAGGGGAGGGGAGTGACAGATCTAAACCAAGACATTCCACCCTCCCTCCAACAATGTAGTCTACTTACATAATATCATAACATTCGATGTCATGCAAAACCATTCAAAACCATACAGTATACAGTAAACACTTGAGAAAACCTTAAGTATGTCCTATAAACATATATGTTTCAATCTTATCCAATATGAGTTGGATTCAAGATTTACAAACATCCTTTGCAATGACCAAAATAATTTGTAGCAAGATTGTGGTATTTCCTTTCTACACTTACAGCTGATGTTTTTCCATAATGAGAGTAAATCCCCATCTAGTGGGTGGTTTCAGCTTCTTTCGAATTCCCATGTAGATCTTCATAGACTTCAGAGCCCATTCCTTTTCAGGCTTGATGCTCTGAAATGACAGACATATCGTACATTAAGAAAATATGTATTGGAAAGACAAACTGACAATCACAGCTCCACCTGCGATAACTACATTGGTCCAAATTAGCGCAGAGTTCCAACTTTAAGACGTGACCGTGATGTGAGAGCAGAAACACCTTTTTGTCCTTCAGCAGTAGCAGCTTGTGGTCTTTGATTTGAAAGGTGTGTTCCTGAAAGACTTTTCCGTGGAGGAGTTTGGGAGGCTCTGCACGACACTTCAGAACTCCCATCTTCATTATCTCACTCTTGTAGGCTGTGAATAAAAACATCCTAATTGCAATCATGCTGTGTTTAACAATGAAAAGTCTCCAAATAAAATAATATGTAACATGCGAGCAACAAGAAATTGGGCTGACTACAACTGATGATCAAAGAGGGTCATTTGATTGTGATCGTGTGTATAGCTAGACCAAGCTAATGAGCTCTCTCTCTGTGCTGTGCGGTATTCACCAGTGAGGATGTGGAGGCCCTCTCCTTTGGGAACTCTCTTCACCACCAGGTAAGCTGAACTAGGATCAGCCATTTTACACCACTGTAGTGTCTGCTCCAGCACCTTCTCTTTGGGGTGTAGGGGGCGCTCTGTGGAAGAAAGACTACATTTGAATATTATATAACAACTATTCTGGGATGAAGACTTTCTCACAGTGTACTTGTATTCCACAGAAGGAAATTCCAGGACAGGATACTGTATAGTTTCACTTTAGGACAGGATATTGTATAGTTTCACTTTAGGACAGGATATTGTATAGTTTCATTTTAGGACAGGATACTGTATAGTTTCACTTTAGGACAGGATATTGTATAGTTTCATTTTAGGACAGGATACTGTATAGTTTCACTTTAGGACAGGATACTGTATAGTTTCACTTTAGGTCAGGATACTGTACAGTATAGTTTCACTTTAGGACAGGATACTGTATAGTTTCACTTTAGGATAAAAACAATAATAATTCCAAAGTTTTTCTTATTTGGCATTTTATATGATTATATAAGACAGATCAGGTATAGAGCAGAACACACAGGGATCCCCTTCCAGATCAAACCCACCCCAACCCTCCATGCTCTAACAGAGCCCCACCCCACACCCCCCAAGCTCTAACAGAGCCCCACCCCAACCCTCCATGCTCTAACAGAGCCCCACCCCACACCCCCCAAGCTCTAACATAGCCCCACCCCAACCCTCCATGCTCTAACAGAGCCCCCCCCACCCCCCCCAAGCTCTAACATAGCCCCACCCCAACCCCCCATGCTCTAACAGAGCCCCACCCCACACCCCCCAAGCTCTAACATAGCCCCACCCCAACCCCCCATGCTCTAACAGAGCCCCACCCCAACCCCCCATGCTCTAACAGAGCCCCACCCCAACCCCCCATGCTCTAACAGAGCCCCACCCCAACCCCCCATGCTCTAACAGAGCCCCACCCCAAACCTCCATGCTCTAACAGAGCCCCACCCCAACCCTCCATGCTCTAACAGAGCTCCACCCCAACCCTCCATGCTCTAACAGAGCTCCACCCCAACCCTCCATGCTCTAACTTGAGATGTTGCCATGTCTGGAGCCGACAGACAAGGCAGCTCTGCTTCTAGCTTCTAAGCAACTTTGCACAAGCATTTCGCTACACCCGCAATAACATCTGCTAAATATGTGTATGTGACCAATACAGTTTTATTTGAACTTAATCAAATGTTTTATTTTATTTTGCCCCTCAACCAATCAGAGAGATAGTAATATCACACTCCTCACCCAGTCAGAGATAGTAATATCACACTCCTCACCCAGTCAGAGATAGTAACATCATGGTCCTCACCCAGTCAGATATAGTAATATCATGCTCCTCAAACAGTCAGAGAGAGATAGTAATATCATGCTCCTCACCCAGTCAGAGAGATAGTAATATCATGCTCCTCAACCAGTCAGAGAGAGATAGTAATATCATGCTCCTCACCCAGTCAGAGAGAGATAGTAATATCATGCTCCTCACCCAGTCAGAGAGAGATAGCAATATCATGCTCCTCACCCAGTCAGAAAGAGATAGTAATATCATGCTCCTCACCCAGTCAGAGAGAGATAATAATATCATGCTCCTCACCCAGTCAGAGAGAGATAGTAATATCATGCTCCTCACCCAGTCAGAAAGAGATAGTAATATCATGCTCCTCACCCAGTCAGAGAGAGATAGTAAAATCATGCTCCTCACCCAGTCAGAAAGAGATAGTAATATCATGCTCCTCACCCAGTCAGAGAGATAGTAATATCATGCTCCTCACCCAGTCAGAGAGAGATAGTAATATCATGCTCGTCACCCAGTCAGAGAGAGATAGCAATATCATGCTCCTCACCCAGTCAGAGAGAGATAGTAAAATCATGCTCCTCACCCAGTCAGAGAGAGATAGTAATATCATGCTCCTCACCCAGTCAGAGAGAGATAGTAATATCATGCTCCTCACCCAGTCAGAGAGAGATCATAATATCATGCTCCTCACCAAGTCAAAGAAATAGTAGCATCATGCTCCTCACCCAGTCAGAGAGAGATAGTAATATCATGCTCCTCACCCAGTCAGTGAGAGATAGCAATATCATGCTCCTCTCCTAGTCAGAGAGATAGTAAAATCATGCTCCTCACCCAGTCAGAAAGAGATAGTAATATCATGCTCCTCACCCAGTCAGAGAGAGATAGTAATATCATGCTCCTCACCCAGTCAGAGAGAGATCATAATATCATGCTCCTCACCAAGTCAAAGAAATAGTAGCATCATGCTCCTCACCCAGTCAGAGAGAGATCATAATATCATGCTCCTCACCAAGTCAAAGAAATAGTAGCATCATGCTCCTCACCCAGTCAGAGAGAGATAGTAATATCATGCTCCTCACCCAGTCAGAGAGAGATAGTAAAATCATGCTCCTCACCCAGTCAGAAAGAGATATTAATATCATGCTCCTCACCCAGTCAGAGAGAGATAGTAATATCATGCTCCTCACCCAGTCAGAGAGAGATAGTAATATCATGCTCCTCACCCAGTCAGAGAGAGATAGTAATATCATGCCCCTCACCCAGTCAGAGAGAGATCATAATATCATGCTCCTCACCAAGTCAAAGAAATAGTAGCATCATGCTCCTCACCCAGTCAGAGATAGTAAGAGTATGCTTCTCACCCAGTCAGAGATAGTAAGAGTATGCTTCTCACCCAGTCAGAGATAGTAAGAGTATGCTTCTCACCCAGTTGTCCTTCATATATGGCCTCGAACGTCAGCCACACGTCCTTCTCCCCTGCAGGGACGTTCCTCATGTACAGGACCTGGTTAGTTAACTCCTCAGCACCCATGGTTGGAGATACCTACAGAGAACCAGACCATAAAGAGAGACCTACAGAGAACCACACCATAAAGAGATGGCTACAGAGAACCAGACCATAAAGAGAGACCTAATGAGAACCAGACCATAAAGAGATACCTAATGAGAACCAGACCATAAAGAGATAGCTACAGAAAACCAGACCATAAAGAGATAGCTAGAGAGAACCAGACCATAAAGAGATAGCTACAGAAAACCAGACCATAAAGAGATAGCTACAGAAAACCAGACCATAAAGAGATAGCTACAGAGAACCAGACCATAAAGAGATAGCTACAGAGAACCAGACCATAAAGAGATAGCTACAGAGAACCAGACCATAAAGAGATAGCTACAGAAAACCAGACCATAAAGAGATAGCTACAGAGAACCAGACCATAAAGAGATAGCTACAGAGAACCAGACCATAAAGAGCATTTTAGCTTCCTAGCTCTTCTACAGAAATGCTAATGTCCAGCATGTATTGTATAGGTTATCATTGGAAATCCCAGACCTAGAGAAACATTGGTACATTGTGGGAGGCCACCTACTGTCTAAAGAGGGGTCTCCAACATTTGAGCATGAGAGATACAGTACTTTAAAAAAATATTAACATTACAAGCTATTTTTTGGGGGGAGATTTCAAATAGGTACATTCTTCTCTTCTCCTCTGCAACTCTTCCCCAGGTCCTTTGTGTACAAGAGATGTGTTTTCTGTCGTTATAACTGGTGAAATAATGGTTAGTAAACAACTAAGGGCCCCATAAAACCATATAGAGTATTTTCCTGATGTTTTTACCTCTCAATATTATTTCAATTATTCATAGAGAAACAATGGAAATGTATGTTCTGAGTCCATGTCAATGATTAAATCACATCAGAATAAAACTTTTTAGGTCTGGAATAAAAAAACTAACTTTTTTGAGTGTAATTCCCCTTTAATTACACATCTATCAAGAGAGGAATGTATTGGTCTAGTGATGTTTCTGTTGTTACAGCTACTGCTGCAGAACATGTCATGTCTGTCTATCAAATAAAATAAAATACAATGTTATTGGTCACATACACGTGTTTAGCAGATGTTATTGTGGGTGTAGCAAAACTAGCTCAGACAGTGCAGTAGTATCTAACAAGTATTATCTAACAGTTTCACAACATATACCCAAATACACATACATCTAAGTAAGGAATTGATTAAGAATATATACATACTGTATATGTCAGAGCGGCATTGGACTAAAATACAGTGGCGTAGTATAGAATACAGTATATACATATGAGATGGGTGATGCAATATATAAATGCAAATAAAGTGGCTAAGATATTGTAGAATAGTGCAGAGTGCAGTTTATACATAGAGATGAGTAATGCAAGATACGAAAACATGATTCAAGTGGCTAGTGTTCCATTTCTAAAAGTGGCCTGTCATTTCTAATCTATGTCTATAGGAAGCAGCCTCTAATGTGCTAGATAGAAGCTGTTTTTCAATCTCTCGGTCTCAGCTTTGATGCACCTGTACTGACCTCACCTTCTGGATGACAGCCGGGTGAACAGGCAGTGGCTCGGGTGGTTCAAATCAAATCTAATTTTATTGGACACATACACGTGGTTAGCAGATGTTATTGCGGGTGTAGCGAAAAGCTTGTGGCCTTCCTATGGCATCGGATGCTGTAAGTGTCCAGGAGGGCGGGAAGTTTGCCCACGGTAATGCGTTGGGCAGACCGCACTACCCTCTGGAGCGCTTTGCGGTTGCTGGTGGTGCAGTTGCTGTAGGCTGTCTGGTCATTGTTGGTAATCAAGCCTACCACTATTATGTTGTCCGCAAGCTTGATGATTGAGTTGGAGGCGTGCCTCGCAGTCTTGGGTGAAGAGGGAGTACAGAAGGGGGCTGAGCACACACCCTTGTGGGGCCCCAGTGTTGTGGAGTGTTGTTTCCTACCTTCACCACCTGGGGGTGACCCATCAGGAAGTCCAGGATACAGTTGCAAAGGACGGGGTTCAGACCCAGGGCCCAGAGCTTAATGATGAGCTTGGAGGGTACTACAGTGTTGAATGCTGAGCTGTAGTCAGAACAGCCTTCTTACATAGGTATTCCTCTTGTCCAGATGGGATAAAGCAGTGTGCAGTGTGATGGCGATTGCATCGTCTGTGGATCTATTGGGGCGGTAAGGAAATTGAAGTGGTTCTAGGGTGGCAGGTAGGGTAGAGGTGATGTGATCCTTGACTAGTCTCTCAAAGCACTTCATGATGACAGAGGTGAGTGCTACGGGGTGTACAGTGCTACGGGGTGTACAGTTAATGTATCTATGCAAATATTCACTTACCTGTAAATTTAACTGTATATTTACCTGTACAGTTAATTTAACCATGCAAAATATTCACTTACCTGTTAATCTATCTATCTATCTATCTATCTATCTATCTATCTATCTATCTATCTATCTATCTATCTATCTATCTATCTATCTATCTATCTATCTATCTGATAACCATTCAGTTCAATTACCTTTGCTTTCTAGGGTACAGGGACACGCATGTGGGGACAACAGACTGGGACTCACAATCGACTTGTTGGAGACCCCTGTTCTAGAGAGACTAGTGTAGAGATCGACCTGTTGGAGACCCCTGTTCTAGAGAGACTAGTGTAGAGATCGACCTGTTGGAGACCCCTGTTCTAGAGAGACTAGTGTAGACATCGACCTGTTGGAGACCCCTGTTCTAGAGAGACTAGTGTAGAGATCGACCTGTTGGAGACCCCTGTTCTAGAGAGACTAGTGTAGAGATCGACCTGTTGGAGACCCCTGTTCTAGAGAGACTTGTGTAGACATCGACCTGTTGGAGAACCCTGTTCTAGAGAGACTAATGGAGGGTGGAGAGGCTCCACCATGTGGCTAAATAATAACAGCACCTTTAATGAAATAAAATCAGAAGATAACCTGGCTTCACTTACTTTGAGAGTGATGCAACAGTCTGGCATCTTCTTCTCCAGGTACACTTCAATGATCAGGTCACCTGCTTGGGACAGCTACACAGACAGGATACTTATTACAGACAACCGTTTGTCCAACCAATGTGTTATAACACTTTATAAACGGTTTATAAATCCTTCGTAAAGTGTACCTGTGTGTCCTTCCAGGTGGTGATGAGGCTGAGCTCCAGTTCTATCTGGGTCTGTTGCTCCTCATCAATCTGAACAAACACAATTAAAACATGTACTAATGATTCATTAGATTACAGAAAATATTAACCTGGGCCATGTTCAGTAGGGCCCCCTGTAGCAAAACTGTTTGCAGTGGAATGTGAACATCTGTCATCTGATTGGACAAGTTCAGGTAGGTAGTACCTCCCTGTATCAATCCATTCAATATGCTTTCAACCTAAGCAACACAACCCTGATTTATAAGTAAAGCATTTGCGCATAGACCGTCTCTGGTTCGACCCTACTCACATCAAGATATACAGGTAGTTGTCTATGAAACCCTACTCACATCAAAGACATACAGGTAGTTGTCTATGAAACCCTACTCACATCAAGATATACAGGTAGTTGTCTATGAAACCCTACTCACATCAAGATATACAGGTAGTTGTCTATGAAACCCTACTCACATCAAGATATACAGGTAGTTGTCTATGAAACCCTACTCACATCAAGATATACAGGTAGTTGTCTATGAAACCCTACTCACATCAAGATATACAGGTAGTTGTCTATGAAACCCTACTCACATCAAAGACATACAGGTAGTTGTCAATGAAACCCTACTCACATCAAGATATACAGGTAGTTGTCTATGAAACCCTACTCACATCAAGATATACAGGTAGTTGTCTATGAAACCCTACTCACATCAAGATATACAGGTAGTTGTCTATGAAACCCTACTCACATCAAGATATACAGGTAGTTGTCTATGAAACCCTACTCACATCAAAGACATACAGGTAGTTGTCTATGAAACCCTACTCACATCAAGATATACAGGTAGTTGTCTATGAAACCCTACTCACATCAAGATATACAGGTAGTTGTCTATGAAACCCTACTCACATCAAGATATACAGGTAGTTGTCTATGAAACCCTACTCACATCAAGATATACAGGTAGTTGTCTATGAAACCCTACTCACATCAAAGACATACAGGTAGTTGTCAATGAAACCCTACTCACATCAAGACATACAGGTAGTTGTCTATGAAACCCTACTCACATCAAGATATACAGGTAGTTGTCTATGAAACCCTACTCACATCAAGATATACAGGTAGTTGTCTATGAAACCCTACTCACATCAAGACATACAGGTAGTTGTCTATGAAACCCTACTCACATCAAAGACATACAGGTAGTTGTCTATGAAACCCTACTCACATCAAGATATACAGGTAGTTGTCAATGAAACCCTACTCACATCAAAGACATACAGGTAGTTGTCTATGAAACCCTACTCACATCAAGATATACAGGTAGTTGTCTATGAAACCCTACTCACATCAAGATATACAGGTAGTTGTCAATGAAACCCTACTCACATCAAGATATACAGGTAGTTGTCTATGAAACCCTACTCACATCAAAGACATACAGGTAGTTGTCTATGAAACCCTACTCACATCAAGATATACAGGTAGTTGTCTATGAAACCCTACTCACATCAAGATATACAGGTAGTTGTCTATGAAACCCTACTCACATCAAGATATACAGGTAGTTGTCTATGAAACCCTACTCACATCAAGATATACAGGTAGTTGTCTATGAAACCCTACTCACATCAAGATATACAGGTAGTTGTCTATGAAACCCTACTCACATCAAGATATACAGGTAGTTGTCTATGAAACCCTACTCACATCAAGATATACAGGTAGTTGTCTATGAAACCCTACTCACATCAAGATATACAGGTAGTTGTCAATGAAACCCTACTCACATCAAGATATACAGGTAGTTGTCTATGAAACCCTACTCACATCAAGATATACAGGTAGTTGTCTATGAAACCCTACTCACATCAAGATATACAGGTAGTTGTCAATGAAACCCTACTCACATCAAGATATACAGGTAGTTGTCTATGAAACCCTACTCACATCAAAGACATACAGGTAGTTGTCTATGAGGTCTTCAACGATCTTCACCTCATGTTCCCCTTTCCCGTCCGTCTGGAAGAGGCTGGGGGCGAACAGAAGTGACAGGTTCTTGGTACACATCTGGTTCAGGTCTGCACACTTCTGAACCCTGGGACCAAGAGAGAGAGAACAAATAAAAGTACAAAGTTGAAAACCTGGCAGTGAGATTGTCTAAGTATGATAAATGGTACTCTTCAGGGTTGGGGTCAATTCCATTTTGATTCATTTAATTCAGGATGTAAACTGAGAAGTTATGTACATTTGAATTTCAGTTGACTGAATTTAAATGGAATTGACTCCAACTCTGCTTAGTTGCCAGTGATGTTGTCTAAACATTAAAACTGCTGCTGTTGGAGACTATAATGACCTGTAGAGGGCTGATGAGAGTTATGTTAACCCTGAGACTATACTGATTTGTAGAGGTGGCTGATGAGTCCTGTTAACCCTGAGACTATACTGACCTGTAGAGTTGGCTGATGAGTCCTGTTAACCCTGAGACTATACTGACCTGTAGAGATGGCTGATGAGTCCTGTTAACCCTGAGACTATACTGACCTGTAGAGTTGGCTGATGAGTCCTGTTAACCCTGAGACTATACTGACCTGTAGAGGTGGCTGATGAGTCCTGTTAACCCTGAGACTATACTGACCTGTAGAGTTGGCTGATGAGTCCTGTTAACCCTGAGACTATACTGACCTGTAGAGGTGGCTGATGAGAGCAGCCAGGGTAGTCCTGTTGACTCTAGGTAAACTACGGATGATCTCCTTGTATCTGTCCAGACGCTGGTTCTTATCCTTGGCTGTTCCTATGAAAGGGACAAACAGGAACAAGTTAGATTTCTAAAGGAAACGTTATGGTACATCCTGACGTTATGGTACATCCTGACGTTATGATGATACATCCTGACGTTATGATGATACATCCTGACGTTATGATGATACATCCTGACGTTATGGTACATCCTGACGTTATGGTACATCCTGACGTTATGATGATACATCCTGACGTTATGATGATACATCCTGACGTTATGGTACATCCTGACGTTATGATACATCCTGACGTTATGATACATCCTGACGTGATGATACATCCTGACGTTATGATACATCCTGACGTTATGATACATCCTAATGTTATGATGATACATCCTGACGTTATGATGATATATCCTGATGTTTTGATGATACATCCTGACGTATGGTACATCCTGACGTTATGGTACATCCTGACGTTATGATACATCCTGACGTTATAATACATCCTGACGTTATGATACATCCTGACGTTATGATAATACATCCAGACGTTATGATGATATATCCTGACGTTATGATGATACATCCTGACGTTATGGTACATCCTGACGTTATGATACATCCTGACGTTATGATGATACATCCTGACGTTGTGATGATACATCCTGACGTTATGGTACATCCTGACGTTATGATACATCCTGACGTTATGATACATCCTGACATTATGATACATCCTGACGTTATGATACATCCTAATGTTATGATGATACATCCTGACGTTATGATGATATATCCTGATGTTTTGATGATACATCCTGACGTATGGTACATCCTGACGTATGGTACATCCTGACGTTATGGTACATCCTGACGTTATGATACATCCTGACGTTATAATACATTCTGACGTTATGATACATCCTGACGTTATGATACATCCTGACGTTATGATAATACATCCAGATGTTATGATGATACATCCTGACGTTATGATGATACATCCTGACGTTATGATGATACATCCTGACGTTATGATACATCCTGACGTTATGATGATACATCCTGACGTTATGATGGTACATCCTGACGTTATGGTACATCCTGACGTTATGATACATCCTGACGTTATGATACATCCTGACATTATGATGATACATCCTGACGTTATGATACATCCTGACGTTATGATACATCCTAATGTTATGATGATACATCCTGACGTATGGTACATCCTGACGTTATGGTACATCCTGACGTTATGATACATCCTGACGTTATAATACATCCTGACTTTATGATACATCCTGACGTTATGATAATACATCCAGATGTTATGATGATACATCCTGACGTTATGGTACATCCTGACATTATGATGATACTTCCTGACGTTATGATACATCCTGACATTATGATGATAGATCCTGACTTTATGATGATACATCCTGACGTTATGGTACATCCTGACGTTATGGTACATCCTGACGTTATGATACATCCTGACGTTATGGTACATCCTGACATTATGGTACATCCTCAGGTTAGTCTCACTGAGATTAAATCTCTTTTGCAAGAGACACCAGTACGTACTGACAGCCTCCTTCCACAGCGGATGCAGGTCAGCCATGAAGATGGGGTCGTCTATCTCCCTGAAGAACCTCTTCAACACGTCAGTCACGTCCTCGATGAAGTTATCCCCGATCCGGAGCTTGACGTTCCGAGCATCATTCCTGAAATCCTCCATCAGTAGCTTGATCCTGGACGTGGCTCCGTTCTTCCTGTAGATCCCCTCATGACCCAGACCTGATGAGCCGATCACAGATTACATCCAGTACAACAGTCATCGGCTAGTATTTCCTGTCTCTGGCTAGCATAAAGTACAGCTAAACTGGGAAAAAGAAACCCTACATTGCACAAGCCACTGCAGAGTTATAATGAATGGATTAACTATTTATAAATCCCTTTTTATGTATTGGTATTGTATACCTTAATATAAACGATTAACTCCACTGAAATTGCATGGATCCACAAGGTCACTGGAAAATGTGCCATTTTGTTGTTGATCATGCAAAATCCTTACTATACTTACTATACTGTGTAATGGAATAGAATAGAATATCCCGACTCCTCCCTTACCATATTGTGTGATGAAGGCGATGCAGCTGTCTACGATGATGGGAATGTCATTCCTGCTGAGCTGCTGCTCTCTCAGGGTGTTGCCCTTCCCTCCAGCAGCTCTCTGGATGTCTGCGTACCACAGGGAGAAGTCTAACCGACCCATCCCCTGGAGGTGCAGCGTCCTGGGGGGAAGACATGTCGATACTCAGAGGTGAAGGTTCAGAAAAAAATCACTACTGTAAAATCACTGAATCCAGCTCCAAAAAACTAATTTACATGGTCAAATTATTTTAATCCTGGAAATTCCATTCCCACACATTCCACCCCTGGCTGGGTATACTTTAGGAGCCAAACTAGCCATGATATGTTGACATACTTGTGTAATTATATATGTACTGAATGAGAAAAGGAAGAGACTGAAAACCAACCTTCCTTTTTCAACCAAAACCAGAATGTCCTTCTTCTCATGGTTTTGGTTCTCAGTTACTATACCTAGGAGACAAACACAGGACAAATGGAAGACGGACCAAATCATTCACCAGCAGACAGTTGCTCAAAGACACGGTGCTTGGGATAGTTAAGGCATAGAAATGTCCATGATCAAGCTGGCAGTAGGCTTTTCTTTATAGTCGGACCGGTCTTTAATGACTATAGTACCTACCCTCTTTGTTGGCAGCTTTATTACAATCCGTAGTTAGGGCATAACTTGGCCAATGTTTCAGTGAGTTGTTACCAAACGTTATTTGAGCAACTACATTAGCACACAGCTATGGTCAGGACAGGAGACTCACTGAGCTCTTGCAGACGTTTAAGGTTGATAATGTCCTCAGCTGCTCCATCGCTCCCAGGACAGATGAAGAGGTTCGACTTCTGAAGGACAAAATGTCCCTCTTTCCACTGAGAAGGGTCTCGCATGGCCTTGTAACGCAGGACTCCCACCCGCTCAAACTCTCTCGCTAGCAGGCAGTGGCAGCTTAAAGGTGTGGCGGCCTGAGGAAGGCAACACAGGAAGTAGTACAGGAGGGAACACTTTACTGTAACCCCCTTTATGTATGCATAGGAAAGGCATTGTGTGCAGGCATTATCAGTGTGCAGGCATTATCAGTGTGCAGGCATTATCGGTGTGCGGGCATTATCAGTGTGCGGGCATTATCGTGTGCAGGCATTATCAGTGTGCAGGCATTATCCGTGTGCAGGCATTATCAGTGTGCAGGCATTATCGGTGTGCAGGCATTATCAGTGTGCAGGCATTATCAGTGTGCAGGCATTATCAGTGTGCAGGCATTGCACTTTTTTGGGATAGAATGTAATCTCATACCTTTCCGATGGCCTTGGCCCAACATTGCAGTGCATCAGGTGTTTCCAGTCCAAACTGATAGAGCTTCTCTGAGGACAAGTACAGTTCGAACGTATAGAGAAACCTACAATAAGACACAGGAACAGAAAAGAAGGGCACTAGATCAACACTAGTTGGTAGATACCTGTACACTGAGTGGCTAAATGCACACTTTCCACGTGTTTGTAACAGACAGTATGATTGACCACCTTCATTAGTTACTGTGCCATGATTGGTCCTCTAACCTGTCAATGAAGCCGTTGTTGTTGCAGGAGTCCGGCCTGCTGACCCCCAGACAGAGGATGTCTTTGACGTTGATCTTCATGCTAGGATCAGGACATCGGTCAGACTCATAGAACAGAAGAGACCTCTCCACTGTGCACCAGTACTTCTGGAAGTCTGGGGGCAAATAACAACAAAAATATAGGCTGTTACTTTTCTAGATAGTCTCGCGTTGCCGTACTTCAGAGTCTTGTTCATCCTTTGGCTATTAGAACGAGCAAATGTGAAGAAGAACACTTGGATTTTTTATAATGGGCTGTGCTTTTAAAGGGAAAGAAACTACAAATAACTATGAGTAACTTCTAAACCACAAAGCTCTGTTTTACTTTAGAGACTCCAGGCATTAACAGTGAGTAGTGTATTTCCTAACCGAACAGTATTGGGGCCCAGTCAGTATTTGGTCCTTTACAGTACTTTGTTCTCTACAGGCCTTTATGATGATGTTCCTGAGGAGGAAGTTATCCTCTATTCAACCTGTGCCAAGTGGTGTGCTGTTAGCACCCACCAACACACCCTACCTTCTCGGGTTTTCCTGGACAATGTCCCTTTGTTCATTGAGGCTGATTTGTAGAGGTAGCCGGAGTGTAGTACGGCCTGCATAATCTCATCATAAATACTGGGGGCTGAGAAAAACGGGAGGAACATCAGAAAAAAACATTAGAATGATATCGAGAGGTTTTGAGTCTAGACATCACGTTGGGGTCTAGGCAAACAGAGCAAAACATTAAGTTAAATTTTATAATAACTTTCATGAATAAGACATTATAAATGCATTTACAAGACAATACATACTTTATTAGAAATGTGATGAATGCTTATGAATTGCAATGCGTATGATGTTTCTAACTGTATTTCAATAAGTTTTCCCTCCAGTTTTCTAGTTGTGCTGTTTGAACAGAGATAGCGTTCAAACATGTATTTTAGTCCCACAACACTAGAGGTGAACATACAGAGGAAGACCAAACTGTTTCTGGCTCGGAGAGCACATGGTTCCAGGATACACAAAACTGCACAAAACACTTACTGAAAGGCAGCTGGGTAAACACTCAGACACTCTCATCACAGAGCAAAAAGCACCCTTGGTAAAACAGCTCTACGTTTTACAAAACTCTTAATGAAATTCAATCAAAACACAGAAATATAAATGTTTGTATAGATTTCACAGACTGGACAGACATATTCTCTGATGATAACCATCCAAAAGGTTATCTGGGTTCTCTATCGAACCATGAACCATGCTGTAATTACTTAAAAGCCTTTTCCAGTGGGCTGCTGAGCACACTACATACTGCATGGTCGCATAATAGTCACATCATGCATAAAAGATCCAGCAGGCAAATAAAGCCTGTCCCCTGCCTTACCTGAGTGGGAGTATTCCTGAGACAGATGCTTGTCATATACATTAGAGTCAGCGAGGCGGGCTCGGACAGCCTCTGCCTCGGTGAAGATCTGGGTGACCGTCTTCAGCAGGTTATGCTCGGTGACAGCAGTACACAGAACCTGCAGGGCAGAGAGAAGGGGACGCATTAGGCTGACACACACACACACACACACACACACACACACACACACACACACACACGACATGTACGCAACACTAAAAGCATCCACAGCCACAGGAACAGACATTCAGCCCAAATTCCAAAAAGTCACCTGTCCATTCAACTGGCCCTTTTTATTTACTTCCTGTAATTGTTTTAGTTTCAAAGCACATTCCATGTCTGCATGCTAGCTACAGGCAGCTATTTGGTATTTATTATATTATTAGGATCCCCATCAGCTGTTGCAAAAGCAGCAGCTACTCTTCCTGGGGTCCACACAAAACATGAAACATGACATAATACAGAACATTAATAGACAAGAACAGCTCAAGGACAGAACTACAAACATTTTTAAAGGCACTCGTAGACTTCATATCAATTCATACACACAAACTATTTAGGTAGTTTGTTGAGTGTGGTGTCAAATAAGGGAGAGGCGTTGTGCCGTGAGATGTTGCTTCATCTGTTTTTTGAAACCAGGTTTGTTGTTTATTTGAGCAATATAACATGGAACAGAGTTCAATTCAATAATGACTCTATTTAATACTGTATTCTTTATTGAATTTGGTCTGGATTTGAGGACTGTGAAAAGACCCCTGGTGACATGTCTGGTGCGGTGAATAGTCAACTTACACACAGAGCTGTGTGTAAGTTGACTATGCAAGCAATTTGGGATTTTCAACACATTAATGTTTCTTATAAAAAACAGGAAGTAATGCAGTCAGTCTCTCCTCAACTCTTAGCCAAGAGAGACTGGCATGCATAGTATTAATATTATCCATCTAATTACAATGAAGAGCAAGACGTGCTGCTCTGTTCTGGGCCAGCTGCAGCTTAACTAGGTCTTTCCTTGCAGCAAGTGACCACATGACTGGACAATAATCAAGATAATATACAACTAGAGCCTGCAGGACTTGACCACATGACTGGACAATAATCAAGATAAGATAAGGACTTGACCACATGACTGCAGGACTTGCTTTTGTTGAGTGTGGTGTCAAATAAGCAGTCATCTCTTTATTACGAACAGACCTCTCCCCATATTTACAACCATTAAAACTATATGTTTTGACCATGACAGTTTACAAGCTAAGGTAACGCCAAGTAATTTAGTCTCCTCAACTTGGCTGGCTGCTATGCCCTTAGTTAAACTACAACATAGCTTACAGATACTAAAACTACCACCATGACCATCTAGTCTAAATGTGTTTTTTTAGATAGGTACTTTAGAAAGGTACTTTATTGATCCCAGAGGGGACATTTCTTCGTCAAGCAGCTACAACAAAACACAGGGAGGATGCAAAATGCCAGAACGAAAATACACAAAAGACAGATACACGATACATGATACATTGTGCGACAGTATGAAAAAGTATAAAAGTCTGGAGTGCAAAAAGCTATAAAAAGACATTGCATAGTATGGGTGAATGGCTGAATATGTACACTATACATTGTTACAGAGTGTTAGGTGAAAAAGAATGATAAAAATATTGCAAGTTGATATAGATAAATAAGGAATATTTGGATGGTTAACTATACTATACAGGTCGATGGCAGAGAAATAATTCAATAGCTAAAAAGTGCGTATGATATAAGTGAGGGTAATAATAGTTTACTTAATATACAGTCTGGTTAAATGAACAGGTAAGTGAACATTTAGCATGGTTAAATTAACTGTACAGGTAAATCTACAGTTAAATGTACAGGTAAGTGAATATTTGCATGATTACATTAACTGTACAGGTAAATGACAGGAAGAGATACTTAAATAGCTAAATGTGTGTATGATATAATTGAGGGTAATAATAGTAATTCCCTTAAAATACAGTCCTTAGTGCGCAGGGTTTAATTACAGATAAATGCATGTATTGCACATTCAATATACTAAATGCAATGAAAAAGATACTACTGACAGGATACTAATATGCATTCCTGATTGAATGACTACGTAAGTTCAGTCCAAGAATTACTTACAATATTGCACGTGATATGATATAACAACTGTGCATGAATATGTATATACAGACCTGAATGAATAAGTCCTGAGTGAACCAGTGATTACAGACCAGAGTTACTCACGGATGGATGCCTAATTGTTAAACTAGGTCCTAACACCCCAACAGTTCCAGGTCTATGTTGCCGACGGCACAGCACCCCGGTGAGGCATTAAATAGTCTAATAGCCGCCGGCAGGAAGGACCTCTCTGGCACACTGGTTGGATCAGTCTGTGACTGAAAGTGCTCCACTGCATCATAACCATGGCATGCAGAGGGTGGGTGACGTTGTCCATGATGGCCAGCAGTTTGGCCAGGATCCGTCTCTCCGCCACCTCCTCTAGAGTGTCAAGGCTAATCCCCAGAACAGAGCTAGTGTTACCAGCCCATTCCAGCCAGTTGTCTATATGGACTCCCAGGAACTTGTATGACCCAACCATTTCCACATCCAACCCCTTGTATAGGGACTGCAGTTGGTTGGGCCTTGGTTCTCCTGAAGTCCACCACCATCTCCTTTGTTTTGCTAATGTTGAGCTGAAGGTGGTTCTGCTCACACCACACCACAAAGTCATTGATTGTGCTCCTGTACTCCTCCTCCTGCCCACCCCTGATGCTCCCTACAATAGCAGAGTCATCCGAGAACTTCTGCAGGTGGCATGTTTCAGAGTATCTGAAGTCCAAGGTGTAGAGGGTGAACAGGATGGGGGACAGGACCGTTCCCTGGGGGGCCCCTGTGTTGCTCACTGCCCGTTCTGACACACAGCTCTGTAGTCGCACAAATTGTGGCCTACCGGTCAGGAGATTAAGGGTGCTTCTACTTTCATCCTCTTCATCTTCTGACCCAGTAGCAGTGGCTGAATAGTGTTGAAGGCACTGGAGAAGTAAAAAAACATAACCCTCACAGTGCAACCTGCGTTGTCCAGGTGAGAGTAGGCCCTCTGCAGAAAGTAGATGATTACATCATCCACCCCGATGTTGTGCTGGTACGTGAACTGCAGGGGGTCCAGTGATGTACACATTAGGGGTCTGAGGCGAGGACTAACCTTTCTAGGGTCTTCATGATGTGGGATGTTAGCACTACAGGTCTGAAGTCATTCAGGACAGTGGGGTGCGCCTTCTTGGGCACTGGGACCAGGCAGGATGTTTTCCACAGCACAGGGACCCTTTCCAGGCTCAGGCTAAGGTTGAAGGGTCGCTGGAGTATTCCACACAATTGGTCAGCACAGACCCTAAGCACCCTTGGGCTGATGCCATCAGGGCCCGCCGCTTTCCACTGATGTAGTCTCTCCAGGACTTTCTTCACTTGGTTGGTGGTGAAAGCCAGCCCAGGTGGGGAGGTGGGTGGAAGGGAGGTGTTGAGGATCAGTCCAGAGGTGGGGGGGAAGGGAGGTGTTGAGGATCAGTCCAGAGGGAGCGGGGGCAGAGGTGGGGAGGGGGTCGCTGATTGTCTCAACAGAGGTTTTGTGAGCAAAGTGGGGGTGGGACAGCCGTGAGGGTGTGTGGCCTGGAGAGCTGGAGGGGAGATGGACAAGGCCAGTATCGAACCTGTTAAAAAATTGGTTCAGCTCATTGGCTCTGTCCTGGGTCTGCCCACTGTTTGACTTTTGGAAGCCAGTGATATTTCTCATACCCTTCCACACCTCTCTCACTTGGGTCTGCCTCAGCTTGTCCTCCATCTTCTTCTCCTTTCTGTAAGGGTTCACATTTAGACTAAATGTGTTTTTGGAACACTTCACATGTGATCACGTTTTCACATGTGTAGTTTCATGTGTTTCTACTGTGAGGCACAGCAGCCAGCCATGTGTTTCTACTGTGAGGCACAGCAGCCAGCCATGTGTTTCTACTGTGAGGCACAGCAGCCAGCCATGTGTTTCTACTGTGAGGCACAGCAACTGGCCATGTGTTTCTACTGTGAGGCACAGCAACCGGCCATGTGTTTCTACTGTGAGGCACAGCAGCCAGCCATGTGTTTCTACTGTGAGGCACAGCAGCCAGCCATGTGTTTCTACTGTGAGGCACAGCAACTGGCCATGTGTTTCTACTGTGAGGTACAGCAACTGGCCATGTGTTTCTACTGTGAGGCACAGCAACTGGCCATGTGTTTCTACTGTGAGGCACAGCAACTGGCCATGTGTTTCTACTGTGAGGCACAGCAACTGGCCATGTGTTTCTACTGTGAGGCACAGCAACTGGCCATGTGTTTCTACTGTGAGGCACAGCAGCCAGCCATGTGTTTCTACTGTGAGGCACAGCAGCCAGCCATGTGTTTCTACTGTGAGGCACAGCAGCCAGCCATGTGTTTCTACTGTGAGGCACAGCAACTGGCCATGTGTTTCTACTGTGAGGCACAGCAACTGGCCATGTGTTTCTACTGTGAGGCACAGCAACCGGCCATGTGTTTCTACTGTGAGGCACAGCAACTGGCCATGTGTTTCTACTGTGAGGCACAGCAACTGGCCATGTGTTTCTACTGTGAGGCACAGCAACTGGCCATGTGTTTCTACTGTGAGGCACAGCAACTGGCCATGTGTTTCTACTGTGAGGCACAGCAACTGGCCATGTGTTTCTACTGTGAGGCACAGCAACTGGCCATGTGTTTCTACTGTGAGGCACAGCAGCCAGCCATGTGTTTCTACTGTGAGGCACAGCAACTGGCCATGTGTTTCTACTGTGAGGCACAGCAGCCAGCCATGTGTTTCTACTGTGAGGCACAGCAACTGGCCATGTGTTTCTACTGTGAGGCACAGCAACTGGCCATGTGTTTCTACTGTGAGGCACAGCAACTGGCCATGTGTTTCTACTGTGAGGCACAGCAACTGGCCATGTGTTTCTACTGTGAGGCACAGCAGCCAGCCATGTGTTTCTACTGTGAGGCACAGCAACTGGCCAAGGCCGTCAAGACAGATAGTCATTTAGTTTTTCCTTCCTAACAAACTAGACATGTTCTCCATTCGTACACCAGGTAGACTAATAATAACAAAGGGTTTAAGAATATAGCCTATACAACACACCACATGTCCTAGATTTGAAAGCTATACATTTGAAAGCTATACATTTGAAAGCCATACAATTTGTGTTGCAGTACCTTAAGCAGCTCCTCCTGTGTGTTGAAGTTGGGGTGGGGGTGTCGGTAGCGCCCCTCACGGTACTTATGGATGATAAACTCCCTCCGCTGCTCTGGTGTGGCGTCACACTCTAACTGGTCAGCTGGAGATAGCCTGGCCGCCCAGAACTCATTGGCCCGGTCGTTCCCCAACATTATGAAGAGCTGACGAAAAACAAACACAGAATAATCAGAACTCATTGGGGCCTTACTATATTCACAGTCTATCATCTGACTTTCAACTAAAAATGTACAAAACATATTTAAACTCTGTTCCAATATAATGGATTTGTTGGAGGTAAAAGTGGTCCTTAATACACAACAAAACAAACTAATTTCAGTATCCTGGAAAATATTTTGACACTTGACTAAAATAAACAGCATTTCCCCCGACTCTCTCCCTCCCTCTTCCCTGAACAACCCTTCTCTTTCCTCTCACCTGTACGATCTCATTGCTCCACACGCTGGTGTCCAGTTTCAGGCTCTGTACTTTAGACACCATAGTCCCCAGACCTCTGTGTTGACCTGCAGAGGAAATGGATCAAAGACCACCACTATGACTCTCCTGGCACTAGACAGTGGTACTGTGTTGGTAACAGGATACTCAGGCGCTGCCTCGCTAGAGAACCACTATGACTCTCCTGGCACTAGACAGTGGTACTGTGTTGGTAACAGGATACTCAGGCGCTGCCTCGCTAGAGAACCACTATGACTCTCCTGGCACTAGACAGTGGTACTGTGTTGGTAACAGGATACTCAAGACACTGCCTCGCAAGGGCAACATTGCACTTCACCTGGCACAGGTGTGCTAAAAGAACAACAGTGTGCTAAAATAACACAGGTGTGCTAAAGGCACACAGGTGTGCTAAAAGAACACAGGTGTGCTAAAGGAACACAGGTGTGCTAAAGGAACACAGGTGTGCTAAAGTACTACTTAAGTAGTTTTTTTAGGGTATCTGTACTTTACTTGACTATTTTTACGTCACTATATTCCTAAAGAAAATACTGTACTTTGTACTCCATACACTTTCCCTGACAATCCAAAGTACTTGTTACATTTTGAATGCTTAACACGTGGTCATCCCTACAGCCTCTGGTGGACTCACTAAACACAAATACATCTTTTGTAAATAATGTTGGAGTGTTCCCCTGGCTATCCATACATTTTTTAAACATGATAATTGTGCCGTCTGGTTTGCTTAATAGGAAGGAATTTTTAATTATTTATACTTTTGATACTTAAGTATATTTTAGCAATTACATTTCCTTTTGATACTTAAGTATATTTAAAACCAAATACTTTTAGACTTTTACTCAAGTAGTATTTCACTGGGTGACTTTCACTTTTACATCTCTCTATTAAGGCATCTATACTTTTTTCACCACTGTACAATAGTGGGGGAAACACTGTCTCACCTGCACAGTTCTTACAGATGACAACACAGAGGTTTATGGAGGCCCAGTCAGGGTTGACTGCTTGGCAGTCAGCACAGATCTTATTAAACCTGTTGGACCAGATCTTCTCAGCCACCTCGTAGTCAGACAGGGTCTCTGCTATGGACTCCTGTACAGCCTCCATCCAGTCCCTCTTCTCCCGCTCAGACTCAGCTGTGAAACTACAGGGACAATCAATCAAAAACATTTTTGTTCAGGTATTCAGAAACAGCAGTGTAGGAAGTTCACGATGAACAGACTTTTATTGTTGCTAAAACTAGAGAAAGGTGTACAAGTGTTATTACCATGTCAATAAACCCGTACCTGAATGTTTTGTAAGGAGTGATGAGGTCAAAGCCTTTTCCTTTGCCGTCTCTGATCGTAGCTCCTCTGGACTCTATCAACGTGATTCCTATCCCATCCTTAAAACACTGTTCACTCTTGTACAGCCAGACCTGCTCTGTATTGATGGCCACGTAGACTTTTGACTTGGTCCCTTTGAGCTCCAGAGGACCACTCTTCTGACAGTGGCTGCCGGGACCGAAGCGAGGACGCCCAAACACAAGCTGTTCCTTCACCCTCCCCTGTAGAGTACTGCACCACTGATGTCTCTGCACTGAGAGGGTGCAGGGGAGAAAGAATGGTTGGTATTACCACTATTTTATTTTACAGAAAATACCAGGTATTTACTATGAAAGTATATGGTAAAATGATAATTACACAATAACAATATGTGAATTGTTTGTGTCGTTTGGATTCAAACCAAGCACCCTGTTGTACCAGTCAGTTACCAATTGTACCAGAAACTATCTTTTGATACCAAATCATTTCCTAATAGGTAAATACCAGAGAAATCAGTAGCCTAAAATAAAGTCCTAAACAAGATGTTTCTACTATGAGTTGATGTCAGTAACTGATACTATCTTGGCTATTTTGCTATTTTGGGACATTTGAGTGTCCAGAGTGAAAAGAAGGTTATTGGGTGAACCTTTGTCCAACATAGAGGTTGTCACATGGTTGGTTTCTGCTTGAATACCCTGAGGACTCCACTCTAGCCGATCCTCCACCATTCCCCTAAAGTATACACTTGCACACTTGGATTTAACAACACCTATCCAATGCTTTCAAAATAAAGAAGGGGAATTTGCAAGTTTGGGAGAAGTGTGGAGAATTGGGACAACTAATGTCTGCATGTGAGATTTTAATTGCTGCTTTTAAGTGCTTTGTTTACCTTCGTTATCAGTCCGGAAGACAAACGTCCTGTGACTTGTCACGATCTCAAATTTGTTGTCTTTGGCCAGGCGGGCCATCTGTATCGCAGCCAGAGGAACCACTCCTTTGGGGTACGGGTCCTTGGAGAGAACAGGAGAGAGATAAATATTGTAATGAAAAATCAATATGCGGTACAGTCCGTCATTCAGGAAAAAGGGCCTACCTTTTCACTGCCGAAGTACATCAGATTTTTGCCATCAAACTTCACATAGCGTTTCTGAAATACATAGTTCCTAGAATGCCAAATACAAAAATGATCAGATTCTCATACCACTGACTTTAAATTGAGAAAACGTTTCAAGAGCAAAGCAGCGCTCTTTCAACCAACAAGAAACATCAAACCAGAGAAGGAGAGAGAAACACAGGAAGGAGAAAGAGAGACACCAGTTTGAGAGGACAGACATGAGGCAGCTACAGGGCCTTCACAAAGTATGCATACCCCTTGACTTATTCCACATTTTGTTGTGTTACAGCACGCATTTCAAATGGATTAAATATTTAAAAAAATGTATCACCCATCAACACACAATGCCTCATAATGACAAAGAGAAAACATGTTTTTAGCTCATTTACATAAGTATTCACACCCCTGAGTCAATACTTTGTATAAGCACCTTTGTCAGCGATTACAGCTGTGAGTCTTTCTGGGTAAGTCTCTAAGAGCTTTGCACACCTGAATTGTATAATATTTTCACATTATTCATTTAAAAATTCTTCAAGCTCTGTCAAGTTGGTTGTTGATCATTGCTTGACATCCATTCTCAAGTCTTGACATAGATTGTCAAGCCGATTTAGGTCAAAACTGTAACCAGGCCACTCAGTAGGAACATTCAATGTCGTCTTGGTAAGTAACTTCAGTTTAGATTTGGCCTTGTGTTTTAGGTTATTGTCCTGCTGAAAGGTGAATTTGTCTCCCAGTGTCTGTTGGAAAGCAGACTGAACCAGGTTTTCCTCTAGGATTTTGCTTAGATCTATTTATCCCAAAAAACTCCCTAGTCCTTAACGATGACAAGCATACCCATAACATGATGCACCCACCACCATACCCATAACATGATGCAGCCACCACCATACCCATAACATGATGCAGCCACCACCATACCCATAACATGATGCAGCCACCACCATACCCATAACATGATGCAGCCACCACCATACCCATAACATGATGCAGCCACCACCATACCCATAACATGATGCAGCCACCACCATACCCATAACATGATGCAGCCACCACCATACCCATAACATGATGCAGCCACCACCATACCCATAACATGATGCAGCCACCACCATACCCATAACATGATGCAGCCACCACCATACCTATAACATGATGCAGCCACCACCATTCCCATAACATGATGCAGCCACCACCATACCCATAACATGATGCAGCCACCACCATACCCATAACATGATGCAGCCACCACCATACCCATAACATGATGCAGCCACCACCATACCTATAACATGATGCAGCCACCACCATACCCATAACATCAACTCATTTGTATTCAGGACATAAAGTTAATATCTTTGCCACATTTTTACTTTAGTGGCTTATTGCAAAACAGGATGCATGTTTTGGAGTACTTGTATTCTGTACAGGATTCCTTCTTTTCACTCTGTCATTTAGGTTAGTATTGTGGAGTAACTACAATGTTGTTGATCCATCCTCAGTTTTTTCCTATCACAGCCATTAAACTCACCATGAGCCATTGGCCTCATGGTGAAAATCCCAGAGTTCAATTCAGGCTGTAACACAACAACATGTGTAAAAAGTAAAGGGGTGTGAATACTTTCTGAACCCACTGTATATGAACTGTTTAGCATTTAGCTGGAAACACAGAAACAGACTGGAGAAACACAGAAACAGACTGGAGAAACACCAAGACAGACTGGAGAAACACCAAGACAGACTGGAGAAACACCGAAACAGACTGGAGAAACACCAAGACAGACTGGAGAAACACCAAGACAGACTGGAGAAACACCGAAACAGACTGGAGAAACACCGAAACAGACTGGAGAAACACCGAAACAGACTGGAGAAACACCGAAACAGACTGGAGAAACACCGAAACAGACTGGAGTAGCACAGAAAAAGACTGGAAAACAAAGAAAAAGACGGTAAAAACACAGAAACAGACGGGAGAAACACAGAAACAGACGGAAGAAACAGTGGGGAAGAGAGGAAGAAGGAAGAAGCGAGAGACACACCGTTTTGAGAGGACAGACACGAGGCAGAGACAGTTCCTCAGAAGGGAGGAGAAGACTGAGGGAGGAAAGGAGGACCTGGACCTGGACCCGGACCTGTACCCGGACCAGGACCCGGCATACCCTTGTGGTGATAGCTTATCCAGCCAGCCACAGATGATGGGAGCAGTCTGCTCAGAGAGAGAGGTGTAGCTGGCGTAGGGGGATATCGTCTGGTCCTCATCCGGCTCCGAGGGGTACAGGCTGGGGGGTAAGGAGAGGCAGCGAGGGGGTGGTGCTGTCTCTCCTACTGTGCTGTAACCCTGGGACTCAGTGTGGAGGGCGTGGGACAGACGTTTGGCCAAGGAGAGTTTAAGTGTCCTGCAGTACAAAGACCATAACTGATTGATGCATTTGTAATAACCTTGACTCCAGCCGCTTTAGGTTTCTCTAGCGTGATAATTTATCTGTCTGTAGTCAGAGTTGTGTTTGATTTGCCAGTAGCACTATCTACTCCTCTAGACACAATAATCTTACCCATGATCCTCTCCGTGCTTCTCTTCCTCATTTCCTGTCTTTCCTTCACTTTTGGTCGTTTCCACCTTTGAGAACACAACATGGAGACCACATTCAGCAATGTCAGGAGAGCCTAAGTGACCGCAAACACTAAACACAATATAACTCTGATGGGTTCTTGTAACCTGATAACAGAGTCAGGCACTGTTCCAAATGGCACCCCTTTGACTAGGGCCCATAGTGCCATTTCAGACACCATTTTATGTTTTCCTGGAAAGCCTATGGGCTCTGGTCAATAATAGTGCACTATATAGAGAATAGGGTGCCATTTGGGACGCATCCTTAGCCTCCCACTCTCACCTCAGAATGGTAAAGTGGTCGTCTGCTCTGGAAGACTGTTTCACAGTATGGACTGATCTCCTCCTCTGGGTCCTCCATGGGGACTGTGGTGGATGAAGAAATGACATAGCATATCATAAGCCTTGTTATAAGATATTATAAAAGGTTCATACATACTTATAACCAGTAAGCGAAAAGTTCAGTTTTAGCAATGCAAAACTTTAATGGCCTTGATTTAAACAGGTCAAGGGTAATTTATAGGCCTGAAGGATACAGAGATATAAGGTCTAACTAAACTAGACGTACCTCCATGGGACGATTCAGACAAGTTGTTACTTAAAGTGCTGCAGACACATAAAACAAAACATTAGTTACACAAAACATATTTCGATGTAGGCCTATATTTCTACTGTATAGGTGCAGTACCAGTCAAAGGTTGGACACACCTACTCTTTTCATTATTTTTTTTACAACGTTATATTTTACTACGTTGTATAATAATAGTGAAGACATCAACACTATGAAATAACACATATGGATTCATGTAGTAACCAAAAAAAGTGTTCAACAAATCAAAATATATTTTATATTTGAAATTCTTCAAAGTAGCCACCCTTTGCCTTGATGACAGCTTTGCACACTCTTGGCATTCTCTCAACCAGCTTCATTTGCTACACAAGCATTTCGCTACACCGGCAATAACATCTGCTAAACACATGCATGTGACCAATAAAATCTGATTTGATTTGATGAGGTAGTCACCTGGAATTCATTTCAATTAACAGGTGGGCCTTGTTAAAAGTTAATTTGTGGAATGTCATTCCTTCTTAATGCATTTCAACCAATCAGTTGTGTTGTGACAAGGTAGGGGTGGTATACAGAAGATACATTTACCCTATTTGGTAAAAGACCAAGTCCATATTAGGGAAAGAACAGCTCAAATAAGCAAAGAGAAATGACAGTCCATCATTACTTTAAGATTTGAAGGTCAGTCAATCCGGAAAATTACAAGAACTTTGAAAATGTCTAGAAGTGCAGTCGTGAAAACCATCAAGCGCTATGATGAAACTGGCTCTCATGAGGACCGCCACAGGAAAGGAAGACCCAGAGTTACCTCTGCTGCAGAGGATAAGTTCATTAGAGTTACCAGCCTCAGAAATTGCAGCCCAAATAAATGCTTCACAGAGTTCAAGTAACAGACACATCTCAACATCAACTGTTCAGAGGAGACTGTGTGAATCAGGCCTTCATGGTCGAATTGCAAAGAAACCACTACTAAAGGACACCAATAAGAAGAAGATACTTGCTTGGGCCAAGAAACACGAACAATGGACATTTGGTTCCAACCGCCATGTCTTTGTGAGACGAAGAGTAGGTGAATGGATGATCTCCGCATGTGTGATTCCCACTGTGAAGCATGAAGGAGGAGGTGTGATGGTGTGGGTTGCTTTGCTGGTGACACTGTCTGTGATTTATTTAGAATTCAAGGAACACTTAACCAGCATGGCTACCTCAGCTTTCTGCAGCGATACACCCTCCCATCTGGTTTGCGCTTAGTGGAACTATCATTTGTTTTTCAACAGGACAATGACCCAAAACACACCTCCAGGCTGTGTAAGGGCTATTTGACCAAGAAGGAGAGTGATGGAGTGCTGCATCAGATGACCTGGCCTCCACAAACACACGACCTCAACCCAATTGAGATGATTAGGGATGAGTTGGACTGCAAAGTGAAGGAAAAGCTGCCAACATTTTTTAAAATAAAGAAAAACTCTTGAATGAGTAGGTGTGTCCAAACTTTTGACTGGTACTGTATATTATATTAAATTCATATGTTGACCTACCTATTTCTTTCAGGAGTGGTATGGATCTCTTGCCGTGGTGTTGCTAGAGGAATGTTGCAGGGACTTCTAGTTCCGGTGCCAGGTAAAGCTCTGGTGCCAGGTAAAGCTCTGGTGCCAGGTAAAGTGTCACAGTAGATCTCATTGGAGACCATCTCCATCGGGGAGCCGGGAGGGGAAGTGGTCATAGAGGGGAATCGAGTGTTGTCATAGTTGCAAGGGGATTGGGATGAGGGAGGTGGGGTTGTCATACACTGGTCCTGGTTTTGTTCAGTCCTTCTACCAGATGATGGAGGTGTGGGTGTAGGTCCCCTAAACATGGCTGGAGGGGTACCTCGGTTCAGCCGAGGGGGAACAGGGGGCAGGGGACCTCCAGAGTCTGAGGAGTTACTCAGCCTCCTCTCTCTCAGGCTTAGGCTGTGTCTCAGGGCAGGGGCAGGGGCAGGGGTAGGGACAGGGGCAGGGGTAGGCACCACTGTGTCAGTGTTCAATTCTCCTGAAGCCAAACCTTGAGATTCCTGAGATGGTTTCCTGGTTAGGGTTAGAACCTGTGGATCTGGTGGTGTTGGTGGTGTGGGACAGGAGAGGAACCGGGCAGGTTCTGTTTTGTGTCTATAGAACACCGTTCTAGGTTTTGGAACTGGTTTTATGACAACATTCCCATTGTTCTGCTGGTGCTGTTCTGACCCGCAGTTCATCAACATGGATGGAATGTTTGGAACGGAACTATTCTGGAAAGCTTCAAACGGAATGGCCCTGGTTCCGCCCCCTTGGTCAGACCTCGGCTCTCCTGATTGGATGGGTGTGGAATTAATGTCAGACTCAGACTGACAACGGTCCAATAAGCGCTCTAAGGGCTCCGATGTCGACTGATTCTGATTGGTGGCCCTCTGAATGTGCTGGACCAGCCTGAGTATTCTCTTCCTGTGCCCGGTGGCAGTTATGCCCAGCTGGATAAGAGTTCCATTGTCTAGGTGGCTGAGGTCCCTGGCCAAGAGGAAGCCTGACTGGCGGAAGGTCTTCAGGTACCTCTCCAGGTGGATCGCAGCCAACAGGGTCTCAACGTCCGTGTTTCCATCTATTGTTGCCATAACAACGTACATACATGGGCTTGGAGGAGGCCTTCAGCTGCTGTGGGCAAGACGACGGCCATCACGGACCTACATAGGGAGACACAAGAGACTCCTCTCCATCTGAAATGAAAAAAATGAGGAATTAGATAATACAATTGGTTCATGTTGAGTTAGTGTTCAATCTGGTCAATTGGTCTGATAAAATAACTAACTTATTATAATACAAATCAAAGTTTATTCGTCACATGCACAGGATACAGTGGGAGTAAACGGTACAATGAAATGCTCACAGAGTAACACAGGATACAGTGGGAGTAAACGGTACAATGAAATGCTCACAGAGTAACACAGGATACAGTGGGAGTAAACGGTACAATGAAATGCTCACAGAGTAACACAGGATACAGTGGGAGTAAACGGTACAATGAAATGCTCACAGAGTAACACTAAGTAACACTGTAGAAAATTACATAAGACAAATTTATTACTGATCTGATCTGCTATTGATACCATGTTAACTTCTAACAGTGTGTGTATACGAGTGCATGTGGCTATCTTGATCACATTTGATCTGGTTCATTGGTCAGCCTGGTCATTGGTCATTTATGACCACATGGTTTGCAGAACCCAACCCACCCCCACTAATGGCTGGCTGGCAGGGGTTAATAAAAACACCTTTCATGAAACAGAGCCGTTTGTACTGGACTGAAATGGCAGACCACTGAAATGGACTGAAATGGCACCACCATGATCTTTCCACAGCAGGTCACCAGCCATCTTCCAGCCAGCCCCATAAAATCACAAATGTGGAACAAAGACTGATGTAATTGAACACACAAAGACACGTGATTGTTCAGTTATAGACAGAACTGTAAAGTTAGCATGTCTGAGAGAAAGCAGAGAAAGCAGACAGAGAAGTAAGCAGGGGATTTGGTACCAGCAGAACAGTGATGGATCAAGCATCTAAAAAACAGTGAAGGATCAAGCATCTAATAAACAGTGAAGGATCAAGCATCTAATAAACAGTGAAGGATCAAGCATCTAATAAACAGTGAAGGATCAAGCATCTAATAAACAGTGAAGGAACAAGCATCTAATAAACAGTGAAGGATCAAGCATCTAATAAACAGTGAAGGATCAAGCATCTAATAAACAGTGAAGGATCAAGCATCTAATAAATAGTGAAGAAACAAGCATCTAATAAACAGTGAAGGATCAAGCATCTAATAAACAGTGAAGGGTCAAGCATCTAATAAACAGTGAAGGAACAAGCATCTAATTAACAGTGAAGGATCAAGCATCTAATAAACAGTGAAGGATCAAGCATCTAATAAACAGTGAAGGATCAAGCATCTAATAAACAGTGAAGGATCAAGCATCTAATAAACAGTGAAGGATCAAGCATCTAATAAACAGTGAAGGATCAAGCATCTAATAAACAGTGAAGGATCAAGCATCTAATAAACAGTGAAGAATCAAGCATCTAATAAACAGTGAAGGAACAAGCATCTAATAAACAGTGAAGGATCAAGCATCTAATAAAGAGTGAAGGATCAAGCATCTAATAAAGAGTGAAGGATCAAGCATCTAATAAACAGTGAAGGATCAAACATCTAATAAACAGTGAAGGAACAAGCATCTAATAAAAAGTAAAGGATCAAGCATCTAATAAACAGTGAAGGAACAAGCATCTAATAAACAATGAGAGAACAAACATCTAATAAACAGTGAAGGAACAAGCATCTAATAAACAGTAAAGGATCAAGCATCTAATAAACAGTAAAGGAACAAGCATCTAATAAACAGTAAAGGATCAAGCATCTAATAAACAGTGAAGGATCAAGCATCTAATAAACAGTAAAGGAACAAGCATCTAATAAACAGTAAAGGATCAAGCATCTAATAAACAGTGAAGGAACAAGCATATAATAAACAATGAGAGAACAAGCATCTAATAAACAGTGAAGGAACAAGCATCTAATAAACAGTGAAGGATCAAGCATCTAATAAACAGTGAAGGATCAAGCATCTAATAAACAGAACACAGAGAAATAAATAAGGTAACAAATGTGATTTGGGTTAGGGTTAGGGTTAACCCTAACCCTAACAATTATTTGATGAAATCTGATTTTCATTGAAGGTGTGAACCGTCTAGTTGACGACAAGGCACCATTTAAAGTTGAATTCAATAACATGTTATAAAAGTCCTGGAAACAGCAGCAACAAAGTGTGTGTCCAGGGATACAACAGCCTGCAGCTGGGGAGAGGTACGTCAGGGTTGGGCGCACGGCTCTTTGAAAGCCTCGGTAGAAACACTTCCTGAAAAAGCTTGGAATGCGTTAAGTTTTAATGGTTACTTTTCCCGGGCTGGTGTGTGTGTGTGTGTGTGTGTGTGTGTGTGTGTTAGACCTGGGTTCAAATACTATTTGAAATCATTCAAATACCTTGAGCGTTTGCTCTAGCCTGCCTGGAGTGTCATATGGGCAGGGGTTGCAGTTATGGGACTGATCTATTGGTTTATTAAGCTCAACATGATCAATCAAGCACTCATAAATTATTTCAAATGTCTTTGAACCCAGGTTTGGAGTGCGTGTTCCTATGGGTGACTCGGCTTGAGAACCGAGTCAGAACTAAAGACAATCTCAAGGCTGACTGGGGCAGTTTGCCAGCCTCATGAGGGGGAGGCACACAGCACAACACATCACACACATTCTAATAGAGTTTAGGATAGAAAATAGTATTTTATGAGGCCTTGGACAGATTAAGACAGATTCTTAATAAATCAGTTATTGGCACCAGATCAGAATGTAAAGTCTTACAACAGAGCTACAGATGGCTGAAGGAACTATCTTTGAACTAAAGTGTAGTTCTACTTTAACAAGTAGAGTACAGTCCGATAGCAGCCATACTCACACCCTTTACACACTACTGAGCCAAGCCTGCATCCAGTCAGGTTTGGGACGGGTCGGCACAATAGTGTGAAATGGGTGGTCTCTAACACTTCAACAGAAAGGAAGGAGAACTAGTCCTCAGCCTGTAGGACGGCAACAGGCACCTGTAGGTTAACCTCTGTCTCCACTCTGTAGGTTAACCTCTGTCTCCACTCTGTAGGTTAACCTCTGTCTCCACTCTGTAGGTTAACCTCTGTCTCCACTCTGTAGGTTAACCTCTGTCTCCACTCTGTAGGTTAACCTCTGTCTCCACTCTGTAGGTTAACCTCTGTCTCCACTCTGTAGGTTAACCTCTGTCTCCACTCTGTAGGTTAACCTCTGTCTCCACTCTGTAGGTTAACCTTTGCCTTCTGCCCACTGATCCACACAGAGCAACACAGGGCTCCGGTTCTTTGATGAGAGCAGACCTGGGTTCAAACACTATTTGAAATCTTTTTAATACTTTGAGTGTTTTCTCTAGCTTTCTTTGAGAATCAGATGGACAGAGTTTACAGTTTTGGGACTGTTCAATTTTTCCATTTAGCCAGGCAATCTCAAACAAGCAGAGATTAAGTATTTGAAAGGTCTCAAATAGTATTTGAACCCAGGTCTGGTGCTGAGAGCAAAGAGGCAGGAAACCTATGAAGCGGACAGATAAAGTGTGAGCTGAAAAAGGCTGGGGAAGGCTGCAGGATGGGATGGGATGGGAGGGAGGGAGGATGTTGTCCATCCCATCCTACTTCCCACTGCAGAAGGCATTCTGGAACTGCAACATGGCGGCTGTTTTTGAACTGAATTAGCAACCTGATGTGACGGTGAGAGGATGGTGAGAACAAACAGGAGCAGCTCAGAAACAATAACACACACACAACACAGGGAGGGGAACATATTAAGGGTGTGTAATAATGTGAGTGGAAGCAGGTGTGTGTGTGTGTGTGTGTGTGTGTGTGTGTGTGTGTGTGTGTGTGTGTGTGTGTGGAATCAGGGGATGAGAAACAGGTGTGGGTGCGTGAGCGCGGCTGCCATCACCGGTGCGGGAGGGGCACCCTGTTTAGGTCGGAGGCACAGGCGTTACACCTGACAGCCTTATTAAGCTATATGCATCTATCAATCACAGGCGTTACACCTGACAGCCTTATTAAGCTATATGCATCTATCAATCACAGGCGTTACACCTGACAGCCTTATTAAGCTATAGATGGAGCCCTATCTGTGCAAAAGCTCACCATTCTATCCCATATGGAATCTGTTTAAGCATCAATTCTTCATTTAACAGTGTTATCTGACAAATATATGGATGTTAGTTTCTGTGCCTCTCTCTCCCCGCACATTGTTTTCACCACATCAATTGTGGCCGCCCAGTAATGTCAAGGTCTCTGCAATAATGTGTGGTTTCACAGCATAGCGGGCCTAGTCATTCACCGTGGGAATGATTCAAGTGCAACGGTCAAGTGCAGCCTTCTCCCATGATCTAAAGGCGCTCTCTGGTTTAATTGCATCTTTTAGATTTGAACAATTTTCATTTAGATTTTTTAGGTTAACAACATTACAATGATTTTGAGATATAAACAATATTATAATGCAGTGAACAGTGTATTCTGGAAGTATTCAGACCCTTCTCTTTTTCAAAGTTTTGTAACATTACAGCCTTATTCTAAAATGGATTAAATCTTTTTTTTTTCAGTCTACACACAATACCCCATAATGACAAATTGAAAACAGATTTTAGAAATGTTTGCAAGTTTATTAAAATTTTAAAAATAAATACCTTATCTACATAAATATTCAGACCCTTTGCTATGAGACTCGAAATTGAGCTCAGGTACATCCTGTTTCCATTGATCATCCTTGATGTTTCTACAACTTGCTTGGAGTCCACCTGTGGTAAATTCAATTGATTGGACATGATTTGGAAAGGCACACACCTGTCTATATAAAGGTCCCACAGTTGACAGTGCATGTCAGAGCTAAAACCAAGCCATGAGATCGTAGGAATTGTCTGTAGAGCTCAGAGACAGTATCTGCAACATTGAAGGTCCCAAAGAACACAGTGGCGTCAATCATTTCTTAAATGAAAGAAGTTTGGAACCACCAAGACTCTTCCTAGAGCTGGCCGCCCGGCCAAACTGAGCAAACCGAGGAGAAGGGCCTTGGTCAGGGAGGTGACCAAGAACCCGATGGTCACTCTGACAGAGCTCAAGAGTTCCTCTGTGGATATGGGAAAACCTTCCAGAAGGACAACCATCTCTGCAGCACTCCACCAATCAGGCCTTTATGGTAGAGTGGCCAGATGGAAGCCACTCCTCAGTAAAAAGGCACATGACAGCCCGCTTGGAGCTTGCGAAAGACACCTAAAGGACTCTCAGATCATGAGAAACAAGATTGTTTGCAAAGCTGTCATCAAGGCAAAGGGTGGCTACTTTGAAGAATGTCAAATAAACAAAATATTTTGATTTGTTTAACACTACATGGTTCCATATGTGTTATTTCGTAGTTTTGATGTGTTCACTATTATTCTACAATGTAGAAAATAGTAAAAATAAAGAAAACCCTGGAATGAATAGGTGTGTCCAAACCTTTGACTGGTACTGTATTTTATTTATTTTTTTCAGCATTTTGGAAATTCTCCCAAGTCCCCATTTCCATATCATACCCCTAGTTTGGGAACCGCCACTCTAAATTAATCTGGAAAGAACCGGTTCAAACATGATCTTCCAGATACAAAACTCCAACTCTCCACTGGTAATTCAAGTCAAACAATTAGCGGAAGCGGACAAGCAGTAAAGTCAAAAGTTATTTGCCAAACTGAGGAGGGAGGGAGGGAGGGAGGGAGGGAGGGAGGGAGGGAGGGAGGACCCAAGCAGGCGTCTGGGATACATACAGGATGCTGGCTGGGCTGGTTGAGGGTAGGCTGTAGGCTGTATATAAATAACAGTGAAGCATTATTGTGAGACACAATATGTCATTGTTCAGCGCTAGGCTAGCTATGGCCTTGCACGCTGCCTGGATGACAGTACAGGCCTGTGTGCTAACTAGCTAACAAGCTCAGTCACATTTTGGGCTCTCTCTTCTCTCCCCCTCTTTCTCGATCTCTCCCTCTCTCAGATGAAGACATCGACTGAGACAGTTTGTCATGTTCACGCTGTCCCTCTTCTTTGGGAGAAACAACATTCAGACACAGTGTGGAAAGAGCTTCTGTACACACCACTTAGAGCAGTAAAAAACAGACAAACTCCCAGAAAGTAATTACAGTTCTGTTGCTCTATGAAGGAGGAGAGATGGCAGTACGAGACATAGATCTGTACATCTAGATGACCTTATCCTTTGTTAGGACAGGCCTAAGTATCCCTTTCAGACAAAGCCTGAAACTCTGCTCTACTGTACTGAAACTCTACTGTACTGAAACTCTACTCTACTGTACTGAAACTCTACTCTACTGTACTGAAACTCTACTCTACTGTAACTCTACTCTACTCTACGGAAACTCTACTCTACTGAAACTATACTCTACTGTAACTCTACTCTACTCTACTGTAACTCTACTCTACTCTACTGAAACTCTACTCTACTGTACTGAAACTCTACTCTACTGAAACTCTACTCTACTGAAACTCTACTCTACTCTACTGAAACTCTACTGAAACTCTACTCTACTGAAACTCTACTGTACTGAAACTCTACTGTACTGAAACTCTACTCTACTGAAACTCTACTCTACTGAAACTCTACTCTACTGAAACTCTACTCTACTGTACTGAAACTCTACTCTACTGTACTGAAACTCTACTCTACTGAAACTCTACTCTACTGAAACTCTACTCTACTGAAACTCTACTCTACTCTACTGAAACTCTACAACTACTGAAACTCTACTCTACTCTACTGAAACTCTACTCTACTGTACTGAAACTCTACTCTACTGTACTGAAACTCTACTCTACTGAAACTCTACTCTACTCTACTGAAACTCTATTCTACTGAACTGAAACTCTACAGAAACTCTACTCTACTCTACTGAAACTCTACTCTACTGAAACTCTACTCTACTGAAACTCTACTGTACTGAAACTCTATTCTACTCTACTGAAACTCTACTCTACTGAAACTCTACTCTACTGAAACTCTATTCTACTGAAACTCTACTCTACTGAAACTCTACTCTACTGAAACTCTACTGTAACTCTACTGTAACTCTACTCTACTGAAACTCTACTCTACTGAAACTCTACTCTACTCTACTGAAACTCTACTCTACTGTAACTCTACTCTACTGAAACTCTACTCTACTCTACTGAAACTCTACTCTACTCTACTGAAACTCTACTCTACTCTACTGAAACTCTACTGAAACTCTACTCTACTGAAACTCTACTCTACTGAAACTCTACTCTACTGAAACTCTACTGTAACTCTACTCTACTGTACTGAAACTCTACTCTACTGTAACTCTACTCTACTCTACTGAAACTCTACTCTACTCTACTGAAACTCTACTCTACTGAAACTCTACTCTACTGAAACTCTACTCTACTGAAACTCTACTCTACTGTAACTCTACTCTACTGTAACTCTACTCTACTGTAACTCTACTCTACTGTAACTCTACTCTACTGTAACTCTACTCTACTCTACTGAAACTCTACTCTACTGAAACTCTACTCTACTGAAACTCTACTCTACTGAAACTCTACTGAAACTCTACTATACTGTACTGAAACTCTACTATACTGTACTGAAACTCTACTCTACTGTACTGAAACTCTACTCTACTGTACTGAAACTCTACTCTACTGAACTGAAACTCTACTCTACTGCAGTGTGCTGTCCAAGCTTGTGAAACATAGACGATGACTATGATTAGTTCAGATTTGGTCTGGCCATTTGACCAAATGTCAACTACTTTTCAACGTCCATGGACATCCGGTGTCGGTGCTCAGTGGTGAGGATGCTGGTTACAGTAAATGGAGAGAGGGTAGGTGGTAGGTTACATGGTAGGTGTCAGTAGGAGCCGGAAGAGGTGATATTAATTGGAGAGAGAGAAAAGAGAGAGAGCGGCAGAGAGAGAGAGAGAGAGGGGGAGAGGGAGAGAGAGAGAGAGAAAGGGGGGAGAGGGAGGGGGAGGGGCTGTCCAGTCTTGCTTTGACCACCAGAGGACAGAAAGACAAATAAAACAGTAATAAGCTGAACATAACAGTATGACATCTGAAGGGAGGACAGTAGCAGGTGACCCAACTGTGGTTTGTGACTACCATGATTTTCCATTGCAGTAATTCCAATACAGATTTTTGGGCAATTCCATTACCGATTTGATAACAGAATTAAGTTTTAATAATTCATAAACAAATTTGATATCAGTAAAAACAATATAACTAATTGGTAGGTCTACTTTCACTACATACTTCTGTGAACTTTCATTATCCTCCCTCCTCATAAGGAGAGAAATGTGAAAATATCTATGTTTTTTTGGTAACGGAATTTGAAGGTAATGTTTCTTAAACTTACAGAAGGCAAATCATTTAGCAAAAACTAAATCGAAGTGTTGATATTAGTTGTCAGGGGTCTTTATTTCAACATTATTGTGTTTTGATGTATTTCTGATACCTTTTAAGACTTTTTCGTGTTAGATGTTTTCTAAGACCTATTTTCCATCTGTTTGACAAGAAATCAAAGCCTTTGCTTATTCCGATTGTTTAGGATGTAAAACAGTGGAAAAATGTATATATGAATTTATTTAAAAATAAATATTTACAGACTAATTTGACATGCTCTTATGAGCTTAACATGTCGGTGCTCATTGGTCCTTCTAGATGGAAAGGCCCTGGCCTACCAAAGGAGTCTTAACTGAAATAGGAAGCTGTTTCTGCCTGTTCCTGTAGCACAAACAGAAGAAGTGGTTGGACTACGCTATGCAGAGGGCAAGCTTGAGGTTCTATGCACTTACTGATCAGATGAGGTGTGTGTGTGTGTGTGTGTGTGTGTGTGTGTGTGTGTGTGTGTGTGTGTGTGTGTGTGTGTGTGTGTGTGTGTGTGTATTTTAGAATTAGGGGTTAGAGTTAATGGTTAGGTTTTAGGGATAGGGGTTCATGTTAGGGAAAATAGGATTTTGAATTGGAATCAATTGTTGCTCCCCAAAAAGTATGGTAAGACATCGCTGTGTGTTTGTGTGTGTGTGTGTGTGTGTGTGTGTGTGTGTGTGTGTGTGTGTGTGTGTGTGAGTTCACTGCAAAAGCATTTTGGCTGAAAACACAATGCACCTGACATCACTGAAACACAACACAAGTAAATAGGCTGATCATGTTTCATTAGGATTTGAGACAACCGTAATGACTGATATCCTGCTAAGATCTCTTCTCACAGTCCATGGAAATCAAGCTCTGTTCTAAGTTCTCACAGTCCATGGAAATCAAGCTCTGTTCTATGTTCTCACAGTTCATGGGAAATCAAGCTCTGTTCTAAGTTCTCACAGTCCATGGGAAATCAAGCTCTGTTCTATGTTCTCACAGTCCATGGGAAATCAAGCTCTGTTCTAAGTTCTCACAGTCCATGGGAAATCAAGCTATCATCTGGGCCGTGCTACAAGTGACACTAACCCTGAACAACATAACATTCAGCTATTCATAACATTTAATTTAAATGAATAATCTCACTCGCCACAATCCCAAAAACAGAGATAAAATTGGGAAGTATTTTAAATGAGAAATTCCAGTGATCATTTTAAACATCTTAGGTCTCTCCGTGCTCTGCTGGTGCACTGTCTGACAAATAACGTACTGAATAGATTTTCAAGGCTGTTCTTGATTCAATCAGGTTTCATCTGTGAAACTCTACAACAGACAGATTCCAAGACCCCAAAACCATGTAAAAATGAAGAGGGGGGGTGGGATTTGCCCCTAGCAAATCTACAATGGTGTGGGGTGGGTCTGTAAACCCATAGCCTACAGCAAAACAGACTGGTGATAGTATAATGGGTGAAATGTTACAATATGTTCACATGCCAAGCCTATGTGGTGCCATATGATAGGCTACTTTAAATATGGTAATATACTGTATATTTTGCGGTAGGACTACACACAACACACTACATATAATATCATGGAAAATATAATGGAATTATGTCATTATTCACCCAGTTACAGTGAAAACGACAATATTGACAAATACTACTGATCATTTAAATCTCTATTACCTATAGCAACAAATAAATAATGTTTTGAATAAGTACGCTCCATCACAATCTCATGCTGCAGGCTGTCGCCTACTCACAGTGCGAGCTCGAGACGATCACTGAAACATTCGAACCTATTAGACTAAATATTCGGATAATCATGCATTACCTTTTGCTGTGTTTCGATGTGCGTGGTTGTTATCCCAATGGAACATGTAAATGCTTGAATCCCTCTGTTTTTCAGTTGTGACGGGGAGCGCTCGTGATTTAAGCGGCAGAGGAAGCACAATCCCTGTCGGCAACTTTGTTGCAATGGTTAGTTTACTCCGCAAAGTATCGAGGAGATCTTAATTAAAGGGGAGGTCGGCGGTGGAGTTTAGCCGACATGTACTGTTCAACTAACTCATTATCCCTTAAAGGTGCACATAATGGTAATTCATAAACAGAAATGCAATCGTTTAACGTTGCAAGAAAAGTAAGAAAAATATTATTTTTATTTGTTTAACTTTCAGAATATGTGATATGGGATTCAATGTGATGTGGGCTTCAATAGATATATTGAATACATTAATACACAATACAACACTAAGCAATACAACACTACACAACACTAAACAATACAACACTACACAACACTAAACAATACAACACTACACAACACTAAACAATACAACACTACACAACACAATACTAAACAATACATTAACTACACAACACTAAACAATACAACACTACACAACACAAAACTAAACAATACATTAACTACACAACACAACACTAAACAATACAACACTACACAACACTAAACAATACAACACTACACAACACTAAACAATACAACACTACACAACACTAAACAATACAACACTACACAACACAATACTAAACAATACATTAACTACACAACACTAAACAATACAACACTACACAACACAAAACTAAACAATACATTAACTACACAACACAACACTAAACAATACAACACTACACTAAACAATACAACACTACACAACACTAAACAATACAACACTACACAACACAAAACAATACAACACTACACAACACAACACTAAACAGTACATTAACTACATAACACAACACTAAACAATACAACACTACACAACACAACACTAAACAATATATTAACTACACAACACAACACTAAACAATAAATTAACTACACAACACAACACTAAACAATACAACACTACACAACACTAAACAATACATTAACTACACAACACAACACTAAACAATACATTAATTACACAACACAACTCTAAACAATAAATGAACTACACAACACAACACTAAACAATACATTAACTACACAACACAACACTAAACAATACAACACTACACAACATTAAACAATACAACACTACACTAAACAATACAACACTACACAACACAACACTAAACAATACATTAACTACACAACACAACACTAAACAATACAACACTACACAACACTAAACAATACAACACAACACTAAACAATACAACACTACACTAAACAATACAACACTACACTAAACAATACAACACTACACAACACTAAACAATACAACACTACACTAAACAATACAACACTACACAACACAACACTAAACAATACATTAACTACAATAAACAATACAACACTACACTAAACAATACATTAACTACACAACACAACACTAAACAATACAACACTACACTAAACAATACAACACTACACAACACAACACTAAACAATACATTAACTACACAACACAATACTAAACAATACAACACTACACTAAACAATACAACACTACACTAAACAATACAACACAACACAACACTAAACAATACAACACAACACTAAACAATACATTAACTACACTATAACGGTGACAAACTGTTAGGGCCTAAATAAAGCAGTCCCAACAGCAGAGTCCCAACAGCAGTCTCAACACCTTACCACTGCTATCAGCGGAGCCTTGTCTGGCAGCGAAACAGTTCATTCAGCCTCATTTACTGCCTTTTAAAAGGGGGTGTATAAGCAGACAATGAAAGCTCTTACAATATTCAATGATTACATTTCTCTAAAACAGGTTATAGGCTACATGTGCACCACCAAGTAAGAACAGTAGGCGACATTAAGAGGGGAAAATATACCAAATTATAATGGGAGGCACATGGGCTACTAACAGCTTATTACACAACATACACTTAGTATTACTTTCTTATCTACAGTATACACATCTCCCTGGCATATTACATCATTTATGCAGCAGCATACATTTTTGGACTCACCTTGTTGTGCTGTGCTCACTTGAACAGGAAGGTGGCACGGCGGTCCTTGGTCGGCAAATTTTGCAATCAAAGTCTGGCATTCTCTGGATTTACGATGCTTTCAAGACAACTGGGAACTCGGAAAAAACAAGGTTGAATCAATATGACGTCAGTGATCTTCAGGTCGTAGCTCTAGAAAGAGGCCTGAACTCTGGATGTACAATTCTGAGTTGGATGACCCCGAGTTCCCAGTTGTCTTGAACTCACTGAAGTCACGTTTTCGCAGTTCCGAGTTAACAGTGATTTTGCACGAGGCACAAATCATGCTTCATTGACAGCATGATGTTGAATGATTAAGGGAAAAGAGACCCTTAATCCCAGATTTGGGACACACAGCCACTCCACTGAATAGCAGGCTAGTGATTGCTTAGCAATGCTTGCAGTTAGCCACTGATTCCTTCCAAAATACTCATTGTTGAATTTGCGATTTCTAACTTGTTGTGTAATGTTTATGTCCAATGGCCGATGAGCGCCGACATGTTTTATCTATATTTCTCTTCATATGACAAAGATTTAAAAGTATTTGCCAGTCTATTGTCGACTTGATTCATGATGATGACTGCTAGCTAAGATTTTGAAAGTATGATGTTGACATGATCAGTCCAATCAAAACTACTGTAGATATAACGTGGTTTGACATACTTTTTTCTGTGGCCAATGACCTTAAGCCTTCTTGGATGGGCACTTCTAATGTAACTCTATGGCAGCACCCAAGGGGCTTGAACGTTCGAGCTCTACGTTGAGTGACAGAACACTGAGCCACCGCACCACCACGGAAAGCACTGAACTAGGCTGAAAAACCTGCATTTTGGAGCTGCCTGACTCAAAAAAGCAAAAAAGAGACCATGTTTGTATGCGGCTTTATTCAGTCAAAGATGTAATTTGTTTTGCATTGTTTGCAAACTGATATGTGACACGTATTAATACCAAAATAACATGCAAAACAGACAAGCTAAAAATGTGGGGCTCTGCCCAACCTGCCCTGAATGACGGGTCACCACTGCTGATGAGATATCAGAATTTTAAATAGCTACAAAAATGTGGATGTTGAGGTGTAACCAAGATGTGTTCCTGGATTTTCCTGACCCCCATCACCCTGCCTGACACACACACACACACACACACAGACACACACAGACACATACACACGCATGTATGTTACACATTTTTCACATTAGTTCAAGTTCCAGGGCTATCATGATTCTAGATAATAAATGGATGATCTTTGGAGTGCACACAATACAATAACATCAAACACTTAAATTCTCAAAGATCACTCAAAATGGAAGACATTTTATACTAAACAAAGCAATGAACTGTGAGTTCCAAAAGCAAATAGAAGCTTTTGTGTGTGTGAGAAATCTAGACAACAGTTTCCTGTACCTCAAAAACAATCTGACTGATGAGGACAGGAAGTGGGACAGAAAGTAGCCTTGGGAGAGAAGGAAGTGCCTGAGACATTACAGCTTCTGAGGATTTGCCCACAGCTGCATTTTTAAGTTTGAAAAAGGATACAGTCACATATAAACGTTTCTTATCGACTGAGAAAAAACCAACATTGTGGTCAAAAAGGGAACTTGTATTTAGAAATTAAGATTAGGAATCAAGAACATCAGTCGCGAAGGTCTTAAAATAATATGACTGATTATAATGATTCCAGACAGGAGCTTGTATTCCCTCACGCGTTGTTATGCTGCCATCTCTCAATCTCTCCTCCCCTGTGACTGTCATTAGGAGCCTCAGTGGGCCAGTCACTGTACAAAAGCACACTTGTCTTGGTGCATTATGCTAATTCACTTCCTAACAAACTGAACATTCCATTGTTCTCACCGCTCATGGCTTCCGGAACACTGGGGGATGAGGAAATGTTATGACGTATTACTGCCCATGGGAGGCACTAGAGACCTGGACTGTAGTAGGCTGTGTGATAGGGTGTCTGTATTGGTAATGGCTATTGTATCTCACTTCAAATGAAAGCAGCATGAATATGGAGAAAAAAAAAACATGTTAGTCTCTTGAAATATTGTCTTGAAATTAGTTTTGAGGTTTTACACTATTATTATAATCAATTAGATATTATACCATTTAATTGAAGGATATCACCGTAAATACTAAATTGTCTATTTTTGGAAGAATAAGTCTGGGGTTTTTTTTCTTCACAATTTGTCATGCTATATGAAATAAGTTATAGATAAATGACCAACTAAATGCAACAAGATCAAAATTATAGTAAATCATACATGTACATTATTTGCACTGTTACACAAACTCTCACACACAAGCAAACACACACACCAAACTCAACACAGAGGGTGTGTTCAAAATGGCACCCTATATCCTATATAGTGCACTACTTTTGAGCTTTATGGGCCCTGCACAAAAGTAGTGCACTAAAGGGAATAGGGAGCCATTTTAAACACAGCCACACAAGTAGATACAAACAGTCTGTTCACTCAGAGTTAGCCTAGGTCTCTTCGTCATCACTGTGATATGCTTGCTTCTCCTCCGTCAGGCTGCTCTCGTCGATGTTCTCCAGTGAGTCAGCTCTCTGCAGGACAAGGTCAGCCACGTTAATACACGGCAAGGTGTTCTGCTCAGGATACATCCAGGGCTTCAGGTTAGGGTTGTGCTTCCTCTTCCACTCTGGATACTTCTGACAGGCCTTGTAGATCTTCTTCATGGCCTGGGCGAGGGAGCGCAATTATTCAGATTATAAAGTAATGTGTTAGTTAAGAGCTTCTCAGATAAGCCTTGCAGACAATGTTCTAAAGGGTTTTTAAAGTAAGCAATAAAATGTAAATTATTTTATTTGCTTATAAGAGTTATAACACCATGGTATAACTTTTCATGGTATCCCTCGGGGATCAATCATCTATCTATCTATCTATCTATCTATCTATCTATCTATCTATCTATCTATCTATCTATCTATCTATCTATCTATCTATCTATCTATCTATCTATTTATGACAGTGATTTTGGAATCAGAATAGTCAAAACATATTTGGGAAATGCATGTACTTCCTGAAACCACTAGATGGAGGCAGAGGATTACAATAATTTCTCTCTTCCCAAACCGGAGATGGAAAATATAGTCTACCCGTGCCTTGTTAGGCACACTCTCTCTAGTTCTCAGTTTCAAGATACTACATTTCCAAGACAGATTGATAATCATGATAATATTATAAAATTACCTTTGGTGCTACGAACTGAGACACTCTATTTACCCCCCACGTTGGAAGGGAGCCTGCAGTCCAAACAAAAACATTCAAGTATAACACCAATACAATACTCCTAAAGTATTTCTAGTAGGCAGGCCTATGACAGCAAATACAATACTGAAAAATGTTGCTATAGTTCCTGCAGGACCCCTGGTTTACAGTAAGGACAGTACACAGAACAGAAGTGTTGCTATAGTTCCTGCAGGACCCCTGGTTTACAGTAAGGACAGTACACAGAACAGAAGTGTTGCTATAGTTCCTGTGGGAACACTGGTTTACAGTAAGGACAGTATACAGCAGACATAGTTCCTACAGGACCCCTGGTTTACAGTAAGGACAGTATACAGTAGATATAGGTCCTACAGGACCCCTGGTTTACAGTAAGGACAGTATACAGTAGAGAAGTGTGATGATAGCGTGCCAGCTGTTCATAGCTTCTGGGATTCCATGTCATGAATATGAGCTTTACAGCAACGTGCGCACACACACACAGACACACACAGACACACACAGGGCTCGTTCTACTGTGGATATAGATACTTTTGTACCTGTTTCCTCCAGCATCTTCACAAGGTTTATTGCTGTTGTTCTGGGATTGATTTGCACTTTTCGCACCAAAGTACGTTAATCTCTAGGAGACAGAACGCGTCTCCTTCCTGAGCGGTATGACGGCTGCGTGGTCCCAAGGTGTTTATACTTGCATACTATTGCTTGTACAGATGAACGTGGTACCTTCAGTTGTTTGGAAATAGCTCCCAAGTATGAACCAGACTAGTGGAAGTTTACAATTTTTATGGCACTGAGTTTGAAGGTAGGCCTTGAAATACATCCACAGGTACACCTCCAATTGACTCAAATTATGTCAATTAGCCTATCAGAAGCTTCTAAAGCCAATTTTCTGGAATTTTCCAAGTTGTTTAAAGTCACAGTCAACTTTGTTTATGTAAACTTCTGACTGTGATATAGTGAATTATAAGTGAAATAATCTGTCTGTAAACAATTGTTGGAAGAATTACATGTGTCATGCACAAAGTAGATGTCCTAACCGACTTGCCAAAACTATAGTTTGTTAACATGAAACTGTGGAGTGGTTGAAAAATGAGTTTTAATGACTTCAACCTAAGTGTTTGTAAACTTGTGTACACAGAGATATTTCAACAGGACTCTCTCAGTGTGGAGTGAAGCTAGGGGAGTTTCAGCTAACAGACAGTTAGAGCAGTCTTCTCATAGCACCCAATGACAGTGATGCACTGTATCCAGATCCAGTGTTGACCAGCATAGAGATGTACTGTAAACACCAAAACATGATGTTATGTAAATAATTTAGATGCACAGTACTGTATAGAACCAGTTAAAAGGTTTACCTTTGGGATCGACCTGTGTTAAGTAATAGAGAGTGGAGGAGTTTGCTCCGTTGGACTGAATCAGGTAGCCTGTCAGCAGAGACACTGCTCTCACATAGTCCTTTCTGGGTGGATATTGCTGGAATAAGACCCATCAAATGAAAGTATTATTAATTAATGAATTACCATAACAAATTAAACCAGTCAGCTGTTCACATTATGTTTAGAATTTTTTTATTAACAACCCAGACTTCTTCTGTAACAACAGAGGCATGTAGGGATGTTGAGCCAACTTCTACAGTAGACTGGGCCTCTGGCAGGGCTTTCTTACTGAGTCTGCCAAACAGCACTAACGGCATCTATCTAAAGTACAACATTCACTGTAAGACATACTCAACTTTAGATGAGTAGAATCATCTTTAGTAATCCTACTTATTTGAGAAAGATGACCAGCCACTCCATTGTGATGGCTGATAATATTCTGAGCCAACCAACTCTGTGTAGATAAAGGTACGTACCGGGTGTTTGACAGAGTAGCTGATGATCAGGTAGTCGTTGCCCAGAGGAAGCCATGATCTCATGGTGACAAAGTCCCTGTTCTTCAGGGGGCTCGGGCACTTCCCTACAAACACAATTACAACATGACTTTAGTGGAACATGTTTCAATGTGTCCAAATGTCGACATACTGTAGCATTCTATTGTCTAATTCTCTAGAGCTCTCAATGATTCTCAGTGATGAACTGCCTCACAACCCAGTCTATTCAGTCTGTTTCTATGACTCATCTGCAACATGTGGTTACAGTAGGCCTAGTCATAGAAACAGCTTTTACTATGAGAAACATGGTTTAGTCTACTACATCTGTTGTAACATTAAATCATACTGGCATATTGACTCACACTGACTGGCGTTCATGTACAGCAGTTTACTCAAGGTGAAGTATAATAAACTGTCATATATAGTAGTGAGTAAAACACATAAAAGTTGAAACCAAAGGGAGGCCAGTCAGTAGGAGTCAAGATAAGATAAGACGCTTGAGTATTAGAGCTCCCTACATCTGTACTGGTTAGTCTCTCTGTGGGATAGTAGTGACAGTACTGGTTAGTATCTCTGTGGGATAGTAGTGACAGTACTGGTTAGTATCTCTGTGGGATAGTAGTGACAGTACTGGTTAGTATCTCTGTGGGATAGTAGTGACAGTACTAGTTAGTCTCTCTGTGGGATAGTAGTGACAGTACTAGTTAGTCTCTCTGTGGGATAGTAGTGACAGTACTGGTTAGTATCTCTGTGGGATAGTAGTGACAGTACTAGTTAGTCTCTCTGTGGGATAGTAGTGACAGTACTGGTTAGTATCTCTGTGGGATAGTAGTGACAGTACTGGTTAGTATCTCTGTGGGATAGTAGTGACAGTACTAGTTAGTCTCTCTGTGGGATAGTAGTGACAGTACTAGTTAGTCTCTCTGTGGGATAGTAGTGACAGTACTGGTTAGTATCTCTGTGGGATAGTAGTGACAGTACTGGTTAGTCTCTCTGTGGGATAGTAGTGGCAGTACTAGTTAGTCTCTCTGTGGGATAGTAGTGACAGTACTGGTTAGTCTCTCTGTGGGATAGTAGTGACAGTACTGGTTAGTATCTCTGTGGGATAGTAGTGACAGTACTGGTTAGTCTCTCTGTGGGATAGTAGTGACAGTACTGGTTAGTATCTCTGTGGGATAGTAGTGACAGTACTGGTTAGTCTCTCTGTGGGATAGTAGTGGCAGTACTAGTTAGTCTCTCTGTGGGATAGTAGTGACAGTACTGGTTAGTCTCTCTGTGGGATAGTAGTGGCAGTACTAGTTAGTCTCTCTGTGGGATAGTAGTGACAGTACTGGTTAGTCTCTCTGTGGGATAGTAGTGAAAGTACTGGTTAGTCTCTCTGTGGGATAGTAGTGGCAGTACTGGTTAGTCTCTCTGTGGGATAGTAGTGACAGTACTGGTTAGTCTCTCTGTGGGATAGTAGTGACAGTACTGGTTAGTCTCTCTGTGGGGTAGTAGTGACAGTACTGGTTAGTCTCTCTGTGGGATAGTAGTGACAGTACTAGTTAGTCTCTCTGTGGGATAGTAGTGACAGTACTAGTTAGTCTCTCTGTGGGATAGTAGTGACAGTACTAGTTAGTCTCTCTGTGGGATAGTAGTGACAGTACTAGTTAGTCTCTCTGTGGGATAGTAGTGACAGTACTAGTTAGTCTCTCTGTGGGATAGTAGTGACAGTACTAGTTAGTCTCTCTGTGGGATAGTAGTGACAGTACTAGTTAGTCTCTCTGTGGGATAGTAGTGGCAGTACTAGTTAGTATCTCTGTGGGATAGTAGTGACAGTACTGGTTAGTATCTCTGTGGGATAGTAGTGACAGTACTAGTTAGTCTCTCTGTGGGATAGTAGTGACAGTACTAGTTAGTCTCTCTGTGGGATAGTAGTGACAGTACTAGTTAGTCTCTCTGTGGGATAGTAGTGACAGTACTAGTTAGTCTCTATAAGTCTCTCTTATATGCGGACCAGATCATTACTGAAGAGAAGGAAGCTCTCTGTTTCTGCGTGTGTCCCAGATGGTACCCTATTCCCTACTTTTGAAGTGCACTATATAGGGAAGAGGATGCCAGGATATGTCTACATAAAGAGAAGCCTCAGCCATCATTTAGTTCTAATGATTCTGCTGCTGCTTCTCTATAGTGGATAATCAGCTATTATTACTGTGCTGCCTGATCAGTGACTTACTACCCTCCTCATCCTCCTCCTTGTCCTTGTCCTCTTCCTCTTCCTCCTCATTGTCCTCCTCCTCCTCTTCCTCCTCCTCCTCCTCCTCATCCTCCTCCTTGTCCTCTGCCTCCTCCTCCTCCTCCTCCTCCTTCTCCTCTTCCTCCTCCTCCACATCTTCCTCCTACTTCTCCTTCTCCTCCTACTCCCTCACACTCTCCCACACTCATACAACACACACACACCTTCTCACACACACTCGCACACCTTCTCACACACACTCACACAACACACACACAAACACGTCAACTGTTATGACGACCGGTGTACCTGATGATTCAGAGCAACCTTCTGCTTCCACGCTGGCTATAGTTTCCACCTTCCTCCTGAATACTGATTCAATACCAGCAAGCTCATCATCAGTAAACAATCTGACACTAACTCACAGGAGTAATATCCTACGTCTGACACTAACTCACAGGACTAATGTCCTACGTCTGACACTAACTCACAGGAGTAATATCCCACGTCTGACACTAACTCACAGGACTAATGTCCTACGTCTGACACTAACTCACAGGAGTAATATCATACGTCTGACACTAACTCACAGGAGTAATATCCTACGTCTGACACTAACTCACAGGACTAATATCCTACATCTGACACTAACTCACAGGAGTAATATCCTACATCTGACACTAACTCACAGGACTAATATCCTACATCTGACACTAACTCACAGGAGTAATATCATACATCTGACACTAACTCACAGGAGTAATATCCTACGTCTGACACTAACTCACAGGAGTAATATCCTACGTCTGACACTAACTCACAGGAATAATATCCTACGTCTGACACTAACTCACAGGAGTAATATATTACGTCTGACACTAACTCACAGGAATAATATCCCACGTCTGACACTAACTCACAGGAGTAATATCCTACGTCTGACACTAACTCACAGGAGTAATATCCTACGTCTGACACTAACTCACAGGAGTAATATCCTACGTCTGACACTAACTCACAGGACTAATATCCCACGTCTGACACTAACTCACAGGAGTAATATCATACATCTGACATTAACTCACAGGAGTAATATCATACATCTGACATTAACTCACAGGAGTAATATCCTACGTCTGACATTAACTCACAGGAGTAATATCATACATCTGACACTAACTCACAGGAGTAATATCCCACATCTGACACTAACTCACAGGAGAAATGTCCCACGTCTGACACTAACTCACAGGAGTAATATCCTACGTCTGACACTAACTCACAGGAGTAATATCCTACGTCTGACACTAACTCACAGGAGTAATATCATACATCTGACACTAACTCACAGGAGAAATGTCCCACGTCTGACACTAACCACAGGACTAATATCCTACGTCTGACACTAACTCACAGGAGTAATATCATACATCTGACACTAACTCACAGGAGTAATATCATACATCTGACACTAACTCACAGGAGTAATATCCTACGTCTGACACTAACTCACAGGAGTAATATCCTACGTCTGACACTAACTCACAGGACTAATATCCTACGTCTGACACTAACTCACAGGAGTAATATCATACATCTGACACTAACTCACAGGAGTAATATCCCACGTCTGACACTAACTCACAGGAGTAATATCCTACATCTGACACTAACTCACAGGAGTAATATCCTACGTCTGACACTAACTCACAGGAGTAATATCCTACATCTGACACTAACTCACAGGAGTAATATCCTACGTCTGACACTAACTCACAGGAGTAATATCCTACATCTGACACTAACTCACAGGACTAATATCCTACGTCTGACACTAACTCACAGGAGTAATATCATACATCTGACACTAACTCACAGGAGTAATATCCCACGTCTGACACTAACTCACAGGAGTAATATCCTACATCTGACACTAACTCACAGGAGTAATATCCTACGTCTGACACTAACTCACAGGAGTAATATCCTACGTCTGACACTAACTCACAGGAGTAATATCCTACATCTGACACTAACTCACAGGAGTAATATCCTACGTCTGACACTAACTCACAGGACTAATGTCCTACGTCTGACACTAACTCACAGGAGTAATATCCTACGTCTGACACTAACTCACAGGAGAAATATCCCACGTCTGACACTAACTCACAGGAGTAATATCCCACGTCTGCGTTGGCAGTAAGCCTGCCGATATCGTGGGTGTCAATCATGTTGCTGTCCCACTTCTTCCGGTAGCTGGTGTCATGAAGGACGTCGTAAAGGGTCTCAGCAGTCACGTCCTTGCACACTATCCTCATCTGAAACAATAAGTAAAACACATTATATAGAAAATAAATTCATAAATATAGTTATGTAATAACCTATACTGATAAACCCTGTTACCATGTAACTACATAGAAATTACTATGTAACTACTTTGCTGCTACTACAGTTATTACTGTGTAGTTATTTAGAACTAGGTTAGCTAGTAGAACAGTGATTGTTCTGCGGCCTCTGAAGCTGGAACTGTCTTTAGTATCAATTCAGTTTAGAACGGTGTAGTGCATGCTACAAAAATAGATCTGACACAGAAGCTGCTACAGTCTCTCTTCCAGAAGCTGCTACAGTGTCTCTTCTAGAAGCTGCTACAGACTCTCTTCCAGAAGCTGCTACGGTCTCTCTTCCAGAAGCTGCTACAGTCTCTCTTCCAGAAGCTGCTAAGGTCTCTCTTCCAGAAGCTGCTACAGTCTCTCTTCCAGAAGCTGCTACAGTCTCTCTTCCAGAAGCTGCTACAGTCTCTCTTCCAGAAGCTGCTACAGTCTCTCTTCCAGAAGCTTGCTACAGTCTCTCTTCCAGAAGCTTGCTACAGTCTCTCTTCCAGAAGCTGCTACAGTCTCTCTTCCAGAAGCTGCTACAGTCTCTATTCCAGAAGGATTCCTTGTTATTTGGAATGTTCTTAATAGATAAGTCTGTGTTTTATAGAAAAGACTGCACTGTGCAGAAAACCTTCAACAACTGTAATTCAAAAGATCTCCAGGTGGGAATACAGTACACCACCATAACAACAACATTTGAAGTTGAGGAAGTTGAATATATTATATTACAGTAATACCGGTGTGACCATAAGGAACCAACGGAATAGACCAGGACCTAAATAATTTACCATATGAGATATGTTAGTTTAATTAATAATAAACTATATCAAGTGTTGCCTTGGAGATATTACATAAGATTACATCCATCTTAATGCTCTCTGTTTAGATTATAGTGTACATCATATTAAACCCTATACATTATAGTGTACATCATATTAAACCCTATACATTATAGTGTACATCATATTAAACCCTATACATTATAATGTACATCATATTAAACCCTATACATTATAATGTACATCATATTAAACCCTATACATTATAATGTACATCATATTAAACCCTATACATTATAGTGTACATCATATTAAAGCCTATACATTATAGTGTACATCATATTAAACCCTATACATTATAGTGTACATCATATTAAACCCTATACATTATAGTGTACATCATATTAAACCCTATACATTATAGTGTACATCATATTAAACCCTATACATTATCAGTGCTTTATTCTAATGAAAGTCATCTTCAGTGGGGACCATTGGTTATTTGGCTCATCAAATGTTGGAATCTTTGTGAGTAAAGAATTAAGAATTAAGAAAAGACAGGATTCAAGATTAATGTGGAAACTACAGAATAAAGAGATTATATATTCAATTCAGTTTGACCCATTGTCATAGAGATTACATATTCAATTCAGTTTGACCCATTGTCATAGAGATTACATATTCAATTCAGTTTGACCCATTGTCATAGAGATTACATATTCAATTCAGTTTGACCCATTGTCATAGAGATTACATATTCAATTCAGTTTGACCCATTGTCATAGAGATTACATATTCAATTCAGTTTGACCCATTGTCATAGAGATTACATATTCAATTCAGTTTGACCCATTGTCATAGAGATTACATATTCAATTCAGTTTGACCCATTGTCATAGAGATTACATATTCAATTCAACACCCTTTCCACAGAGGGTTCTACATGATCCTAATGATAATCCTAAATCATTCTCTCAGTTAGGATTATCATCTCTCAATCTAAACCGCACTCCACACTGCCATCTGACCGTAAGGCGCTATAGAGGGTAGTGCGTACGGCCCAATACATCACTGGTGCCAAGCTTCCTGACATCCAGGACCTATATGCTAGGCGGTGTCAAAGGAAGGCCCAAAAAATTGTCAAAGACTCCAGTCACCCTAGTCATAGACTGTTCTCTCTGCTACCGCATGGCAAGCGGTACCGGAGCGCCAAGTCTAGGTCCAAAAGGCTCCTTAACAGCTTCTACCCCCGAGCCATAAGACTGCTGAACAATTAATCAAATGGCTACCCGAACTATTTACATTGAACTGCATTGTTGGTTAAGGGCTTGTAAGTAAGCATTTCACGGTAAGGTCTACACCTGTTGTATTCAGCGCATGTGACAAATAACGTTTGATTTGATTTGATTCATCATCCTTTATGAGCCCCCTCTCTCTCTCTCTCTCTTTCTCTCTATCTCTCTCTCTCTCTCTCTCACTCTCTCTCTCTCTCCTCCTCCTCCTCCTCCTCCCTAGTTTATCATTACATAATCATAGCTCTATTCACTAAACATTCACTAGACATGAAGCTCAGATCAGACGGAATAAACTGCTCTCGTATCAACAAGCATTTGCTGCAAGACGAGAAGATGAGAAAACTCTGCAGTTATTTATCTAGTGGGTGTTCCAGGGGTCTCTAAGGGGGAGGACAGAAGAGAACCACAGCAGTATGGGTAATGGAATGTTCCAGGGGTCTCTAAGGGGGAGGACAGAAGAGAACCACAGCAGTATGGGTAATGGAATGTTCCAGGGGTCTCTAAGGGGGAGGACAGAAGAGAACCACAGCAGTATGGGTAATGGAATGTTCCAGGGGTCTCTAAGGGGGAGGACATAAGAGAACCACAGCAGTATGGGTAATGGAATGCTCCAGGGGTCTCTAAGGGGGAGGACAGAAGAGAACCACAGCAGTATGGGTAATGGAATGTTCCAGGGGTCTCTAAGGGGGAGGACAGAAGAGAACCACAGCAGTATGGGTAATGGAATGTTCCAGGGGTCTCTAAGTCTACTTTAGACTATTGAGATGCATCCCAAGTGATGGAGAGACACTAATATGGTTAAGAGACCAGCACATATTATAATAACTCAAGGTTGACTATGTTAACAGACACCAGAGCATTACAAAGCCTAAACCCTGGTGTACTTAATCACCTACCTAATCAGAAAATATTAGCTTTGTATGAACAGGGGAATTACTCAATGCCATGTTATTCACAAAGGTATACATCTCAAGTCTAACTACTCTAGTCTCCTCCATACACAATATCATTAATAAGGCTGTATAGAGGATTTATTATTGATCTTATTGATTTAAACATTAGGAAAATTACCACTGTGATTCCACACATTAGATTCGAACCTGTTCAATTTAAAAACTATATATATATAATATATAATAATCTTGAGAAGCGCTACAGTAGTCGGGTTTCTCTTGGAAGCATCAAGTTCCGCACTTCCAGTCCTCTCTCCTCTCCGCAGTGCAGTGCTTTCCCGTTAAACTCAGCACCAGAAGGATGCTGTCGTAGCGACACACTTGCCTTTAGTTGCTGGATAGTTTTACACTCTTCATCCCTGCACCACACCGTCACGCTTCCCTTGTTATAGCGCGCTGTCCATCCTTCGTGGTTTTCACATTGTTCCTTGAAAGAGGTAAAATCTGCATCGTCTGGTATCTGAACTGGCATCTTCTTGTACCCTCCTTGTGATGTGGTACAAATATATCAGCTGGAAACTGACAGACAGACAGGTAATCCCCTTTTGCGTTAGATCCTTTATCTTTGTTAGCGCCCACTGCAATGCTGAGTTCGATGGTTATGGTAGATATCAGCACAAAGTGCTTCCAGGCGAAATTCAGTAACAATTGAAGTAATTCAGTAACAATTGAAGTCCCAATAACAAGTAGAAACTAATTTGAAGGTAGAGCTATGACTAATTGACGAGGAGTCCGGAGTCCTGTTGATACTGGCACCTATGCTCAGCAGGTGCACCTACATCGTACTAATGGTCACTGCCTCTGACGCTCTCACACCCTCTCACTCGTCGCTGTGGTGGAGCACCGTAAATAGGTAGAGGCGCCACGTTACCAATCTCCCGATTTCAGGTGCGGTGCGGTAGTCCTACACGACATGGGCGACTTTTCATTCAGACTGACAGATGAACAACATGATCTGGTGTCATGTTTATGATGTAGACTAGAGGAGAACAGTGGTTATCAGGATACATCCTACCATGAGTATGAACAGTGGTTTTCAGGATACATCCTACCATGAGTATGAACAGTGGTTTTCAGGATACATCCCACCATGAGTATGAACAGTGGTTTTCAGGATACATCCTACCATGAGTATGAACAGTGGTTTTCAGGATACATCCCACCATGAGTATGAACAGTGGTTTTCAGGATACATCCCACCATGAGTATGAACAGTGGTTATCAGGATTCATCCTACCATGAGTATGAACAGTGGTTTTCAGGATACATCCTACCATGAGTATGAACAGTGGTTTTCAGGATACATCCTACCATGAGTATAAACAGTGGTTTTCAGGATACATCCTACCATGAGTATAAACAGTGGTTTTCAGGATACATCCCACCATGAGTATGAACAGTGGTTTTCAGGATACATCCCACCATGAGTATGAACAGTGGTTTTCAGGATACATCCCACCATGAGTATGAACAGTGGTTTTCAGGATACATCCCACCATGAGTATAAACAGTGGTTTTCAGGATACATCCCACCATGAGTATAAACAGTGGTTTTCAGGATACATCCCACCATGAGTATAAACAGTGGTTTTCAGGATACATCCCACCATGAGTATGAACAGTGGTTTTCAGGATACATCCTACCATGAGTATGAACAGTGGTTTTCAGGATACATCCTACCATGAGTATGAACAGTGGTTTTCAGGATACATCCTACCATGAGTATGAACAGTGGTTTTCAGGATACATCCTACCATGAGTATGAACAGTGGTTTTCAGGATACATCCCACCATGAGTATGAACAGTGGTTTTCAGGATACATCCCACCATGAGTATGAACAGTGGTTTTCAGGATACATCCTACCATGAGTATGAACAGTGGTTTTCAGGATACATCCCACCATGAGTATGAACAGTGGTTTTCAGGATACATCCCACCATGAGTATGAACAGTGGTTTTCAGGATACATCCTACCATGAGTATGAACAGTGGTTTTCAGGATACATCCCACCATGAGTATGAACAGTGGTTTTCAGGATACATCCCACCATGAGTATGAACAGTGGTTTTCAGGATACATCCTACCATGAGTATGAACAGTGGTTTTCAGGATACATCCCACCATGAGTATGAACAGTGGTTCATCATGATGGTGATGTGTGTGACATGTATCTTTGCTTGCTATTAATCCCTGATAATAAGGCCCACTGTTCATTCATTACCTTTCTACCAATGAAACCTGACCTCAGTGGTTGATGACATTGGATCCAGGGGACAGACGAGGCCACAGGTTATGTTAGGCTACAAGTAGGCTGCAAGTTATTACCACCAACGCAATTCATTGGAGTTCATTGGGAGCTTGCAATAACATGGCTCAGAGCACTTTGTGAGCCACTGACCCTTGTCACTTCAAGACATCTGCCCTAGTGACCTGACCAAGCACAAACCACACTAGTATGATAGCAAAATTACCACCTTGATGGAAGGTCTAATACACTGGTCTTTGCCAGTGAGGTACACTGGCAAACTGATAAACACTAGATAAAAAGTGATATGACCATAAGTGAGAAAAATGCTTAAAAATAAAATGCATACTATTTATGCCACTCCTGTGTTTCAAAAGGTTTGGAGAGGATGAGGGTTGGAAGGATCTTATGACTCAGATTTACGCTCTGAGAATGTTTACAGGAGAGATTCTGGAGAACTTATGTAACCAGCTTTCTCTTTATACACAAAGACACCTGTTTGTCTGAGCTGAGGATCTCTCTATGTTTTTAATGTAAGCACTGTTGTTCTGAATGTTCTCTTGAGGACCCTATTAGATTTGTTCTGTTTAATTCAGTCCGGTATGAGAACGGTAGCCCCTATCTGCAACGGCAGGGGGTCTGCAGAAAGGTGAGTATCTTGGCTATTGATCGGTGCCTTCAAATCCTTGGTGTGACTTACTACTATATATGGGCATACGCAATTATAAGGGCAGGCAGAGCCGATGACATTTCAAGATGGCTGCTACCTACATTCCGGTTAGCGTTGTGAAGCATAAACAAATAAACACGGAATACGTTGATACACACCGAAAGCCGAGACTCCACAGATCATGAGGATATTTTATTAGTCCGCCTGTGACCTACCGTTATTGATCACCAGCCCCGAGAATCAAAATGTTTATTTTACACAATTTGCATAGCGCCCTAACAGATCCACAGATGATGCAATCTCTATTTTACTCCACACTGCCCTTTCCCACCTGGACAAAAGGAACACCTACGTGAGAATGCTATTCATTGACTATAGCTCAGCGTTCAACACCATAGTGCCCTCAAAGTTCATCACTAAGCTAAGGACCCTGGGACTAAACACCTCCCTCTGCAACTGGATCCTGGCGGGCTGCCTCCAGGTGGTAAGGGTAGGTAACAACACATCTGCCATGCTCAACACGAGGGCCCCTCAGGGGTGCGTGCTCAGGGGGGAGCAGGTTGAGAGCTTCAGGTTCCTTGGTGTCCACATCACCAACAAACTATCATCTTGGTCCAAACACACCAAGACAGTCGTGAAGAGGGCACGACAAAGCCTATCCCCCCTCAGGAGACTGAAAAGATTTGGCATGGGTCCTCAGATCCTCAAAACGTTCTACAGCTGCACCATCAAGAGCATCCTGACTGGTTGCATCTCTGCCTGGTATGGTAACTGCTCGGCCTCCGACCGCAAGGCACTACACAGGGTAGTGTGTACGGCCCAGTACATCACTGGGGCAAAGCTTCCTGCCATCCAGGACCTCAATACCAGGCGGTGTCAGAGGAAGGCCCTAAACATTGTCAAAGACTCCCCAGTCATAGACTGTTCTTTCTGCTACCGCACGGCAAGCTGGTGGACGTGATACAGTGAAGTGAGCAAAGTCAGGGGAGGGGGTGTGGCTGGTGTTTGGGTCCCACAACTGTTCTCCCGGTTTGATTTTGTCTATAGCTAATGCCGTACCCATGACAACCCCAGATTATTTTGTAGTTTAATTTAACCTTAGCATGTATAGTACGGAGGCAGACAGGAAGTAGTGGCAGACAGTGAGGAGACCTGTCCTAGGAAAAACACTTACTCTTTCTCTCTACAGCTGCTGGTTTAGAGTAGAAAACTCAGCTACAAACAGACATGGGTTCAAATACTATAAGAAATCATTCCAAATAATTAATCTGTGCTTTATTGACTGAATGGCTTAATGGAACCAATAGAGTAGTCCCAAAACTGCAAACCTCCAGAAAGGCATCTGAAACTCCAGGAAGGCTAAAGGCCCCATGGCAGCAGTATAGTTAACTGTTCAGCTCTAGGCCCCATGGCAGCAGTATAGTTAACTGTTCAGCTCTAGGCCCATGGCAGCGGTATAGTTAACTGTTCAGCTCTAGGCCCATGGCAGCGGTATAGTTAACTGTTCAGCTCTAGGCCCATGGCAGCGGTATAGTTAATTGTTCTGATCTAGGCCCATGGCAGCGGTATAGTTAACTGTTCTGATCTAGGCCCATGGCAGCGGTATAGTTAACTGTTCAGCTCTAGGCCCATGGCAGCAGTATAGTTAACTGTTCTGATCTAGGCCCATGGCAGCGGTATAGTTAACTGTTCTGATCTAGGCCCATGGCAGCGGTATAGTTAACTGTTCAGCTCTAGGCCCATGGCAGCAGTATAGTTAACTGTTCTGATCTAGGCCCATGGCAGCGGTATAGTTAACTGTTCAGCTCTAGGCCCCATGGCAGCAGTATAGTTAACTGTTCAGCTCTAGGCCCCATGGCAGCAGTATAGTTAACTGTTCAGCTCTAGGCCTATGGCAGCGGTATAGTTAACTGTTCTGATCTAGGCCCATGGCAGCGGTATAGTTAACTGTTCTGATCTAGGCCCATGGCAGCGGTATAGTTAACTGTTCTGATCTAGGCCCATGGCAGCAGTATAGTTAATTGTTCAGCTCTAGGCCCCATGGCAGCGGTATAGTTAACTGTTCAGCTCTAGGCCCCATGGCAGCAGTATAGTTAACTGTTCTGATCTAGGCCCCATGGCAGCGGTATAGTTAACTGTTCAGCTCTAGGCCCCATGGCAGCGGTATAGTTAACTGTTCAGCTCTAGGCCCCATGGCAGCGGTATAGTTAACTGTTCAGCTCTAGGCCCCATGGCAGCGGTATAGTTAACTGTTCAGCTCTAGGCCCCATGGCAACTCACTCCTGTTGGACATGGCCATACAACCCTGATAGAAGAAACAGATGGCTGTCCACAAGGTAATGTCATATTTCACCTCTGTCTTTTTCCAATAACAACCAATAACAGCCCCAACAACCACTCTCTCAGATCAGATTATTTATCTATCCATTTGTACGTGTTACTTTAAAAATGTGATAAATTATATCTCAAATACTCTCCTCACTTAATGACCATTATTAAAAAATGATTAAATAAATAACTGTACACACATCAAAGACTATTACACACACACACACACACACACATTGTTATTCTCTGTTTGTTTGAGGAGGGTAACAGTGTACATATACAGTTCTCAGGGGCATCACAACCTGTCAGTCTTCCCTGATGATGTAGAGAGCTCCTCAACTGTCCAGTTCTACTCTGACCCTCCCTGAGAAATGCCTTTTAAAGAATTATACTGTTTGTTTTTCCCCCTCCAACACACCAGCCAGTAAAGAAAACTGAGCCATACAAACGTATAGCACGCTAACCCAAGATATACTGTTAAGGAGCCTGCCGTTACTCCTCAAGGTCCAAGGACCTTATATGATATCTCAGACTGGCTCTGGAAGCCAAAACAATCAAATACTACATTTAAACGTGAATCGATTCTCAATTGCGGTACGGTTATTGAAACATAAATCCCTCAACTTTCATATCACATCAAAATGATTTCACCAATGCTAAATATACATTTACTGTACACTGTTTCAACCGGCTTCATCACAGTTGCAGATTACAGTATTTTTCAGTGACAACACGTCCTTCTTCCGTTACACACAGGAGCATGCTAGATGTCTAATTAGCATAGGTGGTCCCTCTGTCTGTGTCAGGACTGGCTGTGCAAATAGATCAAGGTGCAGCGCAGCAGTAGTTCGACATATTCTTTATTTATCTAAATATACTTTATGAAGAACTAACAGAACAAGAATAACGCGAACAGGAACAGGAACAGGAACTTCCACTTCCACTTCCACTTCCACTTCCACTTCCACTTCCACTTCCACTTCCACTTCCACGACAGACATATAGACAATGAACCACACAACAGTGTGGGACAGGACAACTAATGTAGGATCCCCAATCAGAGACAACGCATAGCAGCTGCCTCTAATTGGGGACCCAACACAAAGCAACACAGAACTAGAATATCTAGATCTGTCAGGCTCTGACCATGGCTAAATAGAGTAGCAAAAAGGCTTCTCTATGGCCAGAGCCTGACAGTCTGTCTTCCACAAACACTCGCTGTAACATGGAGATATGGCCGTGTGGGAACACTAACCACTAAAAAAAATTTACCTTTATTTTTTTATGAAAGATAAGGTCATTATGCTTCCAAAATGTTCAGACCAAGCGTCGAGGCTCTTAACAAAACTCCCCTGTACAGAAGACCCCTTCGTCCAATGACTCTTATGTGTAATATAATGGAACTATGAGTCGTGATCAAGGGCTAACAGCACACATACCAGGCAAGTCATTAAATGTTAAAAACATAGAAAATACCACTATCAGTGCCATGAATGGAGCATTATGACAGTATGGAGGGGAACAAGAGAGGTCTTTAAGATACTGGGATTGTAGATGCATTGGTCTTCCTTCATACCTGACACACACTGGAAGCTACAGGCTCCTACATCTGTTGACATTATTCCTAAACTTGTCTGACTGACTGGACTTTAAGCTTTAGTCAGCCTTGTTTGCTGGACCCTCTAGAAACCAACACTTCACGGTTGCTTTGGGGGATTTGGCAAGACCTCCTGTGTTCAGTCAAATATTTGTGTGGTAGACCTAAATCCACATTAATTTAATTATTAGCTCTGGTGTCATAAGTACCAAGGCTGTAGAGATAGAGAGGCATTACATTACAGCAGCTCAGGGCTGGCAACAAAGCTGCAGCAACTCCCAGTCTCCCTCGCTGGATCTTCAGGGCTTTAAAAGTGTTCTGTTTGCCATAAAAGCTGAAGCCACGTCTGAGGGACACACCTTGGAATGTTTCTTGTTCCTTTTTCCCAAATACTACCCATCAAGGACAGACAGGACAGACAGCAGAGCTCTCTGCAGTTAGATGAAATGTGGTCTAGATCCTGTAGCTAGCAAGCATGGCATTTTGATGATGAAATGTAAACAAGTCAGTCCGCCTAGCAGTCTAACTAGCCCTAACCCTGGCAGTCTAACTAACCCTAACCCTGGCCGTCTAACTAACCCTAACCCTGGCAGTATAACTAACCCTAACCCTGGCAGTCTAACTAGCCCTAACCCTGGCAGTATAACTAACCCTAACCCTGGCAGTCTAACTAACAATAACCCTGGCAGTATAACTAACCCTAACTCTGACAGTGTAACTAACCCTGGCAGTCTAACTAACCCTAACCCTGGCAGTCTAACTAACCCTAACCCTGGCAGTCTAACTAGCCCTAACCCTGGCAGTCTAACTAACCCTAACCCTGGCAGTCTAACTAACCCTAACCCTGGCAGTCTAACTAGCCCTAACCCTGGCAGTCTAACTAACCCTAACCCTGGCAGTCTAACTAACCCTAACCCTGGCAGTCTAACTAACCCTAACCCTGGCCGTCTAACTAACCCTAACCCTGGCAGTCTAACTAACCCTAACCCTGGCCGTCTAACTAACCCTAACCCTGGCAGTCTAACTAACCCTAACCCTGGCAGTCTAACTAACCCTAACCCTGGCAGTCTAACTAACCCTAACCCTGGCCGTCTAACTAACCCTAACCCTGGCAGTATAACTAACCCTAACCCTGGCAGTCTAACTAACAATAACCCTGGCAGTATAACTAACCCTAACTCTGACAGTGTAACTAACCCTGGCAGTCTAACTAACCCTGGCAGTGTAACTAACCCTGGCAGTGTAACTAACCCTAACCCTGGCAGTCTAACTAACCCTGGCATTGTAACTAACCCTTATCCGGGCAGTGTAACTAACCCTAACCCTGACAGTCTAACTAACCCTGGCAGTCTAACTAACCCTGGCAGTCTAACTAACCCTGACAGTCTAACTAACCCTGGCAGTCTAACTAACCCTAACCCTGGCAGTCTAACTAACCCTGGCATTGTAACTAACCCTTATCCGGGCAGTGTAACTAACCCTAACCCTGACAGTCTAACTAACCCTGGCAGTCTAACTAACCCTGGCAGTCTAACTAACCCTGACAGTCTAACTAACCCTGGCAGTGTAACTAACCCTAACAGTCTAACTAACCCTAGCAGTGTAACTAACCCTAGCAGTGTAACTAACCCTAGCAGTCTAACTAACCCTAGCAGTCTAACTAACCCTGGCAGTGTAACTAACCCTGGCAGTGTAACTAACCCTAGCAGTCTAACTAACCCTAGCAGTCTAACTAACCCTAGCAGTGTAACTAACCCTAGCAGTGTAACTAACCCTAGCAGTCTAACTAACCCTAGCAGTCTAACTAACCCTAGCAGTGTAACTAACCCTAGCAGTCTAACTAACCCTAGCAGTGTAACTAACCCTAGCAGTCTAACTAACCCTAGCAGTCTAACTAACCCTAGCAGTGTAACTAACCCTAGCAGTGTAACTAACCCTAGCAGTGTAACTAACCCTAGCAGTCTAACTAACCCTAGCAGTCTAACTAACCCTGGCAGTGTAACTAACCCTAGCAGTCTAACTAACCCTAGCAGTCTAACTAACCCTGGCAGTCTAACTAACCCTGGCAGTGTAACTAACCCTAGCAGTCTAACTAACCCTAGCAGTGTAACTAACCCTAGCAGTCTAACTAACCCTAGCAGTCTAACTAACCCTGGCAGTGTAACTAACCCTGGCAGTGTAACTAACCCTAGCAGTCTAACTAACCCTAGCAGTCTAACTAACCCTAGCAGTGTAACTAACCCTAGCAGTGTAACTAACCCTAGCAGTCTAACTAACCCTAGCAGTCTAACTAACCCTAGCAGTGTAACTAACCCTAGCAGTCTAACTAACCCTAGCAGTGTAACTAACCCTAGCAGTCTAACTAACCCTAGCAGTGTAACTAACCCTAGCAGTGTAACTAACCCTAGCAGTCTAACTAACCCTAGCAGTGTAACTAACCCTAGCAGTCTAACTAACCCTAGCAGTCTAACTAACCCTAGCAGTCTAACTAACCCTGGCAGTCTAACTAACCCTGGCAGTGTAACTAACCCTAGCAGTGTAACTTGGTGTGAATCTATTACGTTACTTATCACGTTAGCATGAGTCATCATTATCCTTTTACAGAAACATATTGGAGTCACTCTTGAATAGTTGGATACATTGTTTATAAATCTGCATAATATTACTAGAAATCATTCATCAGTGATTTGATTGCCTTCAAGTGTCAGTTTGGTATCACTTTATTTGGATAGTCCATCAGAAGATGCTCTACAGACTATCAGTAACATTTCAACTAACTATCTACTAACCTTTGCCCTAACCCTAACCTTAACCCTTACCCTAACCGTAGCCTAACCCTAACCTGAACCCTTACCCTTATTCTAAACCTAACCCTAACCCTAACCTTAACCCTTACCCTAACCCTTATTCAAACCTAACCGTAACCTTAGCAAGCAGTTGCTTATCAACAGATGGTTTGTTGATAGTATGGCCATCTGTAGAGCATCCGGAGTATCCAAATAAAGTGTGAATGTCCATTTTTTTCAAATAACAGAAGGAATTCTGTTATGTGGTTTGTTACTATGGTAGCGATCAGGGACAGAAGCCAACAGTAACTACTGCTTCAGGTCTGCTAAAGTAATTCAGGTCTCAGTTGGTGACATAAAAAATCTGAAAGACATTATGTCCTCCTTGGATGGAGGCAACTTTACTTTTAATCTTTCCCAAGAGATGCAATGCAACTAACTGTGCTTTGTTTCGTTCACCAGTTCTAAATTTAAAACATAATTTATCTAATAATATATACCAGCAGGTATAGAACCTACAATGCTGACAATGCTCTAGTGCTGTGCAGGGTCAAATAATAAGCACAGTGCTTGTAGAGGGTGCAACAGGTCAGCACCTCAGGAGCATTCGGAGGTCGAGACAGCAGGTGTGGTAGAGAGAGAGAGAGAGAGAGAGAGAGAGAGAGAGAGAGAGAGAGAGAGAAAGAGAAAGAGAAAGAGAAAGAGAAAGATAGAGAGAGAGAGAGAGAGAGAGAAAGAGAGAGAGAGAGAGAGAGAGAGAGAGAGAGAGAGAGAGAGAAGGCCAGACTAACCCTAGCCCCCGCACATACACTACCAGTCAAATGTTTTAGGACACCTACTCATTCAAGGGTTTTTCTTAATTTTTTACTATTTTCTAAATTTTAGAATGCTAGTGAAGACATCAACACTATGATATAACACATATGGAATCATGTAGTAACCACAAAAGGGTTAAACAAATCAAAATGTAATCAAGATTCTTCACATAGCCACCCTTTGCCTTGATGACAATTTTGCACACTCTTGGCATTCTCTCAACCAGCTTCACCTGGAATACTTGAAGGAGTTCCCACATATGCTGAGCACTTTTTGTCTGCTTTTCCTTCACTCTGCAGTCCGACTCATCCCAAACCATCTCAAATGGGTTGAGGTTGGGGGATTGTGGAGGCCAGGTCATCTGATGCAGCACTCCATCACTCTCCTTCTTGGTAAAATAGCCCTTACACAGCCTGGAGGTGTGTTGGGTCATTGTCCTGTTGAAAAACAAATTATAGATGGGATGGCGTATCGCTGCAGAATGCTGTGGTAGCCATAATGGTTAAGTGTGCCATGAATTATAAATAAATCACAGACAGTGTCACCAGCAAAGCAACCCCACACCATAACACCTCCTCCTCTATGCTTTACGGTGGGAAATACACATGCAGAGATCATCCGTTCACCCACCCCGCGTCTCACAAAGACACAGCGGTTGGAACCAATAATCGCCAATTTGGACTCCAGACCAAAGGACAAATTTCCACCGGTCTAATGTCCATTGCTCGTGTTTCTTGGCCCAAGCAAGTCTCTTCTTATTATTGGTGTCCTTTAGTAGTGGTTTCTTTGCAGAAATTTGACCATTAAGGCCTGATTCACACAGTCTCCTCTGAACAGTTGATGTTGAGATGTGTCTGTTACTTGAACTCTGTGAAGCATTTATTTGGGCTGCAATTTCTGAGGCTGGTAACTCTAATGAACTAACTCTGCAGCAGAGGTAACTCTGGGTCTTCCTTTCCTGTGAGAGCCAGGTTCATCATAGCGCTTGATGGTTTTTGCGACTGCACTTGAAGAAACGTTTAAAGTTCTTTAAATGTTCCGTATTGACTGACCTTCATGTCTTAAAGTAATGATGGACTGTTGTTTCTCTTTGCTTATTTGAGCTGTTCTTGCCATAATATGGACTTGGTCTTTTACCAAATAGGGCTGTCTTCTGTATACCAACCCTACCTTGTCACAACACAACTGATTGGCTCAAACGCATTAAGAAGGAAAGAAATTCCACAAATTAACTTTTAAGAAGGCACACCTGTTAATTGAAATGCATTCCAGGTGACTACCTCATGAAGCTGGTTGAGAGAATGCCAAGAGTGTACAAAGCTGTCATCAAGGCAAAAGGTGTATCAGGCCCTGATACACCCTTTTCCTTGAGAAGCCTCTGGCTTCTCTATGGTTGTCAAGGTCAGGGCCTGACAGGAGTACTCCAGCGAACTCTACAATTGCGCTGTTCCTTTTTTGTTGTTTTGGCAAGTTCGATATAATAAAGCATGTCGAATTACTTCAGCGCTGCACCTTGGTCTGACTCTCTTTACAATCGTGACAGGGTGGCTAAATGAAAAATCTCAAATATTAAATAAATGTTGATTTGTTTAACACGTTTTTGGTTACTACATGATTCCATATGTGTTATTTCATAGTTTTGATGTCTTCACTATTATTCTAGAAAATAGTAAAAATATAGAATAACCCTTGAATGAGTAGGTGTTCTAAAACTTTTGACCGGTAGTGTAGACTATTGCAGCATAGATACTGGAAGCTGAGACGGGGTACTGGAGAGGGGGGGGGGGGGGGGGCACAGGGCCAACCAGGCAGGATATAACCCCAATCACTTTTCCAAAGCACAGCCCCCACACCACTAGAGGGATATCAACAGACCACCAACGTACTGCCATGAGACAAGGCTGGGTATAGCCCACAAAGATCTCCTCCACCGCACAAGCCCAAGAGGGTGCAAAACCGGACAGGAAAATCACGTTAGTGATTCATCCCACTCAAGTCGAGTATAGTGGAAAAAAGCCTGGCACGATGTAACGCACCCCACCTAGGGACGGCATGGAAGAGCACTAGTAAGCCAGTGACTCAGCCCACGTAATAGGGTCAAAGGAAGAGAATCCCAGTTAACACTCTGGGTGTGGGTGAGACAGCTGTATTAACAAAAAGGAGTTTTCAAATAAAAGTTTATTTGTCAACAGCTGTAGACCTTACAATGAAATGCTTACTTACAAGCCCTTAACCAACAGTGCAGTTTAAGTAAAAAATAAGTATTATGTAAACAATAGATAAGTAAAGAAATAAAACTGTAAAATGACAGTAAAAAATAAATACCCTATATAAAAACAGGTGGTATACAGGTGGTATATACAGGTGGTATACAGGTGGTATATACAGGTCGTATACAGGTGGTATACAGGTGGTATATACAGGTGGTATACAGGTGGTATATACAGGTTGTACCGGTACAGAGTCAATGTGCAGGGGCACAGTTAAGTCTGGTTAATTTAGGTAATATGTGATTTAGGTAATACCTAATTAAGGTAATATGTACATGTGGGTATAGTTTTGTCAGAGTTCCCAGTCCAGAGTTCCCAGTCCAGGCCAAAGACTGACAATGACTGAATCTATTGGCTGAGAAACTTTGTTCAGGTCAAACAGACTTTCTATGGTAAAATATATGTCCTGGCTATGATACTCTCTACAGTGGATATCATCAGAAGACTAGATGTCCTGGCTATGATAGTCTCTACAGTGGATGTCCTCAGAAGACTAGATGTCCTGGATATGATAGTCTCTACAGTGGATGTCCTCAGAAGACTAGATGTCCTGGCTATGATAGTCTCTACAGTGGATGTCCTCAGAAGACTAGATGTCCTGGCTATGATAGTCTCTACAGTGGATGTCCTCAGAAGGTGAAATACCCATGTATCTAATGGCTGACCCAGGCATTAACTTGAGGAGCTGATGCAAGTCTTCATATCTCAGGCGAGGGATGGCATTGCATTTGGGAGGAATTTGATGACCAATAATTGTATCTCAAAAAAATATATTATTAATCTATTTTCTTTTCAATCTATTCTACTCATTTTCTTTACATATCATTACTGTATTTATGGTAAAATAAGATTGACTGCGTTAGTTTGACTTATTTTTTTGTGCAAAAAGTACTCACTCCACACGCCCCTCCCCATAACGGTTTCCTTCGCTATATATTCATGGTCGCACCGCTCTCCGACTTGTCTGGAGTGGCGAGGCCGACGGAATTAGGGGTAAAGGCCAACATGCAGCGCTTAACTTTATTAACTTTGGCGCTCACCTTGATTGCACCGATTTGTTTGGCAAAGTCACCGTATCAATCAGTTCTTCAGCACAGCAGGATAAGAGGCAGACAGCATGGGTAAGGCTCCTAAATTATTCAAATGATGAATAATTTACATAGAACGGGCTGCGTTACGCAGTTTCAAGCAAACATGACTTTTGTTCGTATAATTACAAAGCATGATTTACTGATTTTTAATGGTATACTGGGTTGTTTCACAACTGCTTGAAGTAAAGTGAACGAGTAAGTCGATGTGATGGGCAAACTCAAATTGTCTACTGTAATGTGCCGGCAAAATAAAACGTCATGAAATATTATCTCATCTCTTTCAGACCCAACGTGTGCGCGATGCAAAAGATACAGGGGACTGACAAGAAATACTTCACCAACTGCAAGCAATGGTACCATCGCAAGATCTGCGGCAAGCCAACGTGAGTGTTATATATAGACATGTTATTAACATGCATGTTCATTTGAATGGTTGACAGGGAGTTGATTTATTACAACATCTGTAATATCGCCTACTGGTGTAGACTATAAATCTAGTGTGGATGGATAGGCTGTCCTTCTCAAACGTTCCTGTCATTTGTGCTGAGCAGACCATTTCCTTTATTGTTAATTATATTGGAGGAGAACTCCCACCTAAGATTGTCAAGCTGAAAGAAAAGTAGCTGAAACATTTAGTCTTCACCTCTGCAGTGTCCCAAATGGTACCCTATTCCTTATATAGTGCACTAATATTGACCAAGGCCCATAGGGTGGTATTTGGGACGTAACCATAGAATAGAGATACTGTGAGAAGGAATTGATTTGACAGTAATTTTGAGGTAGTGCATTTTCCAGTCCCAAATCTCAATCTTCAGAGAAGGTGACAGTTTAAGGAGCACATAAGTGAAATTCCTTCCTTAAACTATTTAAGTCACTAACCATAATGACTCGCTGTTGTAAAGTGACATGCAGTGAGGTCTGTTTTCAATCATCTGCTGGGATTGAGGTTGTTATTACAACACCTTGTTAAGATTGGTTCAGCTGGTAACCAGCTAGCTGCATTGTTGAAGTGGGAAAGGCTTTTTCTTCATCCGTTTACGAGAAGTTCTCCTGCGGTTGTTGGGTCCTGCCAGGACCGTCTGATGCCAGTGTAGAAACAGTGGATGGCTCCCTAATGGCTCCCTATTCCCTAAATAGTGTACTACTTTTGACCAGAACCCTATTTCAAAAGTAGTGCACTATGTACGCCGGGAATGAGGTGCCATTTGGGACATACGGTATTATAGTCTGCTATAATGCAAGACGTCCCAACAGTCCTGGATGAGAAAACTTAAATTAAGACTTAATGGTCCAGTTAAAACGTGGATTTTTACAGCATAAAGGCGTCCACGTGCTTCCCAGCCAAAACTATTCGGAAGAGTTTGTGCATATATTATGACGACATTTTGTGACATTTCTGTTTGTTTTGGACTTCGGTAAGTGTTTTTTTCGGTTGTTTGGTCACACAACATTTTTTCCTGAGGCAAGCCGAAGTCAGTCAAGCCCAGGTCTACTCCCCTTCGTCGGTGATTGGTCAACAGTAAGCATTCGTCAGTAAAGTCTTTGTTGTCATTCAACGAGAGACGACTAGTTTTCATGAAAAAAGTGCACATCATCATTTGCACATCTATCACTCCAGTGTTAATTCTAATCTGTAACTTATTTCGCCACTATGGTCTATTTATTGTCTTCCTAACCTTACTGCATTTTGCACTACATTTGCACTCTGTATATAGATTCTCTATTGTGTTATTGACTGTACGTTTGTTTATTCTCATGTGTAATTCTGTGTTGTTTTTTGTCGCACTGCTTTGCTTTGTCTTGGCCAGGTCTCAACTGGTCTACATGGTTAAATAAAGATGAAATAAATAAATAAAATTACCATATTAGTAGTAATAGTAGTGAAAATTGGTTTTTGATCATAATGTTAAGGTCATAAATAGCTGGGTTAGCTAGGTAGTTCGTTTGGACAAGATAAATAGCTAGGTTTGCTAGGTAGTTCGTTTGGGGAGATAAATATCTGGGTTAGCTAGGTAGTTAGTTTGGACAAGATAAATAGCTGGGTTAGCTAGGTAGTTAGTTTGGACAAGATAAATAGCTGGGTTAGCTAGGTAGTTAGTTTGGACACGATAAATAGCTAGGTTTGCTAGGTAGTTCGTTTGGGGAGATAAATATCTGGGTTAGCTAGGTAGTTAGTTTGGACAAGATACAGTTGAAGTAGGAAGTTTACATACACCTTAGCCGAATACATTTAAACTCAGTTTTTCACAATTCCTGACATTTAATCCTAGTAAAAATTCCCTGTCTTAGGTCTGTTAGGATCACCACTTTATTTTAAGAATGTGAAATGTCAGAATAATAGGAGAGAGAATTATTTATTTTAGCTTTTATTTCTTTAATCACATTCCCAGTGGGTCAGAGTATTTGGTAGCATTGCCTTTAACTTGTTTAACTTGGGTCAAACATTTCAGGTAGCCTTCCACAAGCTTCCCACAATAAGTTGAGTGAATTTTGGCCCATTCCTCCTGACAGAACTGGTGTAACTGAGTCAGGTTTGTAGGCCTCCTTGCTCACTCACGCTTTTTCAGTTCTGCCCACACATTTTCTATAGGATTGAGGTCAGGGCTTTGTGATGGCCACTCCAATACCTTGACTTAGTTGTCCTTAAGCCATTTTGCCACAGCTTTGGAAGTATGCTTGGGGTCATTGTCCATTTGGAAGACCCATTTGTGACCAAGCTTTAACTTCCTGACTGATATCTTGAGATGTTACTTCAATAGAGAGAGAGAGTCTTCTGTTCCTTGTTATTTGATCTCCCTTGATAAGTATTGTGAAATTATCTGGATGTTTCCTGTAAAAAATGGAACCACAGAAACAAACTTGATGACTTTGTAACGGGAGACGATTGCTTTCTTTCATTGGAAATCTCATGAAAGTTGAAGAGGAAGTGAAACTTTGCTGTGGTCGCTGGATGTTTGGAGGAAATGATGGTTTTAGAGAGCACTGTTGAGGGACTTACATCCCTAAACACACACTAATCCTTCATAAGGGAGTCGGGAAAATGTTGTTTTTCCATAGCAAGCCAGGCCTAAATGTGTCAATTTGAGAGGGCTGGGACTGGGAGTTTGAGAGTTGCGTTCAAAAGGACAAACCTGGGCTTGTGTAAACAAAGGTTCCAAAAGCTTTTATCAGCTTGGATTTAATTACATTTACAGACAGAGACAGACATCCATGGAAAGAGGGAGCCGACCTGAATTAAAATACTATTTTGAATATTTCTAATACTTGTATCATTTTCTCTAGCCTGTCTGGAGTGCCAGATGTGCAGAGGTTTTCTGTTTTGGGACTATTATATTGACCTGTTAGGCCAGGCAAGCAACAAAAGAAAACACATAATGTTTTTTTAATGATTTCAAATAGTATTTGAACCCAGGTCTGGATGGAGGGGTGTGTAGCAGCGTGCTGAACTGAACAATCCCTGTCTGTGCTTAGCTACCTCCCAACACACCCTAGCTACATTTAAAGCCCCATTCTCAATGTCAATGCATTGGTTTTTCCGCTTTGCTCAGCAATCACATTATGTTTTTTAGTAGTAACATATGACCAAAGGTGAATCCCAAAGCTAACTAGTCTGTAAAGCTACGAATTACATCTTGTTGTCTATTCTTAATCGACAAAGCAAGAAAACCATTTTTTGAATACAGTACCTATGAATATAATGTCAAAGTGAGAGACTGTGTGGTAAATCCAAATCTATCTAGCATGCTGATTTCAACATGGAACCAATAAAGTCGAATGGACCTTCAGTCTCTTCTTTAGCACTTTAGCCTGGTGTATAGCTTGCCTCAACACTTGGAGGTCTCAATGTACACAGTGTTTGAATTATGCGACATTACTGTTTATTTTGTCAGAAATCCATGGCTACCATCTTTGTTTATGCTTGCAGAGAACAAATCGAAGTTGAGTTACCATCTGTTTTGATAATCAGTCTGGTCTGGTTTCTAAGCTACTGGGTTTTACAGGGTTTCCCTGTAACCCAACCTCCCTCGCTGAATATTAGGGTTGTCCCCCAACCATGTTTCTGAGATACCCCCAACCCTCACCCTGGGAGTTTAACAGTAGCTGATTGCTCAGATCCTCGCCTGCCTGGGTCTTTAACAGATTTTACAGTATAGTTCATTATGCTTTAAGGGGATGGTGTGGTTAGTGGGGTTAACTAGGGTTGACGTGATAAGTGGTTATAGAATGTTTCTGACTCAGGTAGTTTTCCATTGACTTTCAACAATGTTAGGACTCAGAGTTGGTCCTCTTTTACATTTTAATCCTTTAGCAGACACTTTTATCCAGAGTGACTTACAGTTAGTGCATTCACCTTAAAATAGCTAGGTGTGACAACCACATATCTCAGTCATAGTAAGTACGTTTTCATTCTGGCCAAGAGACCAGAGCTGGCAGAACGGAGTACTCGGGTTGGGGTGTAGGGTCTGCAGGGGGATGCAAGATGTCAAATAGTTTTAGCGGTCTCTGGATTCCTCTGCTCTCTCTCTCTCTCTCTCTCTCTCTCTCTCTCTCTCTCTCTCTCTCTCTCTCTCTCTCTCTCTCTCTCTCTCTCTCTCTCTCTGAGGAAATGAGCTTTTATGACCTTCCAGGACCAGCTGAGCCAGTTCAGATATATTGTGGAAATATCTTGAATGCGCAAAATGGCAGAACTATGTGTATAGCATGTGGTTCATTCATTGCACAATCTTTTGTATCCTGGTCCCAGATCTGTTTGTGGCAAGACAACACAAAGATCTGGAACAAGGCTAGAGTCTTTTTTATTTTTATTTTTTTATTTCACCTTTATTTAACCAGGTAGGTCAGTTGAGAACAAGTTCTCATTTGCAACTGCGACCTGGCCAAGACAAAGCAAAGCAGTGCGACAAAAACAACACAGAGTTACACAGTAAATAAACAGTCAAAAACACAATAGAAAATCTAAATACAGAGTGCAAAATGTAGTGCAAAATGCAGTAAGGTTAGGAGGTAGGACAATAAATAGGCCATAGTGGTGAAATAAATTACAGATTATCATCATTAACACAGGAATGAAGGATGTGCAAATTATGATGTGCAAATAGAGAGACTGGAGTGCAAGATTTGTGAAAATAACAAAAATAAAATATGGGGATGAGGTAGTAGTGTGGGCTATTTACAGAAGGGCTATATACAGGTGCAGTGATCGATAAGCAGCTTTGACAGCTGATGCTTAAAGTTTGTGAGGGAGATAGGAACCTCCAGCTTCAATGATTTTTGATTTGAAAGGGTCATGAGAAACTGACCTGTTGCTTTCATCTCTGATTGGCTGCAGTCATCCTTAATGTGTGTTCTTTTTGGTCAACAGGGTCATCAGCTATGAGTGTTGCCCCGGTTACGAGAAGCTTCCAGGAGAGAAGGGTTGTCCTGCTGGTATGAAGAAATATGCTTTATTCTCCTGCAAATCAAGTTATAGCTCAGTCACTTACCGTCTATATAATGCAACAGCTAGTCATCAATTCATATTATGACCAATTTGGGAGAATTATTTCTAGACAAGAGGCCTGTCAAACAAAAGATGTAATCTCACTTTGGTTGTGAAATATACAGGACATCCATCAAGTCAACGTTAAAATTGACGATTAAGAATGTATTTTTTTTCCAGCCCTGCCGTTGGTAAACATCTACAACACCCTGGGTGTGGTTGGAGCTGCCACCACTAAGATGTACTCAGAGAGGGCTCAGCTGAGGGAGGAGATCGAAGGACCAGGGAGCTTCACTTTTTTTGCTCCCAGCAACGAGGCCTGGGCGGCCCTACCCACTGTGAGTATGTCTAGTCTTCACAGGAGAGGGATACACTGAGAGAAAAATAGGTAGGGTATTCGTTACAATACTGTATCAAAATAGGTAGGGTATTCGTTACAATACTGTATCAAAGTAGGTGGGGTATTCATTACAATACTGTATCAAAGTAGGTAGGGTATTCGTTACAATACTATATCAAAGTAGGTAGGGTATTCGTTACAATACTGTATCAAAGTAGGTAGGGTATTCGTTACAATACTGTATCAAAGTAGGTAGGGTATTCGTTACAATACTGTATCAAAGTAGGTAGGGTATTCGTTACAATACTGTATCAAAGTAGGTAGGGTATTCGTTACAATACTGTATCAAAGTAGGTAGGGTATTCGTTACAATACTGTATCAAAGTAGGTAGGGTATTCGTTACAATACTGTATCAAAGTAGGTAGGGTATTCGTTACAATACTGTATCAAAGTAGGTAGGGTATTCGTTACAATACTGTATCAAAGTAGGTAGGGTATTCGTTACAATACTGTATCAAAGTAGGTAGGGTATTCGTTACAATACTGTATCAAAGTAGGTAGGGTATTCGTTACAATACTATATCAAAGTAGGTAGGGTATTCGTTACAATACTGTATCAAAGTAGGTAGGGTATTCGTTACAATACTGTATCAAAGTAGGTAGGGTATTCGTTACAATACTGTATCAAAGTAGGTAGGGTATTCGTTACAATACTGTATCAAAGTAGGTAGGGTATTCGTTACAATACTGTATCAAAGTAGGTAGGGTATTCGTTACAATACTATATCAAAGTAGGTAGGGTATTCGTTACAATACTGTATCAAAGTAGGTAGGGTATTCGTTACAATACTGTATAAAAGTAGGTAGGGTATTCGTTACAATACTGTATCAAATTAGGTAGGGTATTCGTTACAATAGCGTATCAAAGTTCCTTTTTAGGAGCAGTAGTTATAGTTATAACCAGTTTCATGTCTTTTTTAATATATTCACTGCGTTCTGAAAGTATTCAGACCCCTTGACTTTTTCCTCATTTTGTTACGTTACAGCCTTATTCTAACACGGATTAAATGTAATAAAATGTTCCAAATCAATCTACACACAATACCCCATAATGACAGAGCGAAAACCTTTTTACAAATTAATAATAAATAAAAAACAGAAACACCTTATTTACATAAATATTCAGACCCTTTGTTATAAGACTAGAAATTGAGCTCAGGTGCTTCCTGTTTCCATTGATCATCGTTAATGCTTCTACAACTTGGTTAGAGTCCACCTGTGGTAAATTCAATTGATTGGACATGATTTGGAAAGGCGCACACACCTGTCTATATAAAGGTCCCACAGTTGACAGTGCATGTCAGAGCAAAAACCAAGCCATGAGCTTGAAGGAATTGTCCGTAGAGCTCCAAGAAAGGATTGTGCCAAAGTACAGATATAGGGAAGGGTACCAAAACATTTCTGCAGCGGCCTCAATCATTCTTAAAGTTGAAGTTTGGAACTACCAAGACTGATATATTGTTAGCTTGTGACTGATCGCTATTCTGATGCAGGAAATCCTGGATGCTCTGGTGAGTAACGTGAACATTGAGCTGCTCAACGCACTCCACTACCACATGGTGAACCGCCGTTTGACCTCTGAGGACCTGAAGCATGGATCTGCCTTCCCCTCCATGTACCAAGACTTCAACGTTCACATCCACCACTACCCCAACGGAGTGAGTAACATCTGTCCAGTGTTAATGTTGCATTATATTGGAAGCACAGGCGGCTAGTGACACCGTAATTGGGGAGGACGTGCTCATGGTAATGGCTGGAATGGAATTAATTGAATGGTATTGACACATCAAACACATGGTTTCCATCTGTTTAATTCCATTCACTTAATTTCAGTCATTATTATGAGCCATCCTGCCCTCACCAGCCTCATGTGATTGGAAGGTATATGATGTTGTGACCTGGCCTGGTCGCAGGTACTGGCCCATATCTGGGACCAAGCAAGTTGGAACCTGTAGAGAGACATCTCAACAACAAAAGAGACATGAACAGACATGTCGTCGTCTAAAAATCTTTATCATACAATTTTGGTAATATTTCAAATGGCCACATGTTGACCATCTATCGAAAGCCAGCTAAATCATGAGATTAACAAAAATCACAATTGTTCTCTTGTCATTGCAGATTGTAACAGTGAACTGTGCTCGTCTGGTGAAGACAGACCAGCATGCTACCAACGGGATCGTGCACGTCGTGGACAGAGTCATCACCGCCGTTACCAACGACGTGCACACCTTCATCGACACTGATGATGATCTGGAGACTCTTCGTGTAAGTAAACGAGTTTAACAGTTTGTCACTTCATTCATTCATTCATTCACAGAACTGTCTTACCGTTTTATACAGCTATCGGAATATTACATTCACTGATCATTGGTCTCAGTGTTTTGTATTGTATGTGCAATTTGAATCATGTAGAGAAAAGCAATGTTCAGTGTTGATTCAGTGTGTGACTCTGCATTTTAGACTGCTGTTGCTGCTGCTGGTCTGAACCAAATGCTGGAGAGTGATGGTCACTACACAGTGTTCGCTCCAACCAACGAAGCCTTCGAGAAGATCCCTCCTGAAATGCTCAACAGGATCCTGGGAGACCCCGTGGCTCTGAGAGGTGAATTCTCTTTTAAAGGGAACAGTTGAATATAGAATTGGGAGATAGATATTGGAGAAGGAAACCCAATCACTTATTTTTTTTTTACCTTTATTTTACTAGGCAAGTCAGTTAAGAACAAATTCTTATTTTCAATGACGGCCTAGGAACAGTGGGTTAACTGCCTTGTTCAGGGGCAGAACGACAGATTTTTACCTCGTCGGCTCGGGGATTCGATCCAGCAACCTTTCGGTTACAGGCCCAACACTCTAACCACTGGGCTACCTGCCGCCCCATGTTATTAACATGAACTAAGTTCTACTTATTTCTATACTCTCCATCCAGACCTGCTGAACTATCACATCCTGAAGAACATGCAGTGTGCAGAGTCCATCACATCTGGTACTCCCCTGGAGACCCTACAGGGAACTGTGCTTGAGGTGGGCTGTGATGGGGCTGACATGACCCTCAACGGGAAGGCCATCATCCAGAAGAAAGACCAGCTGGGGACCAACGGAGTCATCCACTACATCAACGAGCTCCTCATCCCAGACTCAGGTATTCAAATCAGAGCCTTAAATGGAGAGTTGCGTCAATGCCAAATATAAGGCTGTAATTCAAACTATTGGACCTCTGCCTTCTTTTATGAGATTATTAGTAATGGTGGTTTAGTCCTAAAAAGGTCTCTGACTGTCCTAGGAGTTGAGAGGCAGTGTGTCTGTCTGGAATGACACTGCAATTAATATGAAGTAAATTCAACTCAATGGTTCTTGTTGAGACAAGACTTCAAGGCTACTTATGAGTAGTATTTTCCATCTCTCTGTGCAATGATAAATGTTCATATATGTACCGATCTATTTTTAAGCTAAGACCTTGTTGGAGCTGGCCCAGGGATCCGCCGTTACCACAGCAACCAAGCTGTTTGTTGATGCTGGTCTTAGCTCCCACCTTTCTGGCTCAGAGGCTCTGACCATCCTGACCCCTGAGAATGAAGCTTTCAAAGGTAACATCGATCGATGGCTCTCTCTCCATATTTTTCTCCCCCCATCTCTATCTCTCTCTTTCTCTCTGTCTCGGTCCCTCTCTGTCTCTCTTTCTCTCCCTCTTTCTCTCGCTCTTTCTGTCTCCCTCCCTCTCCCCTCTCTCTGTGCTAACACACAGGAGTGACTTGAGCCATTTCATCAATCTGTTAACTTCTCTACTGTTAACAGAGGGTGTGATGATGACTGGTGAGCTGAAGAAGCTGTTGAAGAACCACATCCTGAAGGAGCAGCTGTCTTCCAGGTCACTGTACCACGGACAAGAGCTAGAGACTCTGGCAGGAATCAAACTCAGAGTGTTCGTCTACCGTAACGTAAGTACCACAGATCAAAGCCCTCAAAGACCTACAGCTGGCATCAGATGATATAAAAACCCTCTAGAGGACCTATAGCTGGCATCAGATTATATAAAAACCCTCTAGAGGACCTACAGCTGGCATCAGATGATATAAAAACCCTCTAGAGGACCTACAGATGGCATCAGATGATATAAAAACCCTCTAGAGGACCTACAGCTGGCATCAGATTATATAAAAACCCTCTAGAGGACCTACAGCTGGCATCAGATGATATAAAAACCCTCTAGAGGACCTACAGCTGGCATCAGATGATATAAAAACCCTCTAGAGGACCTACAGCTGGCATCAGATTATATAAAAACCCTCTAGAGGACCTACAGCTGGCATCAGATGACATAAAAACCCTCTAGAGGACCTACAGCTGGCATCAGATGATATAAAAACCCTCTAGAGGACCTACAGCTGGCATCAGATGATATAAAAACCCTCTAGAGGACCTACAGCTGGCATCAGATTATATAAAAACCCTCTAGAGGACCTACAGCTGGCATCAGATGATATAAAAACCCTCTAGAGGACCTACAGCTGGCATCAGATTATATAAAACCCTCTAGAGGACCTACAGCTGGCATCAGATGATATATAAACCCTCTAGAGGACCTACAGTTGGCATCAGATTATATAAAAACCCTCTAGAGGAGATTGATCAATTGAGCTGAATTAAGAGAGTGATCTAAATGTAACTGTGAGCACAGTTGTTCTGGATAAAGGTTAACTTGTTATATACTGAAGATTACTCTCTTCCTGAGGCCTAACTCATTATGTAGATTACTCTCTTCCTGAGGCCTAACTCATTATGTAGATTACTCTCTTCCTGAGGCCTAACTCATTATGTAGATTACTCTCTTCCTGAGGCCTAACTCATTATGTAGATTACCCAAAATACACTAACAGTTTCTGGCTGGTCATCATTTTCTCCAAATGAGTCAGAGAAGGAGGCCTTATCAGTGAAGTTTTACCACTGAAACAGATGTTTATCCAATGACACAAAAGAGTCCTTCTACACATCCTCAAACTGTAGAACAGTTATCCAGAATGATGTTTCACAGCGTTTTCACAGCTCCGCTCCGTTCTCTCCTGGGTGGCAGATGAAGGTTGTTCGGCAGCAGCTCTCACATTTCTGCTTCGTAATGGAATTTCCAGACGACCACAAAAAGCTTTTCCCAGAGAGAGAGAGAGACCACTTGTGAGCCATCAGTTCACAGTGAAGGGAAGAAAGGAAGGAAGCCATGTGCCAGACTGCTTGGTAGACTGATGGGGTGCATCCCAAATGGCAGCCTATTATCTATATACTGCACTACTATTGACCATGATGCACTTTTTAGGTAATAGGATGCCATTTGGGATGCAATCAGGGTGATTGGTTAAGCAAACGTTCCTCTTACCTCTCTGTCTGTTCCGATCTCTCTCTCTATTTTAATAACAGAGCCTGTGCATTGAGAACTCCTGTATCGCTGCCCACGACAAGACCGGACGTTTTGGCAGCATGTTCACAGTCGATAAGGTCCTGACTCCCCCAATGGGCACCATCATGGATGTCCTGAAGGCTGATGACCGGTTCAGGTGAGAGTCAGTGAATCACTGAATGAATCAGTGAATGATTCAATGAAAAGACTTACCATGGTTGTCCTTAATAATATCTTGAGGCAATATGATTCAATTTCCGAAGAGTAAGAACAGACATGTGGCATATGCACAAAATATGTAAAAATATCAAGTGTGAGAACACCATGATTGTGTAATGAAACCATGAAAAGTAGTGGATCTGGTGTTTGGAGGGTGCTTGAATGTAAATACTATGTAAGTGTTATGATACACAGAATGTGTTTTAAAACAGAAATGAAGTACTCTGAAACACCCAAAGTGGTTCTTCAATCTGAATATTGGTGTTTTTAAGAGAGTGTTGTGAAAATACTTTTGGGGGTTTCAGTGAATGTAAAAAGCAGCATAAAAACACAAAAATGTCTCATACAATCAATGGTTTAGAAATGTAAATGGTTTATAGTCTAAATATTGATTGATTAATAATTTTGTCCACCTTTATTATTTCAATGCTTTATTTAGACAGATTAGAAACAGGAGGGGCATTACGATGATACATTTCATCTGAATTCCACCCACTCAATCACACAGCAACACTGTAAGAAATTATTCTGGGGTTAATGGAAATTGACACACAAAAAACAACAACATATAGTTAATACAAATGTATGCAAGTTGTGCAAAGCCTTTTGTCTAGCGGTAATGCACCGTTTTAGACCCGTCACCTCTCTCCCCATCAAAGACCGGGGTTAAATTCACTGCTCCAACCCTTCAGTCTGTTTCTCCCACCTATCTGTAATTCCCTGCTCCAACCCTTCAGTCTGTTTCTCCCACCTATCTGTAATTCCCTGCTCCAACCCTTCAGTCTGTTTCTCCCACCTATCTGTAATTCCCTGCTCCAACCCTTCAGTCTGTTTCTCCCACCTATCTGTAATTCCCTGCTCCAACCCTTCAGTCTGTTTCTCCCACCTATCTGTAATTCCCTGCTCCAACCCTTCAGTCTGTTTCTCCCACCTATCTGTAATTCCCTGCTCCAACCCTTCAGTCTGTTTCTCCCACCTATCTGTAATTCCCTGCTCCAACGCTTCAGTCTGTTTCTCCCACCTATCTGTAATTCCCTGCTCCAACCCTTCAGTCTGTTTCTCCCACCTATCTGTAATTCCCTGCTCCAACGCTTCAGTCTGTTTCTCCCACCTATCTGTAATTCCCTGCTCCAACCCTTCAGTCTGTTTCTCCCACCTATCTGTAATTCCCTGCTCCAACCCTTCAGTCTGTTTCTCCCACCTATCTGTAATTCCCTGCTCCAACCCTTCAGTCTGTTTCTCCCACCTATCTGTAAGATAAAAGTATATTTCTATATTAGTATTACGATTGTTGTGCCATGAGGTGTAATGTATCTTGTTGAACGGATATCAAAACCGTCAGACAAATTGACATTCAATGAGCACAGGACCCATTCCCACCTTCATGATTGTCAATGGAAGAGATAAGAGCAGAATCCTCAAGTCTTGCAGTTCAACATCCAGTTAGTGCAGGTGGTTTGAACACTGAGCTTGACAATGCCTGCCAAACCGGTATAAAATAGCAAATGATCAAATACATTAAGAGACCAGACACAAGGATCTAATTCTGCAATAGACAGGATTCAAAACATCATAATAGTGTTCATAAGCTTTAGAGATACGAAACGACACCAAAAGAGAATGGATCTAATTCTGCACTAAACAGAACTCGAAACACCAAAATAATGTTTTTTATCTTTTCCGGTTGTGCTGCCAGTCCCTGGCAAGGTGTTGGACAACACTTGATTAAGTGGTGTTACACCATGCAATGTTTCAAAACATCTCAGGATAATGTGTTTCAATACTCCAGCAAAGTTAAGGTTTCATCTCCTTCAAGTTGGTGGCAGCTCAGTTGCCACTAGTTTTGGTGTTACAACGCACTTCATTTTAACAGTGTAGATTCTGCCTACTTAGCACAGTGTGTTCCTCTTCTGTAGCTAGATATCCTGGGGAGAAGTCCCTCCAAACCTCAATTTTTTCCCAGAACTGAAAGGCTGAAAGGCAATATGCTGCTTCATTGCCATCCACGTTCAGAGACCTGGTTCTTTTCCGTTTTCTCACTACCAATGATCTGTACTGTTTTGCCATGATTCAACTTGGTACATTTGGCACATCAGAAACCACAACTCATAGATGTGGTTTAAACGTTCCTATTAGTCAACTGCCTAGTGCTCTGAAGATGTTCCTTCAAAGTGTGTTCCCTTCTTTTTCCAGTCTGTTGGTCGGAGCCATCCAGACGGCTGGCATGACAGAGCTGATGAACCAGGCCGGTCCCCATACCGTGTTCGCTCCCACCAACGATGCTTTCAGCGCCTTGCCAAAGGCTGACCTCAACAAACTCATGGGTAAGGACAGCCCTGGCTCCAGACATTCTAGTTTTTCAAGAATACAGGGTTGAGGTCTGTTAATGTAAGACTGGGATACTTATAACAGACACCTCTAGGCCGTATGTGCTCTACCACATGCATGCCATATGTAATGTATGTCATATGTAGTGTATGTCATATGTAGTGTATGTCATATGTAGTGTATGTCATATGTAGTGTATGTCATATGTAGTGTATGGCATATGTAATGTATGTCATATGTAGTGTATTGCATATGTAAGGTATGTCATATGTAATGTATGCCATATGTAGTGTGTGCCATTTGTGGTGTATGCCATATGTAATGTATGTCATATGTAGTGTATGTTTTATGTAGTGTATGCCATATGTGGTGTATGCCATATATAATGTATGTCATATGTAGTGTATGTTATATGTAGTGTATGCCATATGTAGTGTGTGCTATATGTAGTGTATGCCATATGTAGTGTGTGCTATATGTAGTGCATGCCATATGTAGTGTGTGCCATATGTAGTGTATACAATATGTAGTGTATGCCATATGTAGTGTATTTTATATGTAGTGTATGCCATATGTAGTGTATGTTATATGTAGTGTATACAATATGTAGTGTGTACCATATGTAGTGTATGTTATATGTAGTGTATACAATATGTAGTGTATGTTATATGTAGTGTATACAATATGTAGTGTATGCCATATGTAGTGTATGTTATATGTAGTGTATACAATATGTAGTGTATGTTATATGTAGTGTATGCCATATGTAGTGTATGCCATATGTAGTGTATGTTATATGTAGTGTATGCCATATGTAGTGTATACAATATGTAGTGTATGTTATATGTAGTGTATGCCATATGTAGTGTATACAATATGTAGTGTATGTTATATGTAGTGTATACAATATGTAGTGTATGCCATATGTAGTGTATACAATATGTAGTGTATGTTATATGTAGTGTATACAATATGTAGTGTATGTTATATGTAGTGTATGCCGTATGTTATATGTAGTGTATACAATATGTAGTGTATGTTATATGTAGTGTATGTTATATGTAGTGTATACAATATGTAGTGTATGTTATATGTAGTGTATGCCATATGTAGTGTATGTTATATGTAGTGTATACAATATGTAGTGTATGCCATATGTAGTGTATGTTATATGTAGTGTATACTATATGTAGTGTATACAATATGTAGTGTATGCCATATGTAGTATATTTCGGTGACTGGCATCCTGCCTTACACACAACCAAGCTGTGAACAGGTTTTACATGACTGGCTTTGCAGAACACAGTACTTTTACAGTAAAGAAAAATCTATGACCCCTAACGACAACTTAATTGGCTCACAGTGAAAATATATTTGGCAGACAGATGGAACTATTTGAATAAACCTAATAACCTATCTACACCCAGGAAATTATGACATGAAAGAATGCATGTTGGATGCTGCCACACATATGAATGCCAAACAGCTGTGGTTAACTGGAGCCAGTTGTTACAGTATGACAAACCCACAGCATCCTGCAGCTACAGTTACGCTTGTTTGGGTCTATAAAATCATTTAGAATGAATAAACACTGCTGTTTGTTAATGATTGCCTAACCGTTTTGCAACAACTGTTTAGATGAGCAGGACACGTTTAGACAAATAGCATCATGTTGAATGACTTCATGTTCAATGACTTGGCCACAGTAATGAGAATGTAGCTGCAATGATAAAGTTATGCCAAGTACCATCAGTTCCATGTGGTACATAAACTCATCAGTTCCATGTTGTACCTTAACTCATCAGTTCCATGTTGTACCTAAACTCATCAGTTCCATGTTGTACCTAAACTCATCAGTTCCATGTTGTACCTAAACTCATCAGTTCCATGTTGTACCTAAACTCATTAGTTCCATGTTGTACCTAATCTCATCAGTTCCATGTTGTACCTAAACTCATCAGTTCCATGTTGTACCTTAACTCATCAGTTCCATGTTGTACCTAAACTCATCAGTTCCATGTTGTACCTAAACTCATCAGTTCCATGTTGTACCTAAACTCATCAGTTCCATGTTGTACCTAAACTCATCAGTTCCATGTTGCACCTAAACTCATCAGTTCCATGTTGCACCTTAACTCATCAGTTCCATGTTGTACCTTAACTCATCAGTTCCATGTTGTACCTTAACTCATCAGTTCCATGTTGTACCTTAACTCATCAGTTCCATGTTGCACCTAAACTCATCAGTTCCATGTTGCACCTAAACTCATCAGTTCCATGTTGTACCTAAACTCATCAGTTCCATGTTGTACCTTAACTCATCAGTTCCATGTTGTACCTTAACTCATCAGTTCCATGTTGTACCTTAACTCATCAGTTCCATGTTGCACCTAAACTCATCAGTTCCATGTTGTACCTAAACTCATCAGTTCCATGTTGCAACTTGCACAACCGATTCCTCTCTTCTTTTGAAGCTATATTCATTCCTCAGCGCGGTTGTAATGTGGGCTAGTAGTTTTCCTAATTCCTCTGTTTGTAAACATCTAGACCATAGGAATACAATATAACATGGTAGGTGTTCTATTTCATTTTGTTGTCTAGGCAACCCCCAGGAGCTTGCCAGTGTGTTGAAGTACCACATGGCTAAGGAGATTCTGGTCAGTGGAGGAGTGGGCTCCCATACCAGACTGAAGCCTCTGCATGGAGACAAGCTGGAGCTGAACATGGTACAGTATGCCCTCATGACAGTAGGCCCTCCGGGAACACAGGATCCTGAAACACATGTACTAACAGTACTAACATGTACTAACAGTGCTAACATTTACTACCATGTACTAACATGTAGTAACATGTAATACCAGTACTAGCATGTACCAATATGTACTACCAGTACTAACATGTACCAACATGTAATACCAGTACTAACATGTACTACCAGTACTACCATTATTAACATGTACTAACATGTAACACCAGTACTAACATGTACTACCAGTACTACCATTATTAACATATACTTACATGTACTACCAGTACTAGCATGTACCAGCAGTACTAATACACTACCGTTCAAAAGTTTGTGGTCACTTAGAAATGTCCTTGTTTTTGAAAGAAAAGCAAATGTTTTGTTGATTAATATAACATCAAATTGATCAGAAATACAGTGTAGACATTGTTAATGTTGTAAATGACTATTGTAGCTGGAAACGGCTGATTTTTTTATGGAATATCTACATAGACGTACAGAGGCCCATTATCAGCAACCATCACTCCTGTGTTTCAATGGCACGTTGTGTTAGCTAATCCAGGTTTATAATTTTAAAAGGCTAATTGATTATTAGAAAATCCTTTTGCAATTATGTTAGCACAGCTGTTAGCAAAGATTAAGAAAATATATATATATATTTTTTAAAAACACATACACTGGACAGAGGAAGATATGGCTTTTTCTTTGCAACTTTGCAACCCGGAGTTACCTCTTCACTGTTGACGTTGAGACTGGTGTTTTACTGTGTACTTCTATTTCTTACATAATTTGTGTACAATGTATTGATATACATTCTTTCAACATGACTTGATTGTCTTGAACCCCTGTTCAAATATTAAGTATCACCTTATAAACGGCCTGTATGTTTTTTCTCCTTCAGAGGAACCAGACAGTGTACATCAACAAGGTCCCAGTGGTTGAAGGCGACTTGATGGCCACCAATGGAGTTGTCCATGCTGTGGGAGCCATCATAAAGTCACTGCGTAAGAGCAATCACTTTACTATCCATAAATACTGAATAAACCTTCTCACATTACTGTATATGGTGTACATTACTGTATACTGTATGTCTCTATCTCCTCCAGCTCCTAAGGTTGACAGTGAACAAGCTGATGCCCCCATCTCTACCATGAGAGTAAGACATTTATAGACAGTTAACTTATCATGTCTCTTTCGACTGTGTTATTAGATGACCGTCGTTGTAAATCTGCAACTATGTGAATGTACATTATCTTAAAAAAGATGTGTTTTGTATTTGTAGATTTATATCTAAATAGTGTTGTATTCCTTTTTTCACAGATGGACTCCAGAATCAAAAATGGTAAATATTCTCTACTCTGTATCTCCCACAGTGTCACATGGTGCATTCCACAAAACAAATTGTTGCTGAACTACTGTTAAATGTTTTTATGATCTTGTTTCAGATGATCTCTTCCAGAAGGTCAGGAAAAGTCACTACAGCAGGACGATGACTCGCGTCCAGTAAGACAAATTAAGAGGAGAAAAACATCAACACAAATCACGGGATTGTTCCTTTTGTTTATGGAATATATTCTTGTCTGGAACTCTCAACGGAAGTCTTATCGATCTAATTTTGTCAAAGATGGTCAACGTAAAATAATAACCCAGCACTAGATGAAGACAGAGATGGATATGCTGTGTAATTGCTTTCATATACCAAACATGTAGCATGTTTGCATGTTTAGGCTGGAAAGGAAAAGCTATTCGGGCACACACAAATGGAGGTCAAAGTCATGACCTCTGGAGTTCTGATTCTCTTTCATGTTTTCATTTAACCTGTTGAAAACAAAAATGCCCACATATTCTAATCACATCCATTCCATTTGTAACATACTGAAGCAATAGATTTTGTGTGGAAACCAAAGAGCAATGTCTGCACATTTCAAAAATAAAATGTTCATTTTGTATCCACAGAGTTTGTTTGGATTTATTCACGCCCTATCCATGATGACACACTTGTGTATAATATATCAAAATATCTGCGTCTAAAATGGCATCCTATTCACTTTAGTGTACTACTTTAAGTCCTGCACCTCACTGTACAGGAACTGAAATTTTTCAAAGATAATCTCACCCATGTGATATCAATACTAATTTACATTGACTTTAATGTTAAGTTTTAAAACCTCTCTGAAGTTTGATTCAGTATTTTCTCTGGATGGAGAAAATAAAGAATTGTTCTCTGTAAAGAATTTAGAACATAGGAACCCTTACTGTGAGTTACAGTTCCTTGGTTGAGCACCTGGGAAGGGCAGTGTACAGGAGTGTTGAGAGAGGGAAGGGCTGTGTACAGGAGTGTTGAGAGAGAGAGAGAAGTTGGCAGGTCTCCCGAGAAGTTGGCAGGTCTCCCGGCAAATGATCCGGAACAATGAATGAAACATTCCAGTGTTTTACACTCTGGACCAGACACTACCAAGCTGTTGGAGCTACAGGGGGCAGAGCGATCACTGGCTAGGAGCCCTGATCAGGAACTGAATGCCACTGACTGGTCTGGATGCCAAGAAACAATTTAACAAGTCTAAATATTGTGAGACAGATTATGGAGCAGGCAAAGGTCACGGCACTCATTAGAGCTCTGGAATTCCCACCGGATTCTAGAACTCTCTCTTATGTCAGAGTTTGGATTTTATAAGAGACTTGTTGCTCAAGGTAATAGATGGAGCAAAGTAAGTCAGGAGGAGTAATAATGTTGTTAGACCCTTACTATTACACCAGTAACCAAACATGTAGTGACTTAATGTTGTTGCTGAATGTCATGTAGTTTATACCATGCTACTAGTAGCCTATACTATACTGTGCAGCAAGACATGGTGGATTGGCACACCATTTGAAATGTCTATGTACCCATTGTTTAAGTTCAAACCTCTGTTTCATTTATTCTTTACCTTAACTGTGCCCTCCTTAATTAGTTTTTGGGGGGGCATCTGTACTTTCCTTACTATTTATATTTTTGCCCAACTTTCACTCTTATCTCACTACATTTATAAAGAAGATAATGTACTTTTTACTCCATACATTTTCTCTGACACCAAAAGTACTTGTTACATTTTGACAGGAAAATGGTCCAATTCACGCCCTCATCAAGAGAACATCCCTGGTCGTCCCTACTGGCTCTGATCTGACGGACTCACTAAACACAAATGCTTTGTTTGTAAATTATGTCTGAGTGTTGGAGCGAGCCACTGGCTATCCGTCAATAAAATTAAATTGTGCCGTCTGGTTTGCTTAATATAAGGAGTTTGAAATGGTTTATACTTTAACTTTAAATTTTGATACTAAGTACATTTTAGCAATTCCATTTACGTTTGATCCTTAAGTATATTTACTTTTGGACTTTTATTCAAGTAGTATTTTACTGGGCGACTTTCACTTTTACTTGAGTCATTTTCTATTAAGGTATGATCACTTTTACTCAAGTCTGACAATTTGGTGTCAAAAACAGTGTTAAAGTCAAAGGAACAGGACCAGTAGAGGAATACATGAAGTAAAAGCAATACTGAAGCTATTATTGCTTTTCTTCTCTCTGTATTGATAGAGGCAGATGTTCCTCCCCAGAACCGACGGCCTCCATCCCCTGTACCATGGTCCATCTGTTGCTCCCTGAAACACCCTATTAACTTGGCCAGGCTTGACCTACAATGGTCCACTTATGTCAAGAGGAGAACACCCAAGATGAGGCCGGTCATTTGGGAAACAGATGAAATGGATAGTGTATCTCCTGCGTTAATGTGAAAGAGCTGTCAATAAAGATCTACAAACCAATTCATTTCCTTCCATCAAAGGGAGAGTATCTGTGTATTGGGTGATTCATAGAGTATGGGACTTACAGGCTAAAACAATAGCCTATGTAGCTCAGATGGTAGAGCATGGTACTTGCAACACCAGGGTTGTGGGTTCAATTCCCACGGGGGACCAGTATGAACATGTATGCACTAACTGTAAGTCACTCTGAATAAGAGTGTCTGCTAAATTAGTAAAATGTAAGGACTTAGAGAAAACTGTAGGCCTATTTTAAACCATAAAGGAGTGGGGTGAAAACCACAAAACAGACAGACACCAAAAGATTTTTCTGTACCTCAGGCCTTGAAATACAGTATCACCATGTCCATTCCATCTGTTATTGACATTGCTGTGTACTTACATTCTGATCCAGGAGTGCCTTCCCTCGCAGTTCTGTTCTGCCTATTGACTTCTAGACCCATTGTAGGAGTTGGGGACCTCCGTCTCGCCAACAGCATTGCCATACTGCTAGGCTTTTCATTATGAGGATACTGTGGGTACATGGTTCTCCCATAGGTTACAGCTGTATCATTAGCTGTCCATTATCTGATTAAAACATAAATTAATCTATTCATCTTGCTACTTCGTTTTTATAACTTAGCTTCAGTATTTCAAGGTCTAATATATTGTTGGGAATTTCTCTGTCTGTCTCTCTGATTGTCTCGGTTTGTCTGTCTGTCCGTCTCTCTCTCTCTCTCTCTCTCTCCCCCTCTCTCTCTCTCTCTCTCTCTCTCCCCCTCTCTCTCTCTTTCTCTGTCTGACTGTCTCGTCATAAGAAAACTTACTACGTGTGAAGGAAGACTGCCCACTAGTGGCTGATCCTTCCAGTTGCATCTTTTGGAGCAGCTGTAGCCACTGTCTTAACACCGATTGGACGTGTCGAATCAGACAAAACCCTACCCAACAAACACAGATGAGCCGCGCACACCTCACCAACACACCAACTCTGTTTTTTTGGTCTGTTGCAGTTTGTTGTGGTGCTGTGCAAGCGGCTTCACGTGATTCTCACTGTGCTACAAATTACTTGATCATTAAAGACAAGTGCCATAGAAAAACGTGTGTGTCGCGGGAACACAAGTAAGTAATTCATTTGGTAGGGATTGCAATATAACTGCGGGACACACTTTCCATTGGTTGCCTCTCTCTCGTGAAGTGAACCCCAGACAGACTGGAGCCAACTTGTGTGACGTACCAGAGCCGAAGCACAACCCTAGAATTCAATGCTCGAAACGTTGTTACAATGTAGCCTAGCTAAACTATACACTGTTACAGTGAATGCATATGCATATGATTAGAATTTATTTAATGCATGAAAAGAGATTCTTCTAGCTAGCCCTATTATTGAATCAAAATCTATCTATCCTCATTTTATCGAATCAAATCATATTTGTCTCATGCTTCGTAAACAACAGGTGTAGACTAATAGTGAAATGCTTATTTACAGGTCTTTCTCCAACCATGCAGAGTTAAAGATACAAATAAAAAATGGAACAAACATTTTAAATAGTGACACGAGGAATAAATACACAGTGAATAACGAATAACAATAAGGAGTAAAAATAACATGGCTATATACAGGAAGTACCAGTACTGAGTCCATGTGCAGGGGTACGAGGTAATAACATGGCTGCATACAGGAAGTACCAGTACTGAGTCCATGTGCAGGGGTACGAGGTAATAACATGGCTGCATACAGGAAGTACCAGTACTGAGTCAATGTGCAGGGGTACGAGGTAATAACATGGCTGCATACAGGAAGTACCAGTACTGAGTCGATGTGCAGGGGTACGAGGTAATAACATGGCTATATACAGGAAGTACCAGTTGTGTGTGCGTATATGTGTGTTGGGGTGTCAGTGTAGTATGTGTGAGTAGAGTCCAGTGAGTGTGTGGGTAGAGTCCAGTGAGTGTGTGGGTAGAGTCCAGTGAGTGTGTGGGTAAAGTCCAGTGAGTGTGTGGGTAAAGTCCAGTGAGTGTGTGGGTAAAGTCCAGTGAGTGTGTGGGTAAAGTCCAGTGAGAGTGTGGGTAAAGTCCAGTGAGAGTGTGGGTAGAGTCCAGTAAGTGACTATGCATAGATAATAGACAGTGGGTAGCAGCAGTGTAAAAACAAATGGTGGGACGGGGGAGGGGACTGTTCAGCAGTCTTATGGCTTGGGGGTAGAAGCTGTTAAGAAGCCTTTTGTTCCTAGACTTGGCGCTCCGGTACCACTTGCCGTGCGGTAGCAGAGAGAACAGTCTATGACTTGGGTGACTGGAGTCTTTGACCATTTTTTGGGCTTTCCTCTGTCATCGCCTAGTATATAATTCCTGAATGGCAGGAAGCTTGGTGATGTACTGGGCCGTACGCACTACCGTCTGTAGTGCCTTACGGGCAGATGCCGAGCAGTTACCATACCAGGCGGTGATGCAACCGGTCAGGATGCTCTCGACCTGCTCCACTACAGCCCCGTCGATGTTAGTGGGGGCCTGTTCGGCCCTCCTTTTCCTGTAGTCCACGATCAGCTCCTTTGTCTTGCTCACATTGAGGGAGAGGTTGTTATCCTGCACCACACTGCCAGGTCTCTGACCTCCTCTCTATAGGCTCATCGTTGTCGGTGATCAGGCCTACCACTGTTGTATCGTCAGCAAACCTAATGATGGTCAGCAAACTTAATGATGGTGTTGGAGTCGTGTTTGGCCATGCAGTGTGGTACAGGAGGGGTCCCAGTGTTGAGGATCAGCGTTTCAGAGGACGGTGTTTAGTCCCAGGGTCCATAGCTTAGTGATGAGCTTTTGTGGGCATTATGGTGTTGAAGGCTGAGCTGTAGTCAATGAACAGCATTCTCACATAGGTGTTACTTTTGTCCAGGTGGGAAAGGGCAGTGTGGAGTGCGATTGAGATCACGTAATCTGTGGATCTGTTGGGGCGGTATGCAAATTGGAGTGGGTCTAGGGAATCCGGGATGATGCTGTTGATGTGAGCCATGACCAGCCTTTCAAAGTGCTACGGGGCAGTTTAGGCAGGTTGCCTTTGCTACTTTGGGCACAGGGACTATGGTGGTCTGCTTGAAACATGTAGGTATTACAGACCGGTCAGGGAAAGGTTGTAAATGTCAGTGAAGACACTTGTCAGTTGGTCCGCGCATGCTTTGAGTCCATCTTTGTGAATGTTGACCCGTTTAAAGGTCTTGCTCACATTGGCTATCGAGAACGTTATCGCACAGTCGTCTGGAACAGCTGGTGCTCTCATGCATGCTTCAGTGTTGCTTGCCTCAAAGCGAGCATAAAAGGCATTTAGCTAATCTGGTAGGCTCGCGTCACTGGGCAGCTCGCGACTGGGATTCCCTTTGTAGTCCGTAATAGTTTTCAAGCCCTGCCACATCCGACGAGTGTCAGAGCCGTTGTAGTAGGACTCAATCTTAATCCTGTATTGACGCTTTGCATGTTTGTTGGTTTGTCTGAGGGCATATCGGGATTTCTTATAAGTGTCCGGATTAGTATCCCGCTTCTTGAAAGCGGCAGCTCTAGCCTTTAGCTCGATGCGGATGTTGCCTGTATTCCACGGCCGGATGTGATACAGCCTGGAATCGAAGCAGGGTCTGTAGTGACGCCTCTAGCACTAAGATGTAGTGCCTCAGACCGCTGTGCCACTCGGGAGCCATATGTGCCTTACCCTAATAATTTGGTCAATTTCCCCTTCATAACTTAGCCTACTGTTGTGCAAATGTAGCCTATATCCTGTTTTAGAGAAATGTTGTATATTGTAAGAGCTTTCATTGTAAGAGCTTATATGCCCCCTTTATGTATCCTACGGTTCTGATTTGGTGTATAGGGAGAATACTGTAAGAACAGCCCATGCTGTACATTTCAAAAGTGCTGAACAAATAGTTATACTGACTACAACTGTCTTAGCTTGCTCATTAATGTCTTAATCAAAATTACGGATTGCCTCTTATCCGCTCATCGTTCCCTTATGCCATAGTTTGTACATCTCAATTGTCATTAGAAACCACATTTGTTTAAGCAAGTCAGCCATATCAGCTATGTTTTTTTTAAAAAAGGCAATAAATGAGGCTGAATTAATTGTTTCGCTGCCAGACAAGGCTCAGCTGATAGCCAGGTTTAGCGGTAGTAAGGATTCACTCATTGGTGCGGAAAAGAAAGCTATGCTGTTGGGATAGCTTTATGTAGGACCTAACAGTGTGTGGGCACCGTTTGTCACCGTTATAGTGCAACTAATGTATTGTTTAGTGTTGTGTTGTGTAATGGTTTTGCTGGCATGCATTTGCCCTACCAAGAATTACATGCTAAAATCGTCCACTGAACATAAGACATTTGGCACTGGCAAGCAGACCACAATTTCTACATTCAGGTGCTAAAACTTTGTCATGTGATGTTTGTAAAGGCACAATTTCATTGCTGTGTCAGGCTAGTTTGGCTGATTTTCTACTAGCTCAGTGTGAAAAGCACTAGACTCAGGCTAGCATAATTTCCATCCATCCTGACTAGTATAACTGACTTCACAGGTCATTTGATTAGTCATGTACAACATATTAACTTGTGGAACAAAACCATTTGTGTTCTGTATGAGAAAGGTCCTAGCTAGCCAACTTTAGCTAATGTAGCTAACTAGCCAACCAAGGTGCTTAACTAGCTAGCACAAGGCGATATTTAGCTAGCTAGCTAGCTAGTTAACATTAGCTCACCGTTCTTGTAGTCAGACTTTTCGAAGTGGTGACATGCTAGCTAACCAACTATCCTTGCCATGGCGCTGGCCTAACGTTAGCTTGGAAGTCTGACTACACGAACTGTGAGTTAACCTTAACTAGCTAGCTAAAGTAGGTCACAACAATCATTATGCTAGCCTATGCTGGTTTTCTTTTGACTTGTAAAGAAGGTATTGTGCGCTGTACATGTAACTTTAGTCAGTGGTTATCTTATTTTCATAAGCACCTAGCTAACCACAGATCTTTGACCTATTCAAAATTGCTCGTTAGCAGCTAGCAAACAGGGCTTACCTTATCACATGGCGCCATCGACGCATCTCACTTATAAAACAATAAAAGGTATATGTGTGCTTATTGAAGTACTGGTTACAATCCGGTACATAGCACAGAACCATCCTTGCTTCTGATCAACGGAGAGACCTAAGAGCCAATTTATGCTTGATCCGAAAATGTGGTCGGAGGTGCCGAATGGATGGTGTGACGCAATTGCGAAGCAACCGGAAGCACGCAGCTCTGTATAGACATGATTGGTTGACGGTAGGTGAGTTGGGCGGGAGGTCCTATATAAACACAAACTCCCTTCCTTCACAACAGCTCTGCATGCCCTGACTTTTGCAGAGGCCATATGACCGTAAATGCTGCACGGCCAATGCAGATGTCGGAATGACCATGCAGCACCTTTAAGGTTAGCTAGTTCACTACAAAGGCCAGTGGGTACTTCAAAGTAATTTGCTAAACAAGAATACACACAAGAAACACTATTAATTATTTACATTAGAAACTGAAAAGGCATAAATATATATCTACTTGATAGGTTACTTGATACTTGTCGATGAGTTTGCATTGAGAAATGTGCCTTGAGGGATGATGTCAATGCTTGTGACAAGATGTGTAGTTCTGTATTACGGCCACATTAGCAGCTAATTAGCATTTCACTTTTCGGGGGTAATTACAGGCAAATATATTGATAAAGGTTAACTTGTCTGAGAGAGATTTACGTGGTTAAAACGTCACGTCAGGATAAGCCTACAATTGTAGAGGGAGGTGTTCAGTCCCAGGGTCCTGAGCTTGGTAATGAGCTTGGAGGGGACTATGGTGTTGAATGGTGTTCCTTTGTCCAGGTGGGCGAGGGCAATGTGGAGTGCAATAGAGATGCGTAATCTGTGGATCTGTTGGGGCGGTATGCAAATTGGAATGGGTCCTGGGTGTCTGGGATGATGGTGTTGATGTGAGCCATGACCAGCCTTTCACTATATTTCATGGCTATAGATATGAGTGCTACAGGGTGATAGTCATTTAGGCAGGTTACATTGGTGTTCTTGGTCTATTTGAAGGCTCTCACAGACCTGTTAGTTTTTCTTTAAGAAGCCCTCCTGTTCTCCACTCATTACCTGTATTAACTGCACCTGTTTGAACTCGTTACCTGTATAAAAGACACCTGTCCACACACTCAATCAAACAGACTCCAACCTCTCCACAATGGCCAAGACCAGAGAGCTGTGTAAGGACATCAGGGATAAAATTGTAGACCTGCACAAGGCTGGGATGGGCTACAGGACAATAGGCAAGCAGCTTGGTGAGAAGGCAACCACTGTTGGCACAATTATTAGAAAATGGAAGAAGTTCAAGATGACGGTCAATCTCCCTCGGTCTGGGGCACCATGCAAGATCTCACCTCGGGGGGCATCAGTGATCATGAGGAAGGTGAGGGATCAGCCCAGAACTACACAACAGGACCTGGCCAATGACCTGAAGAGAGCTGGGACCACAGTCTCAAAGAAAACCATTAGTAACACACTATGCCGTCATGGATTAAAATCCTGCTGCGCACGCAAGGTCCCCCTGCTCAAGCCAGCGCATGTCCAGGCCCGTCTGAAGTTTGCCAATGACCATCTGGATGATCCAGAGGAGGAATGGGAGAAGGTCATGTGGTCTGATGAGACAAAAATAGAGCTTTTTGGTCTAAACTCCACTCGCCGTGTTTGGAGGAAGAAGAAGGATGAGTACAATCCCAAGAACACCATCCCAACCGTGAAGCATGGAGGTGGAAACATAATTCTTTGGGGATGCTTTTCTGCAAAGGGGACAGGACGACTGCACCGTATTGAGGGGAGGATGGATGGGGCCATGTATTGCGAGATCTTGGCCAACAACCTCCTTCCCTCAGTAAGAGCATTGAAGATGGGTCGTGGCTGGGTCTTCCAGCATGACAACGACCCGAAACACACAGCCAGGGCAACTAAGGAGTGGCTCCGTAAGAAGCATCTCAAGGTCCTGGAGTGGCCTAGCCAGTCTCCAGACCTGAACCCAATAGAAAATCTTTGGAGTGAGCTGAAAGTCCGTATTGCCCAGCGACAGCCCCGAAACCTGAAGGATCTGGAGAAGGTCTGTATGGAGGAGTGGGCCAAAATCACTGCTGCAGTGTGTGCAAACCTGGTTAAGAACTACAGGAAACGTATGATCTCTGTAATTGCAAACAAAGGTTTCTGTACCAAATATTAAGTTCTGCTTTTCTGATGTATCAAATACTTATGTCATGCAATAAAATGCTAATTAATTACTTAAAAATCATACAATGTGATTTTCTGGATTTTTGTTTTAGATTCTGTCACTCACAGTTGAAGAGTACCTACGATAAAAATTACAGACTTCTACATGCTTTGTAAGTGGGAAAACCTGCCAAATCGGCAGTGTATCAAATACTTGTTCTCCCCACTGTACAATGTAGATGTCCTAATCGACTTGCCAAAACTATCATCATGTGGAGTGGTTGAAAAATGAGTTTTAATGACTTCAACCTAAGTGTATGTAAACTTCAACTGTATATGGGTATGGTTCGGTAAAGTTACAGAAACTGAGAGATAATTAATATTCATATGGAATGCAATGAATAGAGCAGGATTAATGTATCCATATCAAATGGCAACAACCGTGAATAAAAATGGAACAGAACTGCAATAGGTAAGGACTGTATCTAATAACCAGGTATCACATAATAGTACAATAATAACAACAGCAGAGTTCATGTAAACACCTTACCTAATACCATACTAAGACACTGCATCTCAATGCTAGTGGCGTCACTACAGACAACCTGGTTCGAATCCAGACTGTATCACATCCGGCCGTGATTGGGAGTCCCATGGGGCGGAGCACAATTGGCCCAGCGACGTACGAGTTTGGCCGGTGTAAGCCGTCATTGTAAATAAGAATTTGTTCTTAACTGACTTGCCTAGTTAAATAAACGTTAAATAAAAAAATAATAACATGAATAGCAAGCATTACACTAAAGGTAATAATAGCCAAGACTAATAACAACTTCAGCATATAACATTGTTATTATGAAGCCAAGCTAAACAAGAACAACTTACTCTGTGTTCGGGGGGGGGGGGGGGGGGGGCGCATTCGGCAGTGGGATTATGTAACACCTGCCACATCCGTGGAGCGTCAGAGCTAGACAGATGCTCTGCCTGTTTGATGGCTCATCGGAGGCCATAGCGGGACTTCTTATAAACGTCTGGATTAGTGTCCTGCTCCTTGAAAGTGGCAGCTCTAGCCTTTAACTCAGTGCGGATGCTGCCTGTAATTCATTGGCTTCTGGTTGGGGTATGTACGTACAGTCACTGTGGGGATGACTTCGTCGATGCACTTATTGACGAAGCCGATGACTGATGTGGTAAACTCCTCAATGTTATCGGATGAATCCTAGAACATATTCCAGTCTGTGCTAGCGAAACAGTCCTGTAGCGTAGTGTCTGCTTCATCGGACCACGGATCACAGCATCTGCTGATGTACGATTATGATAATATTTCTTTACAATATATTTCTTTACACAAACTGCTCATGGGCAATTCCACGGGAACAGAGTAATGCTGAGACTTTAAAATGAATGTCAAAGAAATAACAATGTTTGCTTAAAAAAAACATACAACTCTATGCACAAGGACAGCTTTTAATTATTTCCACAGAAAATGTTTATTAGATAATTTTTTCTATTTGGTTTTATTTATTATTTTATGCACTTTGAGATTATTCTGTATAATGAAAAGCAGTTTACAAATGTAATAAATAATTATTATTTACTTGAAGAGCAGTGCAGATGCAAAGTTTGGTAACAGAACGACGGCACAAACAGCCATTCTGTTACCAAACTTTGCATCTGCACTTTTCTTCAAGTAAATGTGTTTTTGTAGAATTTTCTGTGGAAATTATTTAAGGATCGGTGTCCCTATACTGGGACGGTTTCTGCTCAATATGCTATATGTGAATAGAATGGTGTTGTAAACAACAGCCAACATTCCGGGACATAGACATGTCTTATATGGGCAGAAAGCTTACATTCTTGTTAATCTAACTACAGTGTCCAATTTACAGTAGCTCTTACAGCTAAAAAATACCATGCTATTGTTTGAGGATAGCGCACAACAACAAAACACTTTTATCACAGCAACTGGTTTGGTAAGTTCACCTCTGAAGGTAAAGAATGTACTTACATTCAGTAATCTTGCTCTGATGTCATCCTTTTTTATTTTTTTATTTCACCTTTATTTAACCAGGTAGGTCAGTTGAGAACAAGTTCTCATTTGCAACTGCGACCTGGCCAAGACAAAGCAAAGCAGTGCGACAAAAACAACACAGAGTTACACAGTAAACAAACAGTCAAAAACACAATAGAAAATCTATATACAGAGTGCAAAATGCAGTAAGGTTAAGAGGTAGGACAATAAATAGGCCATAGTGGTGAAATAAATTACAGATTATCATCATTAACACAGGAATGAAGGATGTGCAAATTATGATGTGCAAATTGAGATACTGGAGTGCAAAATCCTGAGGGTCCCAGAGATGAAATGTAGTGTAGTTTTGTTTGAAAAATCTATTTTTATATTCAAATGTAGGAACTGGGTTCTACAGTTTGATCGCTGGCTCCACACCCACCCGCCCGGCCATCTAGATGTGGGAAGGTTAGTGTATTTTCTGTAGGGAAGCTAATTATTCATCATGTATGACATTCCTGGGGGTGTGCAAACTTAAATGTTGTATTACCATAGCATTTTTGCATGTTCTCTATAGTTATGTACTTGAAAACCAATTTGGCACAGCACATTTGGGAAAACTGGCAGACATGATACAAAATATTGTGTAGTGGTGTAATTCTTCACTGGATCAGTCTGAAACTTTGCACACATACTGCTGCCATCTGGTGGACAACATCAAAATTACATCTACAATCCTTCATCACTGTCTGGCCTTTCTCTTGCATTTCAAAGATGATGCAACAACAAAAAAATTTGAAACACGTTTTTTTATTTGTATTATATTTTACCAGATCTGATGTGTTATATTCTCCTACATTCATTTCACATTTCCACAAACTTCAAAATGTTTCCTTTCAAATTATATCAAGAATATGCATGTCCTTGCTTCAGGTACTAAGCTACAGGCAGTTAGATTTGGGTATGTCATTTTAGGGGGAAATTTAAAAATAAAAAAAAGGTCCGATCTTTAGTCATTGTGCATGGAGTTGTATGGTTGCAATCATTGGCTTTTGTTTGACATACTCACGTTTCACTTTAAAATGTATCAGCATCATTCTTTTAACGTGGAATAGCCCTCGTTTGAAGAAGACTCATGACAAAGTGTAAAGAAGGAGAACTGAGAGTAAAATCTCATTTAGCGGAGGGATATGCGCTCCGCCTCCCAGTATTATTGACGCTAGGACCGCGGAGGGGAAGAGAGTGGAGGAAAGGCTTTGAGCGAAAAAAGTAGAACATAAAAAAACAGCTTCATGTCTGACTGCTTTAAATAGAGAAAGGGAATAAGGACGCGACCAGCCTGCCTCAATTGTTCAAAAGGTATGCGATTAACTTATAGCTTATCCGTGGGATAAGCATGTTTTCATGGGTAGGCAACAACACATGACCAAGTTTTTAATCAGTAAAGTTAGACTTGGGTACTTTTCCAGAGGGAGTGTAGCTTAGCCAGCTAACGTTAGCTAGAGAAGTGAGTGAAAAAGTTCTCTCGGGAATGGTTGAGAGTGAGCTAGCTAGCTAGAAGAGCTGAAATAAAGACTATATTCGTGGTCGAAGTAGGACGTGTTCTCGTTAACGTCAGCCATGTAAAACCACACGAGGAACTGTGTTCGCTTGTACCGTCGATTCGGTTTAACTTGACAACCAATTGACTAGTTAAGTTACCTAAATAACTAGCTAGTTAATTCACTTGTCGCGTGTTGACCTAGCTAGCGGTAAAGGTAGCTACTTGGCTAAGTTTAGCCAACTAGCTAGCTAAATTAGCGAAATAGATGAGTTGATAGAATATTTTCCACTCCTCTTCAGTGCCATAATCACATATTTACATAACGTTACATAATCAACGTTATAGATTTAGATTTCTGACACAAAATGCACATATTTCATCAAATGGAATACTTAACGTTACTTGTTAACTGTTACTTGCTAGCTAGCTAAGCACGACATGCTAGTGTGTACCTTGGAAGTTAGCTACTTTGTCACATTGTTCAATGTAACTAGCTACGTCTACGAAGTTGTTTCCATGGAATCGGGACATGTTTTGTGTTGATTTCAAGCTTCAGTGGTATAATGGTTGTGATTTATGGGTCAATTACCTTAACAAACGTTGAATAATGTGTTTTTAAAAAGATCCACAAGATGAAAGTCAATAGATAATGAATTCAACCCCAATAGCTGAGGTGTTGCCACCCAGTTTAATCCAGTATTCAGGCATTTTGATTTGTCATCCTTCAGTAATGATGATGTCAGACCTCAGGGATAGTGTTGGTGTCTGGTGTCAGATAAATGATCAGCCATTTGGCAATTAGGTAATATTCTCTTGAGTATCACTTTGGATGGGGAGTTACTGGAACCATCCTTTGTCTTCTGCTTCATGTTTACCCTGTAGCCAGAGCATGCCATGTCAGAATTGTCTCAACATGATTTATTATTTTCTCAATCTGTTGAATGTTGCTATAATTTTCGCTAAGCTCTTCTCAGCTTCATCTCAACAACATTCTGTTTTTCTGCCCAATGTTTATTGAATTGAGGCACTCAACCTGGTACCCATGGTGACTGTCGGACTCTCTTCTGCCAGACACAGTTTGTGTTGCTTCCTGACCCTGCTACAGGGCAGCCAGGCAGGAAAAGACTGAGGTGTGAAGTGATGTTATCAGTCGCTGGACTCTGGGATCTGTGCATCTCATTTCCTGTCGTTAAGGTTATTGTATTGCTGTCATCGCTCACTTGGCATTACAGCCTCACAGCAACAGAAACCAGCAGATTATTTAATCAGGCTGTGTCTAGAGCGCTTGCTTACGTTCCTATAGCCTAGTTATCCATATCTTCATGAATGAAACAATACGCCTACATGCACCTTCAGAGAGTGTGACTAGCCTACCTAACCTTGGCTACATTTTGTTCGCCCTGTTGTCTCACTTCATCACACATACAGTACACAGCTCTCCATGTTTTCCTGTGGTGACTGTAGGGTATATTTCATTGCCTATAGGGCCCCTCTAGTGCTTTTCCCCCTATTGTAACAATGAAGCGGTAAACTGCCTTGCGCTGTTGGACAGCTGTGTGCCGTAAGGGAGGGATATGATGGGAAAGGATGGGAGAAGGAGGAAGCAGCTTTCAGTGGCCTCACATCCTCTCAGCTAGGGCTGTTTTCAACAGCTGTGCCGCCATGCCTGTGTTTGTCTTCTCTGTCAGGTCTTCTTTCTCTCTTTGTCCACCCAGTATGGCTGTCCCGATTTAAAAAAAAAAATAAAAAATAAAAAAAAAAAAAAATATATATATATATGATAAATAATAATAATCTTTGTCGACGAGAGCAGTCTGTTCTTCAGAAATTATGAATATATATTTTTTAATTTAACCTTTTATTTAACTAGGCAAGTCTGTTAGGAACAAATTCTTATTTACAATGACGGCCTACCCCCGGCCAAACCCGGACGATGCTGGGCCAATTGTGCGCTGCCCTATGGGACTCCCAATCATGGCTGGTTGTGATACCGCCTGGATTTGAACCATGGTATCTGTAGTGACGCCTCTAGCTGTGAGATGCAGTGCCTTAGACCCATGTGCCACTCGGGAGCCCATTTGTAAACGTGTATTTTTCCATATGTAGACACACCCTATGTTTTAATAAAATCACCTATATGTAGGCTACTGAGCTTGTCTGATTCTTTAAGCGCTGCCATTTATAAAGGAAGACACACAAATTACTAAAGAGGGAGCCAGAGATCGACATAGAAAAAAAAAAAAAAAAGGTCCGTCCTCGTTCTGCCTGCTGCTGCCTTAGCAGATTCTGCCTTTTATGCTCCTGAAGTTTCCGGTAATGGGCTCCACCAGCGGTCGGCAACCTTTTACATTTAGAGTGCCAAGTTATTGTACCATTTGTACTACTCTGCGTGCCAGTATGATTTTTATATGCATGTTTTTGCGGAACCGTTTAATCTCATTTATAATAGTCTTCATAGCTCAAAATCAATGTCATGTGGTTAATAAAAAAATAATCTAAATTAAAATGATATATTTAAAAGTAACTTCTATTGCCATTATGTAAAAATAACAAATAAAGACATTGCAGCCCGCAGGTAGAAAATATCCTGATTTAAAAAAAATATATATCACATTGGCTACGCATGGCCTTTCTTCAAGGAACTTATCAACTATTAATGCCAGTGAGCTCCAGACAAATGGCAAGGGATAAGAAGTCATCAGGTAGGCCTATTTTATGACGTTTCCACCTGATCAGAGCCTGACATTTTTCCCCCTTTAATTCTGAGTGGTTATCGGAAGGGAGAGCGCTAGAAAGATATTTTTCAAATAGTCTACTATTTTCTCTCAATGGATGTAAAATCAGACTTTGTGTACTTTCTGTTTTGAGGTGAAGAAAACATTACGAAGAAAACAAAACTACTACTCTGTAAACAATGTGTCCACTCATACAATGACAATGGTAAGACTGTAATAATAATATATTGAATGCATTAACAGAAATTACCTTAAACAAACAAACATTGGAGATTAGAAATTATGGTAAATGTACAACTGGTGATACTGGTGTGCCATCCACGCGGCCTCCCAATGGATTAGTCCACTCAGACAGGCGTGAATCAAACGGGTGTCTCGTGTGCCATACATTTTTTAAAATTTATAAACTGGGTGGTTCGAGCCTTGAATGCTGATTGGCTGACAGCTGTGGTATATCAGACCGTATACCATGCGTATGACAAAACATTTATTTTTACTGCTCTAATTATGTTGGTAACCAGTTTATAATAGCAATAAGGCACCTCCGGGGTTTGTGGTATATGGCCAATATACCACGGCTAAGGGCTGTATCCAGGCACTCTGCGTTGCGTCATGCATAAGATCAGCCCTTAGCTGCTATAAATAGGTAAATGACAAGATGATAACAACATAATGAAGTTTGTTTCCAACATTAGGGCTGTTTTCCTAAACAAGTCATATCCACTTCGTGTTTTGTTTCCTTGCCACAATACTGGTATCGTCCAGGCCCTACATGCCTCCTAACCTGATGATTTCTAACACAGCTTATTTCCTTTTTTTCCCCCAGGTTCCACTCTATACCTTCACCCCCAGGCTCTGGCCACCTCATATGGTATGGACTAAACCAGAGAGTCGTTGCTCGTGAGCGAGAGACCGAACGAGAGTGGGAGAAGAGCAGAGAGATAATAGGTCCTTTCCTATTGACTAGCTATGTTTGTAAATCCTCTTGGCTGTTATGTTCCAGAGGCCTGATCTCTGCTGAACTTGTTCCCCCAAACTGCACTCCCCTCAGTGGGGTTGGTTGTGACCCAGCTCCAGGGTACATCCCACCTCACGGCAGGCTTTCCTTTCCTGAGCAGCAGCAGCTGTGTCCTGCCTGCGTCTTGAATCTATTTCCTGTCCTTGGTTTGCTTAGCCTTGTCTCCACTCCCCCCTCCCCGCACACACTCTCCCTCCCTGTTGACCGCGGTCCAAGAAGAGGACTCCTCAATCCCCTAACTTCCTGGTACATTTCTCCCTCCCTCCCTCTCACCCCAGACAGCAGCACCATGACCTCCATGTCCAGCCTGTTCTCCTTCACCAGTCCAGCTGTGAAGCGTCTGCTGGGGTGGAAGCAGGGGGACGAGGAGGAGAAATGGGCTGAGAAGGCTGTTGACGCCCTGGTCAAGAAACTGAAGAAGAAGAAGGGAGCCATGGAGGACCTGGAGAAAGCCCTCAGCAGCCCAGGACAACCCAGTGAGTGACCCTGTGTGTGTGTGTGGCGTCATTCTTGGTCAGGTCCAGGCCAGGTGTGTGTGTGTGAGACTGTCTCTCTGGATTAGAGTGTCTGCTTGGTTATATATATATATGACACACACACACACACACACACACACACAGTACCAGTCAATTCCAGGGTTTTTCTTTATTTGTAATATTTTCTACATTGTAGAATAATAGTGAAGACATCAAAACTATGAAACAACACATATGGAACCATGTAGTAACCAAAAAAGTGTTAAACAAATCAAAATATATTTTAGATTCTTCAAAGTAGGCACCCTTTGCCTTGACAGCTTTGCACACTCTTGGCATTCTCTCAACCAGCTTCATGAGGGAGTCACCTGGAATGCATTTCAATTAACAGGTGTGCCTTGTTAATTTGTGGAATTTCTTTCCTTCTTAATGCGTTTGAGCTACTCAGTTGTGTTGTGACAAGGTAGCGGTGGTATACAGAAGATAGCCCTATATGGTGAAAGCCCAAGTCCATATAATGTCAAGAACAGCTCAATTAAGCAAAGAGAAACGACAGTCCGTTACTTTTAAGACATGAAGGTCAGTCAATACGGAACATTTTAAGGACTTTGAACTAAAATATATTTGGATTTCTTCACTATTATTCTAAAATGTAGAAAATAGTAAAAAATAAATAAAAACCCTGTAAAGTAGGTGTGTCCAAACTTTTGACTGGTAGTGTGTATTTCTGTATATACACATGCATACAGTATTCAGACCCCTTGACTTTTTCACGTTCCACATTTTGTAACGTTACAAGCCTTATTCTAAAATGTTAAATCGTTTTTTGTTCCTCATCAATCTACACACAATACCCCATAATGACAAAGCAAAAACAGGTTTTTAGAAATGTTACTAATATGACATTTACATAAGTATTCAGACCCTTTTACACTGTACTTTTGAAGCACCTTTGGCAGCGATTACAACCTTGAGTCTTCTTGTATATGACACTACAAGCTTGGCAGACCTGTATTTGGGGAGTTTCTCCCATTCTTCTCTGAAGATCCTCTCAAGCTCTGTCAGGTTGGATGGGGAGCGTTGCTGCACAGCTATTTTCAGGTCTTTCCAGAGATGTTCGATCAGGTTGAAGTCCGGGCTCTGGCTGGGCCACTCGAGGACGTTCAGAGATTTGTCCCGAAGCCACTCCTGCGTTGTCTTGGCTGTGTGCTTAGGGTCATTGTCTTGTTGGAAGCAGCATCATACTTGGTCCAGATATTTTCTAACCTTCCCTAACCCCCCTCTCTACCTCCTGCCCTGCAAGGTAAGTGTGTGACCATCCCTCGGTCTCTGGACGGTCGTCTCCAGGTGTCCCACAGGAAGGGCCTCCCCCACGTCATCTACTGCAGGGTGTGGCGTTGGCCTGACCTGCAGTCTCACCATGAGCTCAAGCCTCTGGAGGTGTGTGAATATCCCTTTGGCTCCAAACAGAAGGAGGTCTGCATTAACCCCTACCACTACAAGAGAGTGGAGAGCCCAGGTACGTAACCACTAGCTTATAGCTAGTACATACTGGCACTTAAATCATGTGTTCATTCCTACTATAGTATTGACTCAATCTAATGCGTTACTAGACCTAGCCTATACAGTTGAAGTCGGAAGTTTACATACACTTAGGTTGAATTCATTAACTTATTTTTCAACTACACCACAGGTTTCATGTTAACAAACTATAGTTTTGGCAAGTCGGCGTGACACAAGTCATTCTTCCAACAGTTTGTTTCACTTATAATTATTTCACTTATAATTCACTATGTCACAATTCCAGTGGGTCAGAAGTTTATATACACTAAGTTGGCTGGTTCATCTTTGGGAGCAATTTCCAAACAACTGAAGGTACCACGTTCATCTGTACAAACAATAGTACGCAAGTATAAACACCATGGGACCACGCAGCCGTCATACCGCTCAGGAAGGAGGACGTGTTCTGTCTCCTAGAGATGAACGTACTTTGGTGCGAAAAGTGCAAATCAATCCCAGAACAACAGCAAAGGACCTTGTGAAGATGCTGGAGGAAACAGGTACACAATTATCTATATCCACAGGAAAACTAGTTCTGTATCGACATAACCTGAAAGGCCACTCAGCAAGGAAGAAGCCACTGCTCCAACCGTGAAGCACGGGGGTGGCAGCATCATGTTGTGGGGGTGCTTTGCTGCAGGAGGGGCTGGTGCACTTCACAAAATAGATGGCATCATGAGGAAGGAAAATTATGTGGATATATTGAAGCAACATCTCAAGACATCAGTCAGGAAGCTAAAACTTGGTCGCAAATGGATCTTCCAAATGGTCAATGACCCCAAGCATACTTCCAAAGTTGTTGCAAAATGGCTTAAGGACAACAAAGTCAAGGTATTGGAGTGGCCATCACAAAGCCCTGACCTCAATCCTATAGAAGATGTGTGGGCAGAACTGAAAAAGCGTGTGCGAGCAAGGAGGCCTACAAACCTGACTCAGTTACACCAGTTCTGTCAGGAGGAATGGGCCAAAATTCACCCAACTTATTGTGGGAAGCTTGTGGAAGGCTACCTGAAACGTTTGACCCAAGTTAAACAATTTAAAGGCAATGCTACCAAATACTAATTGAGTGTATGTAAACTTCTGACCCACTGGGAATGTGATGAAAGAAATAAAAGCTGAAATAAATAATTCTCTCTACTATTATTCTGACATTTCACATTCTTAAAATAAAGTGGTGATCCTAACTGACCTAAGACAGGGAATCTTTACTAGGATTAAATGTCAGGAATTGTGAAAAACTGAGTTTAAATGTATTTGGCTAAGGTGTATGTAAACTTCCGACTTCAACTGTATGTGATGTATTTAGTGGCTGTTGTGAAAGTCCTTCTACAAGATCTGTACATCTGGCTTAAGTACGAAAAAAGTATGAACATGCACTAACTAAGTCACACTGGATAAGAGCGTCTGCTAAATGACTAAAATGTAAATGTTAAGTTACCATTTAACACATTGAAGGGGAATACCTCATCCTTGACTATATACTATATAGATTAGCGCTTCCAAGAAATATGCCTCAAGGTGATTTTCACCAAAACAATATGGGACATTGTCTGCTACCCTAGAGATAGATGTTGTCTTGTCTCCTCTGAGTGACGTGATCTCTGCCCTTGAGGTGGTTAATACAGAAGCTGTCAGTCAGGGAGGTGGTTAATACAGAAGCTGTCAGTCAGGGAGGTGGTTAATACAGAAGCTGTCAGTCAGGGAGGTGGTTAATACAGAAGCTGTCAGTCAGGGAGGTGGTTAATACAGAAGCTGTCAGTCAGGGAGGTGGTTAATACAGAAGCTGTCAGTCAGGGAGGTGGTTAATACAGAAGCTGTCAGTCAGGGAGGTGGTTAATACAGAAGCTGTCAGTCAGGGAGGTGGTTAATACAGAAGCTGTCAGTCAGGGAGGTGGGGGAGTAGAGCACAGGTCAAGGACTTTCAAAATGATCTGATCATTAGGATCTGCAACATATAGCACGTTTTTACAATTTAATGGAGGAAAAAACAACTTGTATTGAAAGCACTTTCATTAAAATGTAAAGGCTGTAGGAAATCATTGCAGTGGACATGAAGATTCCTTCATTAATGTGTAGTACGTGTTTTCACTGGTTTCAGATGAAACTTGGGACACTGTACAGTATTTTCTTTTAAAGGCTCTTCAAATCCAATGTGTGTTTTAAAATCTCTTCTCCACCAGTGCTCCCTCCAGTTTTGGTTCCTCGCCACAGTGAGTTCAACCCCCAACACAGCCTCCTGGTCCAGTTCAGGAACATGACTCACAACGAGCCCCACATGCCCCTGAACGCCACCTTCCCAGAGTCCTTCCAGCAGCACAGCGGGGGCAGCGGCTCCCCCTTCCCTATCTCTCCCAACTCCCCCTACCCCCCCTCCCCAGCCTCCAGCGGAGGGGTGGGCACCTACCCCAACTCTCCTGCCAGCTCCGGACCCTCCAGCCCTTTCCAGCTTCCAGGTAGATGTCAGTATACACTCCTATCATAAATAATGCATCCTATGTGTTTATTGATAGTCTGTTACCATGGCTGCTATTACAATATAATATACTGTTAGCCATGTCATATATTCACACTTCACCTAGTCACACACTGCCTTTGGCCCCTAATGTACACTTCACCTAGTCACACACTACCTTTGACCCCTAATGTACACTTCACCTGGTCACACACTGCATTGACCTCTATGATGTACACTTCACCTGGTCATCTGATGAAAAGTGTTTTCCTGATGAAAATGGGATTAGAATTCAGTGGAGGACAACTTGGTTTGATTTCTAACAATTTGTGATGATAGTCCATGATACAAACCAGGTTCTTCTGACAGCCAGGGGGACAATCAAAATGCCAACTGTAGAGTGTAACAAAGCTCTGCATCAGGATGACTGGTGAGCGTCAGTCAGTGTGCCCATCGCTGGGCACAGCGTAGGCCTGGCCTGGCCTCTTGCTCCTACACCTGTCAGTCAGGGAAAATAGCCTTTTGTCTTTTTTAATTGTGCTGAATTGCCCTTGGGATTGAATCAGTGCAGTGCTGGTGCTGTCACTTCTATGTGGTGAATCTTGGTGTATCAGGAGGAAAGTTGGGTTGGGCAGCAGTGTTTTTATTCAGTAATAGGGATACATCTCCAGAGAAATCACTCTATGCAAGGTGGTAACCTGTAAATGTTTGGTCTGTAGGAAGACCAGTCTTCTAATAAAAAAACATTACCAACTGTCCCCACCTACACCCCACTTGAAACGTTTCTCCATTTCTGTCCTCATAAGTGGTTCTGTAATGCAACACTTCTAGAACTGTCCGTATATCCATAGATTAGTGTTCCATGTGATGGATGTGTGAGAAACCCTACACCTGTTTCCAGGTAGAGAATGATCCCGTGGTGGTGGATGGGTTTCCAGGTAGAGAAAGATCCCGTGGTGGTGGATGGGTTTCCAGGTAGAGAAAGATCCCGTGGTGGTGGATGGGTTTCCAGGTAGAGAAAGATCCTGTGGTGGTGGATGGGTTTCCAGGTAGAGAAAGATCCTGTGGTGGTGGATGGGTTTTAACTCCTCTTGGGAGCTGGTCTCCTAACTGTCCGTCCACTGTGGTCTTTCTCGTCCAGCTGACACCCCACCCCCGGCCTACATGCCCCCTGACGAGCAGATGGGACAGGAGGGGTCCATGGAGACCAGCAGCAGCAGCGGGCCCAGGAACATGCCTAGTGGGGGTGAGGAGTCTGACCTTCAACTTTACACTTTATTTACCAAGGAGGATTTTTTTCCCCACCCTAATCAATCAGGAATTCCTGCTTTCTGACATTAACCATTCATTGGAACTGATTTATCCTAGTTGTCTACGTTGTCCTGATCACATAGCAGTCAATACAAAGTGAAATCATAACGTTACTATGGGGAGTCTCACTCGTGACTTCGGTTGGAGGATCTATACTTAACAAAAATATAAACGTAGCATGTAAAGGGTTGGTCCCATGTTTCATGAGCTGAAATAAGATCCCAGAAATGTTCCATACGCACAAAAAAACGTATTTCTCAAAATGTGCACACAAATTAGTTTGCATCCCTGTTAGTGAGCATTTCTCCTTTGACAAGATAATATTACATAGATGCACCTTGTGCTGGGGCCAATAAAAGGCCACTCTAAAATGTTTTTTAACCCAGCTGGAAAGGGGACAGAAGGTTCTTTTTTTTTCAGACGACAGAGTCAGTTGATGCTTATGTGACTGATCTAAAAAATAATAAAGAAAAAGACTGATTTTCAAAAAAAACTTACTTACCGAGTCACTGATACGGGACAGAATAGTGTGTGGAATCACCAATAACCAAGTGCAAGGCAGGTTACTCAGAGAACCAGATCCCCGAGAGAGAACATTATCCTTTACGTACTGTTTGAAGAGGTAGTTGCTGAAATACCTAACGCCATTGTATTTTCAGTTGTTGATGCAAACTAAGGATTCTGGCAATCCAACTGGATGAAGAGAGCTCCCGACTATGCACGTGCAATACGCTGTTTGGGAGGTGTTCATTCAAGAGACTGCAGTTCGGAATCGAATCTGCTCCAGAGGTGTTCCAGAGGTACCTCGCCCAGCATTTGGAAGGTCTGGAAGGTGTCGTTAACATCATGGATGACTTTCTTGTCTGGGGTGATGACACAGAGCAGCACACCCGGAGACTGAGACCGCTACTTGACAGACTGAGAAGCATCAACTTAAAATTGAATAAGGACAAGTGCAAAATCAGAAGGACAGAAATTCGCTACATTGGACATGTTGAGCAAAGAAGGCCTGAAACCAGACTCTCAGAAGTTCAGAGCAATACAAAAAATGCCAGAGCCAGAGGACAAAGCAGCGCTTATGAGATTCATGGGAAGTATCTCATCCCAATTCTCCCAGATGTCAGTGTACCACTGAGAACTGCTGGAAGGAGAAGTTCAGTGGCGCTGGGAGTCTTCACAGGAACAGAGCTTGAAAACACTAGTCAGCAATGCGCCAGTGTTAAAGTATTTTTATTGACTTTTTTTAACCTTTTTATTTAACTAGGCGAGTCAGTTACACGGGCGAACTCGTAACAACGCTCGGCCTATTGTGCGCCACATTATGGGACTCAATCACAGCCGGTTGTGATACAGCCTGAAATCAAGTGTCTTAGACCACTGCACCACTTGGGAGTCCCAAAGATTACTACGATGTCATGCAAGCTCAGAAAGCTTGGGAGCTGTGATCCTGCAAGATGGTCAGCCAATCACATACGGATCAAGATCCCTCAGACTGTCAAAAGAGATACTCAAATTGAAAAAGAGCTTCTGGTGATAGTGTATGGCTGCGAGAAGTTTCATCAGTAGCTGTATGGAAAACCGATCCAGGCGGAGTCCGACCACAAGCCCTTGGAAACAATTTTCAAGATGTTGCTCCAGCCAGACTGCAGAGATGCCGTCTACATGACATACAAACCAGGAAAGGAGATGCACATCGTTGATGCACTGGGCCGAGCATACCTGAAGGAAAAGATGGAGAAATTGCTGGCTGGTGAGCTGGATGTAAACCACATCGCTCATGAACTTCCTGTTTCAGAAGAGAAACTGCAGCAATTCAAAACAGCAACGGCAGAAGATGATAGGTTAAGACTGGTCACAGAAACCGCTAAAGGACTGCCAGACACGAGAGGGAAAGTGGCAAGAAAATACAGCACTACTGGACCTTCAGAGAGGACTTGACATACTCCGATGGACTGCTGTTCAAAAGATAACTTGTCGTTCCTCAGAAATTGAGAGAAGAAATTATGGGAAAGAAGCATCATGGGAATCGTCAGGCGTGATTGTCGTACGAGTGAGACTCCACATAGTATGTTGTACCAAAATTGACTGACTGAAAGGGAACTATGGCCACTACAAATGCACAACATAATTCATGAATTGATCAAATTAAATTTGCAAGATTATACATCCATTTTCCTTTACAACAAAGAAGGATCCCTGTAGATGTGCAGCCAGTGGAGTATGAGGAACCTTGCCACTGGTGCAGTATTGTGTACTATGACTTAAACAATCTCCTCTCATCCGTCTCTCCTCTCCACCTTTTCCCTGTAGATGTGCAGCCAGTGGAGTATGAGGAACCCGGCCACTGGTGCAGTATTGTGTACTATGAGCTGAACAACAGAGTGGGTGAGGCCTACCATGCCTCTTCTACCAGCGTCCTAGTGGACGGCTTCACCGACCCCTCCAACAACAAGAACCGCTTCTGCCTGGGGTTGCTCTCCAACGTCAACCGCAACTCAACCATAGAGAACACACGCCGTCACATCGGCAAAGGTGAGGATAAACACGCGCCTCCACATCGACAAAGGTGAGGAGGGCAACATATTGAGATTAATAGATTAGTTGATGAGGTCGTGAAAATGGAAATTAGTTGAGCGGTTTAGAGAAAGTGTGGGGAAGGAATGGTGAAAAACATTTTTTTTTATTTAACCTTTATTTAACTAGGCAATTCAGTTAAGAACAAATTCTTATTTACAATGACGGCCTACCAAAAGGCAAAAGGCCTCGTTCGGGGATGGTGGAGGGATTAAAAATATAAATTAATTAAATACAAATATATGAAAACACACATCACAACAAGAGACACCACTACATAGAGACAACACTACATAGAGACACCACAATGCTACATTACATAGACACCACAACAGTACATTACATACTCTACATAGACACCACAATGCTACATTACATACTCTACATAGACACCACAATGCTACATTACATACTCTACATAGACACCACAATGCTACATAGACACCACTACATAGAGACACCACTACATAGAGACACCATTACATAGAGACACCACTACATAGAGACACCACAACACTACATTACATACTCTACATAGACACCACAATGCTACATAGACACCACAATGCTACATAGACACCACAATGCTACATAGACACCACAACGCTACATAGGGACACCACAGAGATGACAAAACACACCATGACAAGAGGCAACACTACAGAGACACGATAGAGAGACGACACCCTGAGAGACACCACGACACTACATAGACGACACCACAACACTACATTACATACGCTACATAGACACCACAATGCTACATAGACACCACAATGCTACATAGACACCACAATGCTACATAGACACCACAATGCTACATAGACACCACAATGCTACATAGACACCACAATGCTACATAGACACCACAATGCTACATAGACACCACAATGCTACATAGACACCACAATGCTACATAGACACCACAATGCTACATAGACACCACAACGCTACATAGACACCACAACGCTACATAGGGACACCACAGAGAGATGACAAAACACACATCATGACAAGAGGCAACACTACAGAGACACGATAGAGAGACGACACCCTGACAGACACCACGACACTACATAGACGACACCACGACACTACATAGAAATGACACCACGACACTACATAGAGACGACACTACATAGAGACGACACTACATAGAGACGACACGACATAGAGACGACACGACATAGAGACGACACGACATAGAGACGACACCACGACACGACATAGAGACGACACCCTGACAGACACCACGACACTACATAGACGACACCACGACACTACATAGAAACGACACCACGACACTACATAGAAACGACACCACGACACTACATAGAGACGACACTACATAGAGACGACACTACATAGAGACGACACTACATAGAGACGACACTACATAGAGACGACACGACATAGAGACGACACGACATAGAGACGACACGACATAGAGACGACACGACATAGAGACGACACGACATAGAGACGACACGACATAGAGACGACACCACGACACATAGAGACGACACCACGACACATAGAGACGACACCACGACACATAGAGACGACACCACGACACATAGAGACGACACCACGACACATAGAGACGACACCACGACACATAGAGACGACACCACGACACATAGAGACGACACCACGACACATAGAGACGACACCACGACACATAGAGACGACACCACGACACATAGAGACGACACCACGACACATAGAGACGACACCACGACACATAGAGACGACACCACGACACATAGAGACGACACCACGACACGACATAGAGACGACACCACGACACGACATAGAGACGACACCACGACACGACATAGAGACGACACCACACGACGACACTAGGTAAAGAGACGCTGCTAGGTAGAGAGAGACGCTGCTAGGTAGAGAGAGACGCTGCTAGGTAGAGAGAGACGCTGCTAGGTAGAGAGAGACGCTGCTAGGTAGAGAGAGACGCTGCTAGGTAGAGAGAGACGCTGCTAGGTAGACAATTAAAACATGCATTTGTAATTGATTAGTGTTTTTCTGGATTGTTTTATTTTTCGCTAGGTATTACTGTACTGTTGGAGCTAGAAACACAAGCATTTCTCTTTTTTCCCTTTTTCCCTTTCTCTCTTTCTCGTACACTCTCTCTCTCTCTCTCTCTCTCAGGGGTCCACCTGTACTATGTAGGAGGTGAGGTCTATGCAGAGTGTCTGAGTGACACCAGCATCTTCGTCCAGAGTCGTAACTGTAACTACCACCACGGTTTCCACCCCACCACGGTGTGTAAGATCCCCAGTGGCTGCAGTCTGAAGATCTTTAACAACCAGGAGTTTGCTCAGCTACTGGCCCAGTCTGTGAACCACGGCTTCGAGGCTGTCTACGAACTGACCAAGATGTGCACCATCCGCATGAGCTTTGTAAAGGTGATATACAGTTACATTTTGAGTTAACATTTCTATTAGTTTCAGTACTATGTAAAAAAAATCACTGCTTTATGTTCTTGTCAATTGATAAAAAATGTTTTGTGGAAATAACTGTTTTAAATTAACTTTCATTTATTTGAAAGAGCAACTCTGCAATGTTGAGAATAACGTTGGGGTACACCGTAGCAAAACACTGTGCAATGGAAAACAAGCATTTCATATTGGACAAGTTTGCTGTTTCACTCCTTTTCTGACTATTTACTTCAATTGGTGAATGTGACCTCTGACTCTATCTCCATCTATCCCCCCCAGGGCTGGGGAGCTGAGTATCACCGACAAGATGTCACCAGCACCCCCTGTTGGATAGAGGTGCACCTTCACGGCCCTCTGCAGTGGCTGGATAAAGTGCTGACACAGATGGGCTCTCCTCTCAACCCCATCTCTTCAGTGTCATAATGGTACCCCCAGAACAGAGACTAAACCCCATCTCTTCAGTGTGTTTAATGGTACCCCACCACCAGACCAGACTCTAAACCCCATCTCTTCAGTGTCATAATGGTACCCCACCACCAGACCAGACTCTAAACCCCATCTCTTCAGTGTCATAATGGTACCCCACCACCAGACCAGACTCTAAACCCCATCTCTTCAGTGTCATAATGGTACCCCACCACCAGACCAGACTCTAAACCCCATCTCTTCAGTGTCATAATGGTACCCCACCACCAGACCAGACTCTAAACCCCATCTCTTCAGTGTGTTTAATGGTACCCCACCACCAGACCAGACTCTAAACCCCATCTCTTCAGTGTCATAATGGTACCCCCACCACCAGACCAGACTCTAAACCCCATCTCTTCAGTGTCATAATGGTACCCCCACCACCAGACCAGACTCTCAACCCCATCTCTTCAGTGTCATAATGATTCCCCCACCACCAGACCAGACTCTAAACCCCATCTCTTCAGTGTCATAATGGTACCCCACCACCAGACCAGACTCTAAACCCCATCTCTTCAGTGTCATAATGGTACCCCACCACCAGACCAGACTCTAAACCCCATCTCTTCAGTGTCATAATGATTCCCCCACCACCAGACCAGACTCTAAACCCCATCTCTTCAGTGTCATAATGGTACCCCCACCACCAGACCAGACTCTAAACCCCATCTCTTCAGTGTCATAATGGTACCCCCACCACCAGACCAGACTCTAAACCCCATCTCTTCAGTGTCATAATGGTACCCCACCACCAGACCAGACTCTAAACCCCATCTCTTCAGTGTCATAATGATTCCCCCACCACCAGACCAGACTCTAAACCCCATCTCTTCAGTGTCATAATGGTACCCCCACCACCAGACCAGACTCTAAACCCCATCTCTTCAGTGTGTTTAATGGTACCCCACCACCAGACCAGACTCTCAACCCCATCTCTTCAGTGTGTTTAATGGTACCCCACCCCTACACATGTTTTTTTTTTTTACATAACTTTTTTCTTTTTTTTACATTTAATGAGCAAAAGGAGTCTTGAAAGAAAGAAACAGAGGTTACAAGCAGAAGATCGAAGTAATGGACAAACTACTGCTCTGAGTCATCACTACCAACCATGTGTCTTCTATTGAGAGCAGTAGGACTGGAAAGCATGTACCTTTAAAAAAAAAAGAGAAAAAAACTAAAAAAAATTAAAATGTTTGAATGATTTCATCTTTCACTATGTTTTAGATTTAAAAATACAATGATAATGTTGTATATCACTACCACTACTACACATTTACAACAGTCAAACTACTTTTTATTTTATTTCTTGACATCTTGTTTTCTAATGCCAGATATTTTATATCTAAGGTATAGATATCATTGTTTACTATTAGACTCGGATCTCAGTGTTTCCTTTTTTTATAGTTTCTATCGCTAGGAAAAAAAACTGCCTTTTTAAAAAAAAAATAAAGTATGTCTAACTGATAACTATGATATGGGGGATCCATTACTGGATGCTTTGAACAGATGACAAGCTAGAAACATCACACTTCTCATCAGATGAGAGCTCTCATCAATAAAGTTATCAATGTTAATGATACTTGTCTATTCTCTGTACATGCAGTATATGTTCAAGTGACGTTACTTTCTGTATTAACTATTTTGTCTCTTTTTTGGGGGGGATCTTGTGGAGGCAAGGTACGTTTTGGTGTGTAGGTTACAGTTAGTGGCATTATTCTGATATGACAGGATCAACTTCATTAGCACAAAGGAAACTGGTAATGGGTAACAATGACTACATTTTATTCACCTATTTTTATTTTAAACTTTTAATGGTGCGGCGCTACAGTTATTATGGTTAATAAAATCCAGCATTTGATTGGCTGTAGTGCGTGGTAGGAAGTCAACTTGCCAGACCGCCATTGGTTAAATATTTATCCCTGTTCATCTATTGGTCCGCGGCGGGTTGTTACCGCAAGTCTACTAAAAGACGGTCTTAACTGTCACCGGGGAACAAGCCGAGGTACGCCGGTGCGAAAGCCCATGCACTCCCATTGACAACAGTCCGTTAGCTAAACGTAGCTAGTTATTAGCTGAAACACTGACGGGATTTCTGTAAATGGAGTGGCGGTTTATTTTGGGACGCCACGTCGATTAGCTTGATATCCAATCGCTCTTCGTCGTTTTAACGGCTAACGGTTTCCATCGAACGCACTGCCCCGGAAGTGAGGTGGCGACGTGGAGCAAGGCGACGAGAACACGTATCAGAGACTCGGATAGGCATCTTTGGGGCTGGGGTTCTGCATGTTGGGAACATAGACAGAGAAATGCTTGGTAATCGGTCGTAATATAGTTGAGGGACCCGACCATCTTGTAATCGTAGTGAACGTCCCAGTCAAGGCGTTGGAACAAGATCAGCAAGTGCATTCCGTGACGAAAACGACGTCGAATCCGTGAGTAGCTAACGTTAGCGATCTGTCTATATTAGTTTCGCACTGCAGTGACATTTACTGTACAGCTAACTACTAAAATAGCTGGCTGTACAGAGAACGAGCAGCCTAGTTAGCTGTCCCTTCCAGCCCAGATTAGCCAACACGTCCCCTCAGATATAATCTTACATTGTTAGTTTACTAGCTAGGTATTAGCTTTGTGTGGCTGAGTTGAATCGGGTGCTAGCATAATGTCAAACCAAGCAAGCTGTTCTGTTAGCTATCTTGTTATTAACTTGCCATCCGATACATCTAATTTACCTTGACTTTGTAGATTAGATGTCAATCTACACCGAACAAAAATGTAAACACAACGTATAAAGTCTTGGTCCCATGTTTCATGAGCTGAAATTAAAGATCCCAGGAAGGTTTCATACGCAATAAATGGTTATTTCTCTGAAATGTTGTGGCCAAATTTGTTTACATCCCAGTTAGTGACCATTTCTCCTTTGCCAAGATAATCTATCCACCTGACAGGTGTGACATATCAAGGAGTTGACTAAACAGCATGATTGTTACACATGTGCACCTTGTGCTGAGGACAATAAAAGACCACTCTAAAATGAGCAGTTTTGTTACACAACACAATGCCACAGATGTCTTTAGTTTTGAGGGAGCGTGCAATTGGCATGCTGACTGCATGAATATCCACCAGAGCTGTTGTCTGAGAATTGAATGTTAACTTCTCTACCATTAGCCGCCTCAACGTTGTTTTAGAGAATTTGGCGGTACGTCCAACTGGCGTCACAACAGCAGACCATATGTATGGGCGAGCGGTTTGCGGATGTCGACGTTGTGAACTGAGTTAGTATGGGCAGGCACAAGCTATGGACAACAAACACAAATGTATTTTACTGATGGCAATTTGAATGCCCAGAGATACCGTGATGAGATCCTGGGGCTCATTGTCGTACCATTCATCTGCCGCCATCACCTCATGTTTCAGCATGATAATGCCCGGCCCCATGTCGCAAGGATCTGTACAGCTGGAAGCTGAAAATGTTGCAGTTCTTCCATGGCCTGCATACTGACCAGACATGTCACCCATTGAGCATGTTTGGGATGCTCTGGATCAACATGTACGACAGCATGTTCCAGTTTTGTACGACAGTGTGTTGCAGTTCCCGCCAATATCCAGAAACTTCGCTCAGCCGTTGAAGAGGAGTGGGACAAAATTCCACAGGCCACAATCAACAGCCTTATCAACTCTATGCGAAGCACATGTCGCGCTGCATGAGGCAAATGGTGGTCACACCAGATACTGACTGGTTTTCTGATCCATGCCCCTACTTAAAAAAAAAAAAAAAAAAAAGTATCTGACCAACATGCATATCTGTACTCCCAGTTATGTGAAATCCATAGATTAGGGCCTAATTAATTCATTTAAATGAACTGATTTCCTTATATGAACTAACTCCGTAAAATCTTTGAAATTGTAGCATGTTGCGTTTTATATTTTTGTTCAGTATAGTTCACATTGCTATGTTTACACTTGCCCCTAGGCAGCTGTCAACATACATGTATTTATTCACTGGATGTTACTTGTTCGCTAGTGAACTATAACGAAACAATTGGATACCTTCCAAATAGGATTGTCCAACAGCTAGGATTATGGAATGACAAGGGCTGCTCTTCTGATTGCCTGACTGTGTTTCCCTGTCTTCCTACCACCACACAGCTGTAGATACTGTCTGCACAATGGTGCGTGCAGCCCTGGTGACTGCCACCAGTCTGGTTCTGACTGGCGCAGTGGTTGCTCATGCCTACTTGCTCAAACACCAGTTCTACCCCACTGTGGTCTACCTCACCAAGAGCAGCCCCAGTATGGCAGTGAGTACACACCAGTGCTCTATTTCCCTCATTTGATGGATATGTTTATCAGATGTCTGGTCTGTAATGTGGCTTCCCTCCCCTCTATGTATCAGGTGCTGTACATCCAGGCGTTTGTGTTGGTGTTCCTGTTGGGGAAGTTCATGCGGAAAGTCTTCTTCGGTCAGCTGAGAGCTGCAGAGATGGAGGTATGGACCAATGATGGTATTTCAGTGCTTGTTTCACTAGAGTACTAGATATGTATTGCTCAATAACTACCACTGGACTTCTATGTTATGGAACGCTGTTCTTGCTTAGGCCTGTGTTGCAACCATTATACCCACAAGCCAAGCTGTACTGCGCTGTCTTGGTTACACATCCACCATCTTTGTTAGAGGAAAGGAGAACCAAAGCCAGCACAGGTTGGGTCAGTATGATGGTGTAAAAAGGTTATAACTAATATTCCTCTTCCTTCAGCATCTGATAGAGCGATCCTGGTATGCTGTCACAGAGACGTGTCTGGCCTTTACAGTGTTCAGAGATGACTTCTCTCCCCGCTTCGTAGCCCTCTTCACCCTGCTGCTCTTCATCAAATGCTTCCACTGGCTGGCTGAGGACAGGGTGGACTTTGTGAGCGGCTATTACATGGCTGTTACATGTTAAACACATTCTGTATAGATATTTCACATAGTTAAGACATTTAGTTAATATACAACAAGCTTGTTTACTATCCATAAAGTGACAATGAATGTGAAAGGAAAGCGAGAATCTTTCTGTTCTTATGGTATTGTTCCACCTTCTCACACAGATGGAGAGAAGTCCTAATATATCCTGGGTCTTCCACTTCAGGGTGTTCTGTGAGTATGGGTTATATCTTTTCAAGGTGTTAAAGGCCTTCTCAGTGATATACAATATCTTGGGCCCTTCCGTTGTACAGTGCCTTGCAAAAGTATTCATCCCCCTTGGTGTTTTTCCTATTTTGTTGCATTACAACCTGTCATTTAATTGATTTTTATTTTGATTTCATGTAATGGACAAACACAGAATAGTCCAAATTGGTGAAGTGAAATTAAAAAAATAACTTGTTTCAAAACATTCTAATAAATAAATAACAGAAAAGTGGTGCGTTTATATGTATTCACCCCCTAAATAAGATCTGGTGCAACCGATTACCTTCAGAAGTCACATAATTAGTTAAATAAAGTCCACCTGTGTGCAATCTAAGTGTCACATGATCTCAGTGTATATGTGTATATATATATGTGTGTATAATATATATGTGTGTATAGTATAATATATATATATATATATATATATATATATATATATATATATATATATATATACCTGTTCTGAAAGGCCCCAGAGGGCCACCACCAAGCAAGCTGCACCATGAAGACGAAGGAGCTCTCCAAACAGGTCAGGGACAAAGTTGTGGACAAGTAAAGATCAGGGTTGGGTTATAAAAAAAAAAAAAAAACATATCAGAAACTTTGAACATCCCACAGAGCACCATGAAATCCATTATTAAAAAATGGAAAGAAAATTGCACCACAACAAACCTGCCAAGAGAGGGCCGCCCACCAAAACTCATGGACCAGGCAAGGAGGGCGTTAATCAGAGGCAACAAAGAGACCAGAGATAACCCTGAAGGAGCTGCAAAGGTCCACAGCGGAGATTGGAGTATCTGTCCATAGAACCACTTTAAGCCGTACACTCCAAGGAGCTGGGCTTTACGGAAGAGTGGGCAGAAAAAGCCATTGACTAAAGAAAAAAATAAGCAAACACGTTTGGTGTTCGCCAAAAGGCATGTGGGAGACTCCCCAAACATGGAAGAAGGTACTCTGGTCAGATGAGACTCAAATGGAGCTTTTAGGCCTTCAAGGAAAACGCTATGTCTGGCGCAAACCCAACACTTCTCATCACCCTGAGAACACCATCCCCATGTTTTTAGGGACTGGGAAACTGGTCAGAATTGAAGGAATAATGGATGGTGCTAAATACAGGGAAATTCTTGAGGGAAACCTGTTTGTCTTCCAGAGATTTGAGACTGGGATGGAGGTTCACCTTCCATCAGGACAATGACCCTAAGCATACTGCTAAAGCAACACTTGAGTGGTTTAAGGTGAACCATTTAAATGTCTTGGAATGGCCAAGTCAAAGCCCAGACCTCAATCCAATTGAGAATCTGTGGTACGACTTAAAGATTGCTGTACACCAGCGGAACCCATCCAACTTGAAGGAGCTGGAGCAGTTTTTCCTTGAAGAATGGGCAGAAATCCCAGTGGCTAGATGTGCCAAGCTCATATAGACATACCCCAAGAGACCTGCAGCTGTAATTGCTGCAAAAGGTGGTTTTCTGTATTTTTGTCTTGTTTGTTTCACAATAGTAAATATTTAGCAAGAGAGACTTGCAGCTGTAATTGCTGCAAAAGGTGGTTTTCTGTATTTTTGTCTTGTTTGTTTCACAATAGTAAATATTTAGCATCTTCAAAGTGTTAGGCATGTTCTGTAAATGAAATTATACAAACCCCCAAAAAATCCATTTTAATTCCAGGTTGTAAGGCAACAAAATAGGAAAAATGCCAAGTGGGGTGAATACTTTCGCAAGCAACTGTATACATTTACATTACAGTATGGGTTATACAATCTTTTAATAGACCCTACAGTGTATACCAGTACTATAATCGTTACTACTTTTTTGAGTGGTACTGATTTAGTCGCAGATGTGAAACTGGTGTTTTTAGGACCAAGTGTGTTTCTTAAATTTAAGCTATATGCAAATATATCAGACAGATGCACCTGGTGCACACCAGTAAAACGAAACATCGACATTGTAGCTTAATAACGCAACTGGCATATCTGGGCCAGAACGTCTAGGCCTGTACTAGTGTGTAGTCAAAATGACTGGTAGGAATGGACAGACTATCTAAATCATTGAGTCTCTCTCACACAGCTCTGATGGTGTTGCTGGGAGTCCTGGACTTCCTGTTCGTCAACCATGCCTGTCACAGTATTATTACACGGGGGGCCTCTGTCCAACTAGTCTTTGGATTTGAGGTTTGTAAAACTATATTTTGTCATTTTTTAATTCTCATTCATGTGACACTTTGTTCATATATGCCTGCCACATAAAGAAAATAATATAATAATAATTGTCTTGATGAAACAAAGCAGTTGGTTATACTTCAGTACACTTCTCAGAATAATAACACTGTTGTTCCTCTTGTTGTTTAGTATGCCATCCTGATGACCATGGTGATCACCACCTTCATCAAGTACACCCTCCACACTGTCCACCTCCAGAGTGACAACCCCTGGGACAACAAAGCAGTCTACATGCTGTACACCGAGCTCTTCACTGGTATGATACCTTTATCAGTAAGGATACTCTGTACACTGAGCTCTTCACTGGTATGATACCTTTATCAGTAAGGATACTCTGTACACTGAGCTCTTCACTGGTATGATACATTTATCAGTAAGGATACTCTGTACACTGAGCTCTTCACTGGTATGATACATTTATCAGTAAAGATACTCTGTACACTGAGCTCTTCACTGGTATGATACCTTTATCAGTAAGGACACTCTGTACACTGAGCTCTTCACTGGTATGATACCTTTATCAGTAAGGATACTCTGTACACTGAGCTCTTCACTGGTATGATATCTTTATCAGTAAAGATACTCTGTACACTGAGCTCTTCACTGGTATGATACCTTTATCAGTAAAGATACTCTGTACACTGAGCTCTTCACTGGTATGATACCTTTATCAGTAAAGATACTCTGTACACTGAGCTCTTCACTGGTATGATACCTTTATCAGTAAGGATACTCTGTACACTGAGCTCTTCACTGGTATGATATCTTTATCAGTAAGGATACTCTGTACACTGAGCTCTTCACTGGTATGATACCTTTATCAGTAAGGATACTCTGTACACTGAGCTCTTCACTGGTATGATACCTTTATCAGTAAGGATACTCTGTACACTGAGCTCTTCACTGGTATGATACCTTTATCAGTAAGGATACTCTGTACACTGAGCTCTTCACTGGTATGATACCTTTATCAGTAAGGATACTCTGTACACTGAGCTCTTCACTGGTATGATACCTTTATCAGTAAGGACACTCTGTACACTGAGCTCTTCACTGGTATGATACATTTATCAGTAAGGATACTCTGTACACTGAGCTCTTCACTGGTATGATACCTTTATCAGTAAGGATACTCTGTACACTGAGCTCTTCACTGGTATGATACCTTTATCAGTAAGGATACTCTGTACACTGAGCTCTTCACTGGTATGATACCTTTATCAGTAAGGATACTCTACACTTGCTGTACAACTTTAAAGGTCCAGTTTCTTGGATCCACATTAAGCCACATTTCTTAGAATGAAAAGCATGTTCATTGAGCATGCTATTTTATTCCAGGACTGGGCTTGTTTTGTGTCCAGGAAACTGGTCCTGTACTGAAGTGGGATGTTTAAGACACTCTTCCCTCCCAGGTTTCATCAAGGTCCTCCTGTATATGGCGTTCATGACCATCATGATAAAGGTACACACCTTCCCCCTGTTCGCCATCCGGCCCATGTACCTGGCTATGAGGTGAGCAACACCGCTACTCTGAACCCTAGAATAAAACCCCGTTCTAGAATAAAGATACCATTCTAAATTCTTGGACCTCTGAACCTAGGGCCCTCTGAAGACTCCATGTGTTATCCGGCCAACAGATTCTTCTCTACTGTTTTTGTTTTTATTAGAGGCGGATGGAACCATTAGAACACTTCTCTCCTCTGTCCTTTAGGCAGTTCAAGAAAGCTGTAACGGATGCCATAATGTCCCGGCGAGCCATCCGCAACATGAATACACTGTGAGTGTGCAATGCATCCGTATGTTCCTCTTTCCATATGCATCAGTTAGGATGGAAAAAATATTGACTAAACCCCAGTGGACTTAGTCAATGGTCAACGAACTGTATTTGCATCTCTGCAGTTACCCAGATGCCACTCCTGAAGATCTGCTGGCTTCAGACAACGTGTGTATCATCTGTCGTGAAGAGATGGTGACCGGAGCCAAGAAACTTCCCTGCAATCATATCTTCCACTCAAGGTATTTTATGGATACATCTACGCTATACTTATTTTAGACAGAAAGGTATCAAAGTACGAAATAAGATATTTTGATATTTTACTTGTCACTTTTGTCCCGTTATTGTTTTGGCTGGCCCTGTTGGTTTTCTGCTGTTTATGTCACCAACCCTGTGTAGCTAACTAACCTTTTTCCTTCATTTTGTATCCCAGTTGCCTTCGCTCCTGGTTCCAGAGACAGCAGACGTGTCCTACATGTCGTATGGATGTCCTCCGGGCCTCTAACCCCAACCAGTCCCCCGCCCCAGCCCCTGCCCAGCCCCCTGCCCCAGTAGCACCAGCCAACGCCCCCGTCCCTGTTCCACCTGTGAATGGTGAGTAGCACCACACAGAGAAACACATCCATTGTCTAATATCAAATATCGCAACGGCTCCATCTGCACTGATAGTTCAACTGAAACAGGTGAAATATTTAGATATCTGATAGGAACCTAGTAATGGTTTCATGAAGTTACTAGATATCTGATAGGAACCTAGTAATGGTTTCATGAAGTTACTAGATATCTGATAGGAACCTAGTAATGGTTTCATGAAGTTACTAGATATCTGATAGGAACCTAGTAATGGTTTCATGAAGTTACTAGATATCTGATAGGAACCTAGTAATGGTTTCATGAAGTTACTAGATATCTGATGTGAACCTAGTAATGGTTTCATGAAGTTACTAGATATCTGATAGGAACCTAGTAATGGTTTCATGAAGTTACTAGATATCTGATAGGAACCTAGTAATGGTTTCATGAAGTTACTAGATATCTGATGGGAACCTAGTAATGGTTTCATGAAGTTACTAGATATCTGATAGGAACCTAGTAATGGTTTCATGAAGTTACTAGATATCTGATGGGAACCTAGTAATGGTTTCATGAAGTTACTAGATATCTGATGGGAACCTAGTAATGGTTTCATGAAGTTACTAGTTATATACTGGGTTGACTCCCAAGCAGCTGACTGACATGCGTCTCCCTCTTGTCTCCTCTAGTTGGCCCTGGAATGATGCCCCACTTCCCCCCAGGCCTGTTTCCTTTCTGGGGCCCCTTCCCTGGAGCGCCCCCCCCTGCTGGTGCTCCTGGCGCCCCAGGGGCCACAGATGCCCCTGAGGCCACAGAAGCAGCTCAGACTCAGGGAGCTGGTGAGTCTCTTTTCTACTCTCTGGTACTTAAGACCGACATTTTGACAGATGTCTATATTTTCTGAATGGCAGGGTAGACGCAGACCTATCTCCACATTCTAGTATAACCAATTAAAGAGTTAGTTTCCCTGACCTAGATGATGAAATGGCATGTTCAATAGAGATTCTCAGTCGAGCATGCTTTTTGATCCAGGAGTAGGCTTCCTCTGTGTCTAGGGGGACCAGCCCTAAAGATAGGTGGGTGGGTGGGTGGGTGGGTACTTTATTGATCCCCGAGGGGACATTTCTAAAGTGTCTGTCCTAACATTCTGGGAACATTGAAGTCATAATTTCTCTTTGTGTGAATCAGGCACCAGTCAGTCCATGGGGGCCAGTACAGTCGGTGCTGCTCCTGCTCCAGGAGGCCCTATGCCTGGGTTCCCCTTCCCACCCCCACCGTTCCCCTCAGCTCCATGGCTGACTATGCCACCACCTCCACCGTTTGGTAAGAGCTGGTGGTATTCCTACTCACTCCTTCACTTATAAAGGAAGCCTCCATTAGGAAAATAGGACTGTAGATGGGCCACCATTTTCAACATTTCTAGGAACAGTTTTGTTCTTATTTACCCTGTTGCCGAGGGAGGGCTGTTGCCAAGGGAGGGCTGTTGTAGAGGGCTGAGATGTTCATAAATCTGTATTGAGGCTGGCATCTTGAATAACGTTGTTGCCCTGTGTGCCCTGTCCCAGTGTCATCCATGCCCCCTCCTCCCCCATCCCTGTCCACCATGTCAGAGGCTGAGCTGAGGGAGCTGGAGCAGGAGGGCCGTAGAGGCCTGGAGGCCAGACTGCAGTGTCTCCACAACATCCACACTCTACTGGACGCTGCCATGCTCAACATCCACCACTATCTCACTACTGTCGCCACACTCGCGTAATGATGCCTTGTTTAATGTGGGGAAAACCACATCTTTCTTTAGTGTGTCAACATTGCCATGATTGTTTAGCATATTATAACCTACTACTGCTCCCCCCTCAGTCCTCCTCGGTCAGAAACCAGCAGCGCTGCTGGTGAGGCCAGAGGATCATCTCCCTCCACTAGTGCAGAAACCCAGGAGAACCAGGAGAATGACTGTCAGAGCAGTACAGGTAAGTCTCCACTAGTGCAGAAACCCAGGAGAATGACTGTCAGAGCAGTACAGGTAGAGTACCTGTCAAAGGTTTGGACACACCTACTCATTCCAGGGTCTTTCTATATTATGACTATTTTCTACATTGTAGAATAACAGTGAAGACATCAAAACTATGAAACAACACATATGGAATCATGTAGTAACCAAAAAAGTGTAAAACAAATCAAAATATATTTTCTTCAAAGTAGCCACCCTTTGCCTTGATGACAGCTTTGCACACTCTTGGCATTCTCTCAACCAGCTTCATGAGGTAGTCACCTGGAATGCATTTCAATTAACAGGTGTGCCTTGTTAAAAGATCATTTGTAAAATGTATTTCCTTCTTCATGTGTTTGAGCCAATCAGTTGTGTTGTGACAAGGTAGGGGTTGGTATACAGAAGATAACCCTATTTGGTAAAATACCAAGTCCATCATATTATGGCAAGAACAGCTCAAATAAGCAAAGAGAAACAACAGTCCATCATTACTTTAAGATGTGAAGGTCAGTCAATAGGAAAGGGAGACCCAGAGTTACCTCTGCTGCACAGGATAAGTTCACTAGAGTTACCAGCTTCAGAAATTGCAGCCCAAATAAATGCTTCAGAGTTCAAGTAACAGACACATCTCAACATCAACTGTTCAGAGGAGACTGTGTGAATCAGGCCTTCATGGTTGAATTGCTGCAAAGAAACCACTACTAAAGGACACCAATAAGAAGAAGAGACTTGCTTGGGCCAAGAAACACAAGCAATGGACATTAGACCGGAGGAAATCTGTCCTTTGGTCTGATGAGATTTTTTTGTTCGACCACGTTTCTTTGAGACGCAGAGTAGGTGAACGGATGATCTCTGCATGTGTAGTTCCCACTGTGAAGCATGGAGAAGGAGATGTGAGTGCTTTGCTGGTGACACTGTCAGTGATTTTAATTTATAATTCAAGACACACTTAACCAGCATGGCTACCACAGCATTCTGCAGCGATACTCCATCCCATCTGGTTTGCGCTTAGTGGGACTATCATTTGTTTTTCAACAGGACAATGACCCAACACACCTCCAGGCTGTGTAAGGGCTATTTGACCAAGAAGGAGAGTGATGGATTGCTGCATCAGGTGACATGGCCTCCACAATCCCCCAACCTCAACCCAATTGAGATGGTTTGGGATGAGTTTGACTGCAGAGTGAAGGAAAAGCAGCCAACAAGTGCTCAGCATATGTGGGAACTCCTTCAAGACTGTTGGAAAAGCATTCCAGGTGAAGCTGGTTGAGAGAAGTCATCAAGGCAAAGGGTGGCTACTTTGAAGAATCTAAAAAACATTTTGATTTAACTTGTTTGGTTACTAGATTCCATATGTGTTATTTCATAGTTTTGATGTGTGTAGAAAATAGAAGAAAAAAAAAGGAAAAACCTTGAATGAGTTGGTGTCTAAACATTTGACTGGTACCGTAAGTCTCCACTAGTGCAGGAGAATGACTCCCAGAACAGTACATCTGAGTCTTCCTATTGACTGACTGATATTGTGAAGTGAACCCGACTCATTCAGTTAGTAATCTGGACTAGCCGTTAGTGGGATTTTGAAGCGCCATGTTTTACACTGTAGACACACATTTACTCACTTGTTTCGCTCCTCTGTCTCTTCTCTGCAGCGGCTGAAGCTGTGAGTGGGGCGACAGGTTTCTCCCAGCCAGACTCCACCACGTTGGGCGACAGTGAAGACAAGAGGGATGTGGAGGGAGATGGAGATGGAGATGAAGAGGTCGGGGGAGATGGAGAGCCCAACCCTTCAGAGCTGAGGCGCCGTCGTCTCTGCAAACTTGAGACCACACCCCCTCCTCCTGACCACTGATACATCCCTACTAATGCATTCTGGGAACTGACTTATAAATCAATACATTATTATTGATTACCAATCAATAATAATAATAGATGTATTTTATTTCTCTTTTCCCCCTCCTGACGCTGTGTTGTTGTTTAACCTCAGACAGCCGAGAGAGGAAGAAGGAACAACTGTTGTGACCCTGTTGTTGGTCCACAACCTTATTTTGTTGTTGTTGGTCCACAACCTTATTTTGTTGTTGTTGGAGCACAAGCATTTTTTTTGTCTTTTTCTACTGCCTGACATCTTGATCCATATACAGGTATTCTGTTTCCCTCTTCACCCAATACTAAGGAGTGATATTCAAACACACAGACCGGACTTCAAATACAGACTTTGGTCAGTGACAAAGTGGACAGTGTTTTAAATCTCAGGTCACTGGTACTTCTACTGTAGAGTTGATCCAGCTGTGAGAGGTTGCTTTTTCTTCACTGTAAATGCTTGTCAGACTGTTAGAGGGAGGTCTGACCCATTGAGTTTAAGGAAGCAATGTTATAACTGCAGGCTGGCTTTCTCTGAAATGGCACACTTCCCTATATAGTGCATAGGTTTCTGGTTAAGTAGTGCACTACTTTAGGGAATAGGGTGTAGCCATAGGCTCCCAAGTGATGGACAATGTTTGCTGCGTGCGGGGCTATTATAACTTAATAGTGATGTAGGTTGATTTAACCTGTACATACTGTAAAAAGAGTTTAGGATGATCTGTACATAGTGCAGAATAAACCATTGAAGTGAAACGTTGCTGTTATCAGAGCTCAGGTCAAGTGTTTGTTAGGATGGTACTACACGGATGTGTTCGCTGTCATGAGCTGAATATTCATCTCTGCTATCTAGGAAAGACAGAGCAACACAAACTATCGCCTCTGTCCCCACTTCATTTATCACAATCCACGATGAGGAGTACCAACCTAGAAGAAATGGACCACTTCAGAATTTAATGTGTTGAGATGCATTGGATACTGAGCAAAAATATGAACGCAACATGCAACAATTTACTGAGAAACAGGTCATATAAGGAGATCAGTCAAAAATAACCGAATGTCCTAATCTATGGATTTCACATGACTGGGCAGGGGAGCAGCCATAGGCCCACCCACTAGGGAGCCAGGGCCAGCCAATCAGAATTTGTTTCTCCCCCACAAAAGGGCTTTATTACAGACAGAAATACTCCCAGCTCATAAAACATGGGAACAACACTTTGCGTTTATTTGTGTACAGTATAATTACAAGATTAACAATCACATTTACACAGATCCGAGTATATTCTGTTCAGCTATGAAGCTCCTAGAAAATTCCCTTATAAAATGGATGCTGGTTAGAAGAAATGGCTATTTGCTCCATAAAACTGTTAAAACGACAGGTGATATCTGATTAAATAAGTTTGTACATTGAACTATCACAGAAAACGACAAACTAATGTACTGTTGTCTGCATTACTTATGGAAGTAGTTATGCTCATGTTACACTGCCTTTTAGCTAGACGCCAAGGAGGTAACAATACCTTTACAAAATAATGACATTTGGTCCTGTCAGAAGTTTAAAATAAACTTTACGTAGGGGAAAGAAAATAGCCTGAGAGTCAGTGTTTGTCCTCTTGCCAACACCATTGATCATTGTCAAGCCAAACATTTGACATGAAATGGCACAAACAGGATAATGAATACACAGGTCAGAGGACAGACACAAATTGTGACCAATCAAAGGAATTACATTTAAAAAAAAACGAGGCCCCTTTGGAGATGTGGGTAATCTATTGATCAGTTGAAAAGGTGCATAGTTAAGCAATTTAGTGATGAATTTCAGAGAGTTTAGTGCAAAAACGCATCAGTCCATTGGAAAGAGGTATTGACTGTCTGCAGCTCTAAGTGGTCAAAGCTAATTTATGCTTGATTTAGGGCGCCATATGGAGGGTGTGATGCAATTGCGGATCCTCCAGTGGCCTATGGAGGCCGTATCACTAAATGCTGTATGGCCAATGCAGACGTCGGATTGACCATGCAGCGCCTTGAAGCAACCTGAGAGGGAGCACTTCAACATTTCACTGCAGACAGACAGGGTGGGTCCAAAATGGCATTCTCTACCCTATATAGTGCACTATATAGAGAATAAGGTGCCATTTCAGATACAGGGTGAGTTAGTTCTGTGGTGTAGAGTAGAAGGTGTGGTGTTGGTTCTGGTCAGGAGGGTTACTGGCGAAGACAAGAGGTGTTGTCTCCTTGATGGATCCATACCAGCTGGTGAAAAGAGACAGTGTGAACAGTAATCATTTGTTGCTGTACATTAACCTTACAGGTGAATTGATTCTCACACAATTAGGTCATGTCCAGGGTTAGGGTCAATAAATACCATTTGAATTCAGAAAAACTGAAATTACAATTTTCACATGGTTTTGAAACCCTGGTAATGTCCAAATTCCAAGGCATCATTGAGACAATTTATTACCTTTGGTGTGGATGTGAGCTATGGACCCAAGGAGCACCTGAGTCAGTGTCTTCCCCTGCTGGGTCATCAAAGAAGTATGGCCGCGGTACTCTGTTGCTGATGGGCAAATTACAGCCCTGGGACAGAAGGATGGAACACGTCAGAATGGGGCTAGCAGCTGGTACATACAAAGCCAGGAAGGGAAACCAACAAGACAGACATAAGTAAAGTGAAACGTAAGGAGAGGGCTGGTGAGGATCGAAAGAGAACAGAAACTAACATCTTGAGGCGGTCGGCGTACTCTGAAGATGAGGATGAGGAGGCTGGTGGGAAGCAGCTCCCATATGAAGAGAATCGCCCCAAACGCCAAGTAACCCCTGTCTCCCAGTTCACTACGCAGGTCAGCCTGAGGAAAGACAAGCACTGTTATTGTGCATGTTTGAGGTTGAGACTACATTGAAGTCGGACTGCACAGACTCACTGATCTAAAAATCCCCTTGCATCCCCAATAACTACTGATGCTGTATCAACACATCTAATGATGCTGTATCAACACGGCTACTGATGCTGTATCAACACGGCTACTGATGCTGTATCAACACGGCTACTGATGCTGTTTCAACACAGCTACTGATGATGTATCAACACGGCTACTGATGCTGTATCAACACAACTACTGATGCTGTATCAACACAACTACTGATGCTGTATCAACACAACTACTGATGCTGTATCAACACAACTACTGATGCTGTATCAACACAACTACTGATGCTGTATCAACATAACTACTGATGCTGTATCAACATTAGAGAGTGCTGAGGAGCATTTGTCTGTAATAAAGCCCTTATGTGGGTGGGCCTATGCCCTGCCCATTCATGTGAAATCTATAGATTAGGACGTAATGAATTTAGTACTGTAACTTCTTTGAAATTGTTGCATTTATATTTGTGTTTAGTGTATATGAATTAAGCTCTTTACCTGGTCAGAGATGTTATACCAATCAAAGTCAAAGGACTCCACTTTGTGATTCTGGGACAGTATGAGGACAGCCAGGTTGTAGCATGCTCTGCTAGCAAAGAGCAGTATTACACCTGCTCCTAGTACTGCAGTCCGGCACACTGTTGTTCCCTGGGGGAAGAAGATTCATACCAAATCACCACGTAGTACTGATTGAATTGGAACTACTCATCCATTTTACTCCTAAATTAATGAAAATAAAATGATGCCGACACCATCTAAAATATCATCTCCACCTCCAGAAATGATACAATTACTTGCATGGTCCATATTATCAGGTATGCTATTAGCAATAAGGACTTTTTCCATCACTGTGACTAGATAAATAGATTAACTATTCTACTATGAGGTTGTCCGAGTTTTCTATTCATTACTCATTTTGTTTGCAGAGGCACAGCACCCCAGTTAAATGACTGCAGCCAAAACACTGGATTTCTCATTCACCAGGTTAGGACTAGCTAGGTCAGTTACAGTTAGTGGAGAATGAATGTCATAAAAGCATGAATTCCTTTAGAAAGAATCACATTCCTGACTAGAGAATGCAAGATTGTCATGTTGAATTCCCTTTTAAGGAATCGCTGATTAACTACAGTCAGGACTCACCTTACTGTGCAGGTAAGGGCCGGTGGATGGAGAGCGTCGGGTTAAGAGAAGCAGTAATGCAGCTAGACACACAGCCTCAAAGATGAAAAGCAGGTCATTGACCAGTACTCGTATCAGAACCAGACTCCATGTTTTAGCTCCTGCTCCTCCACTGCCTCCGTTCCAGCCGAGAGCAGCACACACCACGTTGACGCACAGGAACACACCACTCAGGGTGGCGTATAAGCACCGCGCCCAACATCTGAGAAGAGAAACTAGTCAATTCAAATGATTTAACTAAACCTCTCTAAAATGACGACAACAACAGCAGAAGTAGTTTGAGGGAAGTGGAACTCACAGTCCATTGCTGGGCTCAGTGTCAGCGCTGTACTTCTCTCTCACTTTGAGTAATACCTGTACAAACAAAGGAGAATAGAAACCAGACAGCAGTTCAAGTAAACACATATTAGTCTTTAACAAATACTTTAATAGTCTCAGAACCTCGATTTAACATTCTGTCGAGAACAAATCATAACTCTGAAAAACTTGTCCAGCAAGTATGTCATGTGATCTAAGATATTAAATGTGTCTTACCTGAGTGAAGTATAGGTTGATGAGACTCAGTGTGAAGAACTGCAGACAGACAGGGAAGCAGTAGAGGAGCCAGTAAAACACTGTGGCCAGCTGATTGGCTTCCAGGGCGTTGTGGAAGTAGAAGGAGAACAGAGTGGTGCGAAGAGCCGCCCAGAGAAGACAGAGGAACAGAAACACACTCTGGTAGCTCCAACGCTTGTGTCGGTAGAGCAGGAGGAGCCAGAGCTGAACGTAGACGACCAAGAAGAGACTACCGTAGAGAGTAGTGTAGAGGACCGTGAATCCAAGCTGGACTGATGGGGCCACGGCCGGGTGTAGAGGGAAAGGTGTAGGCAGGGTGGAGTTGGAGGGTAGAGTTGGTGTAAATGGAGCTTCCATTGAGGTGAATGGAAATATACTGTGTAATTCACTGTCTTTAAGAGCGATTAAAACACCATCTTCGGTTAGCGTGGTTTGAAAAACATGGTCCTCTGCCTCAACAGGTAGCAGGGAAGACTGTAAAGACAGACAACAAAAAACATGTTGTGAAAAGACAGAAACCCTACAGTAGACTGCACTATGACTTCTTGGCTAGCTTTATAAAGTAAGTCGTTATGCAAACTAGCTTAACTAGAGCAATACGTAGCTAGCCACAAGCCAGAGGTAGGCTACTTGGTAGGAGAGACAATGCTAGCTAGCTGAGTAACAGTCCAAAGTTGACATTTGTATCACCTGGCACATGTGCAAAACCATGTAAATACAGGGCCTTCCGGAAGTATTCACAGCCCTGACTATTTCCACATTTTATTGTGTTACAGCCTGAATTCAAAAGGTATTACATTTAGCTTTTTTGTCACTGGCCTATGCACAATAATCCATAAAGTGGAATTATGTTTTAATTCAATTTAAAGTGGAATTATGTTTTAATTCAACATTTAAAGTTGAAATGTCTTGAGGTAATAAGTATTCAACCCCTTTGTTATGGAAAGTAAGTACATATGTTCAGGATTAAAAATGTGCTTAACAAGTCACATAATATGTGCAATAATAGTGTTTAACATGATTTTTGAATAACTACCTCATCTCTGTACCCCACACATGAAATTATCTGTAAGGTCCCTCAGCAAAGCAGTGAATTTCAAACACAGATTGAACCAATGATCAACAACTAATTTGACAGAGCTTGAAGAATTTTGAAAAGAATAATGGGCAAATATTGTACAATCCTGGTGTGCAAAGCTCTTACATATTAGACGGAATACTTTTTAAAAAAAATTATATATATATTTTAAATTTAACTAAGCAAGTCAGTTAAGAACAAATTCTTATGTATAATGACGGCCAACACCGGCCTCCCCTAACCCAGGCGACGCTGGGCCAATTGTGCGCCGCCCAATGGACTCCCAATCACGGCCGGCTGTGATACAGTCTGGATTTGAACCAGGTTGTCTGTAGTGACGCCTCTGACACTGAGATGCAGTGTCTTAGACCACTGAACCACTTGGGAGCCTTGGAGGTGAATTAACGTAGCAGGTTAGGAGAATGACCCGACCACTAAAAGAGTTGTAGGTCTACTCCATCTAGACAGGTTAGGAGAATGACCCGACCACTAAAAGAGTTGTAGGTCTACTCCATCTAGACAGGTTAGGAGAATGACCCGACCACTAAAAGAGTTGTAGGTCTACTCCATCTAGACAGGTTAGGAGAATGACCCGACCACTAAAAGAGTTGTAGGTCTACTCCATCTAGACAGGTTAGGAGAATGACCCGACCACTAAAAGAGTTGTAGATCTACTCCATCTAGACAGTGGTAGAAACCATCTGTGGAAATAACACCAGCGCTCTAAAGTCAGGTTAACAATATCCATCTGAAGGACCAACACTACGGGCAACCGGTAGAGTATTCAACATTTAAACGATTCTGTCGTCATTCGTTTCGGTCTGTATATACCAATAAATTGTGTATTACAGCCTGATTAATCTGACTGTCCAAGTTTGTGTTCTACTTTGGGGATTTCCTTCAATTTAACCCCTGCATGTCAAAACAACTTCACAAGCTAGCAGCTGACTCAGAAAATATAACTTGAAGACTAGCTAGCTAAACTAACCTGATCCATTATTCAGTGTTGACGGTGTGATTATCTGCGTAGTTAAACCAGAAGCTAAAGCGTTAACGTTATTTATCCAGCTAACGTTAGTGGCCAACTAAATAAGATCAACGGGCTTTGTGAAAACTCACGTTATGCGGGCTAATTAACGTTACTTCTACCCTCTAGCTCGATAGTAATACATACGTTCGCTACCTTGTGGCAATGTTAGTTTGATCAGTTACAAAATAAGTCAATACTAACGTTGGTTACCTCATTCGAAGATAAAATATCGCTCCGATAGGGAAGTTTACAAAAGATAATCTCGATTTACTTCCTAGTAGTTGAGTTGTCAGACATGACGTAGTACAGTGGGGGCGGGGTTTATATTTAAAGCAGCTACAGTACCAAACCTGTAGGGGTCAGTAGGGGTCAGTAGGGGTCAGCGTTGTTCCATTCTTTCTGGGATCGCTCTTTCGATCAACGTCGACACCAGGGGTTGCGTAATGAGACCACACGATTCACACGTATCCATGTAGACAGGCAGGCACACACACACACACACACACACACACACACACACACACACACACACACACACACACACACACACACACACACACACACACACACACACACACACACACACACACACACACACACACACACACACACACACACACACACACACACACACCAGACAGAGGTGGGAACGGGAGAGAGGGTGAGAGGGGGAAGTAGGGACGGGGAGAGGAGGGTGAGAGGGGGAAGGAGGGACGGGGGAGAGGGGGAAGGAGGGAGAGAGGAGGGAGAGGGGGAAGGAGGGACGGGGAGGGAGGGACGTGGAGAGAGGAGGAGAGGGGGAAGGAGGGACGGGTAGAGAGGGCGAGAGGGGAAGGAGGGACGGGGAGAGAGGGGGAGAGGGTGAAAGAAGGGTGAGGGAGTGAGAAGAGAACGAGAGGGAATAAAGAGGAGGTAGAGAGAGAGAGAGAGAGAGAGAGACAGAGAGAGACAGACATGAGATAGACATGAGATAAATGAGAAAAACATCATAACTGTGACACATATTTTCCCATTGACTGCAGTGTATTGAGAAAAACGTCAGCTACTGTGACATTTTTGCAAAAATCATTTTCCTATGATATCATGTTGCAATAGCTGATTTAACCATTGACAACTATTTCCATTCCTTTATTTTTTCGTGACCAAATCATTTAGTAATTTTCTTGTTGGGGGTGGCACAATACACAAATTCATATAATTTCATAGTTAGCTCACATTCACCCATGGCTGCCACTCAAAAAGAAGAAGATCCTCAGGTTTCACTCAACAAGGGGAAGGCAGTTCTCTCTTACAGGGGTGGAACATTGTTACAGGACGGAGTGAAATGCAGCTTTAAATAAATAAAAAGGCGTGTTGGAGGATCCTTTCTCTGTCGTACTCAGCCTATACGTACTCCCCAAAAAATAAGAAAACAATTTGACAATTTCTAAATTTCTAAATCAGAATTTCATAAGACTTTCATCACATGATGAACAATGACAATCATAAAATATAGTGTTACAAGTACACAGCACAGCACGTTTAAATAACTCAGAAATTGTGTTTGGGTGTACTGATTGACCATATTTGTCTGAAAGCCCACAAGGCCACAGGCCTGGCGCAGATGGTTAATGATCTTGCTGCAGATCTGAAGATTCCAGGTTCAAACCCATACATTCTTTAACCATATCCTTAAAAATAAAATGAAATTGAGGCTCAAATAAACTCTACTAAAAGAGAGGATGTCTTAATTTCATCCAGTCAGAAATGCAGAATTTTTACTAACTGTAAAAAAACAAACATTGTGTAATAATGTACTTTTCAACTATAAAAAACACACTACTTCCTACTTTGAGACTCCTGATATGGTCTCTGGCTGATTTCTTTTAAAGTGATCCTAACCCATTCATAGCTGCTTATCGATCACTGCACCTGTATACAGCCCTCCTGTAAATAGCCCACCCTACTACCTCATCCCCATACTGTTATTTTTCCTCATTCCCACCCCAGTATCTCTGCCGGCACCAAAGGCATATTAGCACATCATCATCTGCACATTTATCACTCCAGTGTTAATGCTAAATTGTAATTATTTTGCCACTATGGCCTATTTATTGTCCTTCCTCACTACTCTAACTACATTTGCACATACTGTATATAGATATTTTATAGTGTCATTGTCTGTACGTTTGTTTATCCCATGTGTAACTCTGTGTTGTTTGTTTGTTTTTTAATGTCGCACTGCTTTGCTTTGTCTTGGCCGGGTCGCAGTTGTAAATGAGAGCTAGTTCTCAACTGGCCTACCTGGTTAAATAAAGGTGAAATGGGCTGGTAACACCGTGGATCAGGAAGGCTAGCTCTGTTCTGGGGATTAACCTTGACACTCTAGAGGAGGTGGTGGAGAGAAGGATCCTGGCCAAACTGCTGGCCATCATGGATAACGTCACCCACCCTTTGCATGCCATGGTTATGATGCAGAGGAGAACCTTCAGTCACAGACTGATCCCACCACGGTGTGCCAGAGAGCGCTACAGGAGGTCCTTCCTGCCGGCGGCTATTAGACAATTTAATGCCTCACCAGGGTGCCGTGCCGTCGGCAACATAGACCTGAAACTGTAGGGGTGTTAGGACCTAGTTTAACAATTAGGCATCCATCCATCCGTGAGTAACTCTCTGGTCTGTAATCACTCATTCACTCAGGACTTATTCATTCAGCACTCATTCATTCAGGACTGTATGTACATATTCATGTACAGTTGTTATATCATATCACGTGCAATATTGTAAGTCATTCTTGGACTGAACTTGCGTAGTCATTCACTCAAGACTGTATACTAGTATCCTGTCAGTAGTATCTTTTTCATTGCATTTAGTATATCGAATGTGCAATACGTGCATTTATCTGTAATTATCCCTGTTCTAAGGACTGTATTTTCAGGGAATTAGTATTATTACCCTCAATTATATCATTATATCATTATATCACATTTAGCCATTTAAGTATCTCTTCCTTCCATTTACCTGTACAGTTAATGTAACCATGTAAATATTAATTTACCTGTTCATTTAACCAGACTGTATATTAAGTAAACTATTATTACCCTCACTTATATCATACGCACATTTAGCTATTTAAGTATCTTTCTCTGCCATCGACCTGTATAGTTAACCATGCAAATATTTTATTTATTTATATCAACATGCAATAATTGTATTGTTTTTCACCTAACACTCTACAACAATGTATAGTGTACATATTTCAGTCATTCATTCATACTATGCCTTTTTATAGCTTTTTGCACTCCAGACTTTGTGTATTTTTATACTTTTTCATGCTGCCGCACTATGTATCATGTATCGTGTATCTGTCTTTTGTGTATTTCGTTCGGGCATTTTGCACCTACCCTGTGTTTTTCGTACCTACCTATCTATCTATCTATCTATCTATCTATCTATCTATCTATCTATCTATCTATCTATCTATCTATCTATCTATCTATCTATCTATCTATCTATCTATCTATCTATCTATCTATCTATCTATCTATCTATCTATCTATCTATCTATCTATCTATCAAAAATAACAGATTACATGTTCTTGCAACATCAGACTAATGTTTTATACAAACAATCTATAATCATCACCACAACTTGACAGTTTTGTTTTATGAGAACATTTGCAGCAACCTAAAGAATGTTCTGGGAACTTTCACTAAAACAATGTTGGTTTGCTGGGTAGGCAGCTGGTGGCTCAACTCACCATGGTAACAGCAAAAAACTGGAGGAGGTAGTTAAATATCAGTTCTTTTGTTTTGCCACGTTGGTTAGACATTAGTGACATTTTGTATTCTAGTGGGCCTACTTCTCCAAACACATTATGGTATCTTATTTAGTATAAAACATCAATTGCATCATATTGTAAGTGTATGCTGTGCAGTTATCTCTGCCATATCAAACGATGATGATAGACATCAGATTAATTTATTAAAAATCAAAACAAGTGTTCTTTTACCCCATTTCCCCCCCAATTTCGTGTCAAAAGGCAGTCAAAAGACAAATGACAGTGTGTGGTGACTGACCTGTCTAGACATCTACTCTGTCAAAAGGCAGTCGTCATCACTGTAAAAGTGATAACAACACGAACACCAGTGAGAGAGAAAAACAGAGACTGCTCTGGATTTGTATTGGCTGAGGAGGAAGTGTGCGTCAGTTTGTTGTCATTGAGTGGAGAGGGAGAAATCACACTGGATAGATGATTAACTTCGTCCAGGAGGAAGGAAAAGGAGCGGACCTACACAGGTCGCTCACTGTGACGATGAGGGGCATGCAGGAGGGTCTGTGGGTCCTACCTCTGGTACTAATGGGGCTGTTAAAGCCCTGGGCTACAGGCGACTCACTCAGTCAGGTAATTCCTGCTGGAAATTGATGAATATATTATATAACCTAGTGATATTACGATTGACACAATATCATTTACTTAAAAAATATGGTTGGAAAAAAATAATTGCGACATAGGCTAATATTTTACAGGTGGCACATTTTGCTTTATCGTTTTGGTGTTGTAAATTATTATTCTGTTTCTTTCACAATCCAGTGCTTGTTGTTCAAATAGATTATTTCTATCTGGGGACAAAACTAAATATTTACCTATCCTTGAAGCGTCACGCGAACCATTACGCAAAACGCGCCTCTTATTTGACTACCAGCATTTGAAATTTGAGCCTGATAATTATTCGTACAAAACCGTTAATCTGTTAATACTTGTGGAATATAAAAATACTTGCTTGATATACGTTTTCCAGTTTCTTTTTCAAATGCAACTAATTTCTATGTGAAAACTGAAATGGTCTATTTACTAATGTTTAGTAGATGTTCTAATCCAGAGCAATTTAAAGTAGTGAGTGCATACATTTTCGAACTAGTCTCCCATGGGAATCGAACCCCCAACCCTAGCATTGCAAGCACCATGCTCTAACAATTGAGACGCATGATCACATCACAAACCACTTGATGTCTCAGTGTACTCAATTACTGAATTGTGCATTGTTTTTCTTCATGGTGATGTATAAACCTAGATGACCAGCCTATGTACAATACAGTAATGTACATTTATATTAAGTGGTTTGTAAGGATGGTAAATTAATACTGCACACAAAGTGGTTGTTTTTCCATGTTATTTGATCAAGAAAAATATTTAATTTGATGTGGATGTTTTGTGTCTTTGCCCATAACTTTGCACCTTTTGATGTAAATGTTTGAGGACAGGGTTTTGATGTAAATGTTTGAGGACAGGGTTTTGATGTAAATGTTTGAGGCCAGGGTTTTGATGTAAATGTTTGAGGACAGGGTTTTGATGTAAATGTTTGAGGACAGGGTTTTGATGTAAATGTTTGAGGACAGGGTTTTGATGTAAATGTTTGAGGACAGGGTTTTGTTCTTTCTGGATTCCATTAGAATGACATCACAGAGAAAAGCCAACACCTCCTTTGGCCGCCACTCCTTCCAGTTCTCTGCTGCCAGTTTTTGCTCATTTGCACTCCAGTATCTCTATTTGCACATCATCATCTGCACATCTATCAGTCCAGTGTTAATGCTAATTTGTGATTTATTTTGCCACTATGGCCTATTTATTGTCCTACCTTCCTAATCTTACTACATTTGCACACTCTGTACACATATTTTCTATTTTCTATTGTGTTATTGACTGTACGTTTGTTTATTCCCATGTGTAACTCTGTGTTGTTGTTTTTGTCGCACTGCTTTGCTTTGTCTTGGCCAGGTCACAGTTGTAAATAAAAAAGGGACAGAGCAACAACTCTTATGATTCCAACTATTGAATCCTGCCAGATACTGTTCTTAATCATATTGCTACCTTTATTTTGCCAAAGAATACAAATATGACAGATACAATTAGATCTGACCCCATTTAGTTGACTGGTTAATTGTTTGGTCAATAGGCTCTTGGTGGACTGAGCCTTTTTTAGTCAAGCAGTCACAATTTATTTGAATTTCCATTGCACATAAGACACCTGTCTGATTTGCGCCTGTCTCAGTGGACTAATCCATTGCGGAGGCCACGAGGATGGAACAGTCCAAAAGGCATGCGTGCCGCCGGTGTATTTGTCTTGGTAGCCAAGCAATTCGATAAAATTGAGAAATTAACTGTAATTGCACTTTTTTTTCGAAATTACATTGGTTTTCCATAAATGGCTACTGCTTTGAACCTGACACCGTTTGTGAGAGTATTTCTTGAGCCTACAGTAAGCCTATGTGTAAGAATATTGTGTATTGGGTATAATTTTTGAGTCAAGAAGAAGGGGAGTGGGGCTAAGATGCACAAGGCACGTCTCTCTCCAGAATGTGCGCCAATTCATGTTTCATAACTTAATTGTTTGTTTGATTATGGTAATTTCTGTTAATGCGTTCAATATATTATTATCACAGTCATTTACTGTTATTTGCAGTTGTTTGCAGAGCGCACAACCTGCGCTACACTTGTGAGAAACATGTTTTGGTTTATTTCATTCAATTTAAAGTTTTGTGAATTCATTCATTGTATTTTGTTTGGAGCTCTCCTGTCAATGTTGAGTAAGAATGACCTGATTATGCATAGAAGTAGGTAACACATGGAAGTAGGACTAGGCTACCTGGCCTGTCGCACAAATGTATAAATGTGCCCATTTGGGGACGTCTGATAGTATTTCTGATTGTCTCATCACCACTAATGCACTGTGGAGCTTTTTAAAGAATAGTTTTATTCTCCTCAAACAGCAACTAAACAAAGTCTGTTTCTACATCCACTGAGAATGATAATAGCTCCTCAATGTATTTGAAAACTCTTTCCATCTCTCTCCTTTCGATAACCACCAAGCCTCAGATAGCCTACAGCTGTGTCTGAGAGCTCACTCTGGCAGGGAAACTTGCAGGGCCCAAAATAGTTGATACAATGTTGCAAGTTCATTGCAGACAGGCAGAGTAGAGTGATGAATGTGATTGAAGAACATGAACAAACCTCTATGCATAGCCAATATGATTTATAGGATATACATTTTTTTCCAGGATATTTTCTACTTGCAATGTTTTTATTTGTTGGCTTAATGTAGACACATTTTACCTAGTTGGCAATAGAACAAAAATACGTTATTATAATTTAAATGAAACTGTTCAACGAAAATGTGCATATAAAAATCATAACTGTCACGCAGCAGAGAATATGCATAATCCGTTTAAACATCTGTGTGTCTGTGTGTTGATCCTCAGGTGTGTGACCCATCCAAAGATGGCACCATCTATAACTACAAAGCTAAGACTCTGAATGGGAGTCGTTCAGTCTCCCTCAGTGAGTACATGGGGAAGACCGTCCTCTTCGTCAACGTAGCGACTTACTGAGGACTGACCTTCCAGTACCTGGGTAAGACTGTCTGGCTTAAGACTAACAGTATAACCGTAGGCTAACAGTTGGGTTAGCTAACAGTAGGCTAACAGTAGAGTTAGCTAACAGTAGAGTTAGCTAACTGTAGGCTAACAGTTGAGTTAGCTAACAGTAGGCTAACAGTAGAGTTAGCTAACTGTAGGCTAACAGTAGAGTTAGGTAGCTGTAGGCTAACACTAAAGTTATCTAACAGTTGAGTTAGCTAACTGTAGGCTAACAGTTGAGTTAGCTAACTGTAGGCTAACAGTTGAGTTAGCTAACTGTAGGCTAACAGTAGAGTTAGCTAACTGTAGGCTAACAGTAGAGTTAGGTAGCTGTAGGCTAACACTAAAGTTATCTAACAGTTGAGTTAGCTAACAGTAGAGTTAGCTAACAGTAGAGTTAGCTAACTGTAGGCTAACAGTTGAGTTAGCTAACAGTAGGCTAACAGTAGAGTTAGCTAACTGTAGGCTAACAGAAGAGTTATGTAACTGTAGGCTAACACTAAAGTTATCTAACAGTTGAGTTAGCTAACTGTAGGCTAACAGTTGAGTTAGCTAACAGTAGGCTAACAGTAGAGTTAGCTAACTGTAGGCTAACAGTTCAGTTAGCTAACTGTAGGCTAACAGTAGAGTTAGCTAACTGTAGGCTAACAGTAGAGTTAGCTAACTGTAGGCTAACAGTAGAGTTAGGTAGCTGTAGGCTAACACTAAAGTTATCTAACAGTTGAGTTAGCTAACAGTAGAGTTAGCTAACAGTAGAGTTAGCTAACTGTAGGCTAACAGTTGAGTTAGCTAACAGTAGGCTAACAGTAGAGTTAGCTAACTGTAGGCTAACAGAAGAGTTATGTAACTGTAGGCTAACACTAAAGTTATCTAACAGTTGAGTTAGCTAACTGTAGGCTAACAGTTGAGTTAGCTAACAGTAGGCTAACAGTAGAGTTAGCTAACTGTAGGCTAACAGTTCAGTTAGCTAACTGTAGGCTAACAGTAGAGTTAGCTAACTGTAGGCTAACAGTAGAGTTAGCTAACTGTAGGCTAACAGTTCAGTTAGCTAACTGTAGGCTAACAGTAGAGTTAGCTAAATGTAGGCTAACAGTAGAGTTAGCTAACTGTAGGCTAACAGTTAAGTTAGCTAACTGTAGGCTAACAGTTGAGTTAGCTAACTGTAGGCTAACAGTTGAGATAGCTAACTGTAGGGACCCTGCCTCGCCTCGCCTCACCTCGCAGGGGCAGCGTGCTACGCCAATGCTTATAAATATAAGACATCTAAGATGTGTCAAATAAATTATTTCCAGCTCAGGGCTCCAGCTATGCATTTGGTCAACTAAGTGGCTAGATGTCAAGATCAAGCTTCTTGGTTACAGCAGAGATGTTCAATTCCCTCCTGGATCAAGATCCTTGTTGTCTAAATTTTTTTATAGTGCTGCTTGTGTGCACATTCAGTATACCCTGGTACAGAAACAGTGTGACGGTATGAAAATCTGGACACCACCCACACTTAGTTTATCCCCACAACCTGATTCATTCTAAGTACTTCTTACAATGAGCAGGTCCATACATAGATTAACAGGCTTGACTGACTGAGGCCTTGATTCAATCAGATCAAGCGTTAACCGGCGATAGCCGACACTCACATAACTAATGTTTTGGCAGTGTCGGAGGTGGAACTGCATTGGAGCTGTCAAATCAGTGAGCAGCTGCTCTTGTGATCATTGTCAGGAAGACACACCCAGAGAAAGTGTAAGCTATGTGGAAATAATGACACTCAAATTAAAAATCATCAAACAAATTGATGAGGATTTCTATCAGCCTAATGGAGGTGTAGATTACATCTCACATTCCAGTGTTGAACTTGTAAAAAGCCAATGGCAATGGCCACTTTAGGTATAATGCCGGAAGCTGCTTATTGAGTTGGAACAGCGCTAACGCAGTTCCAACTCTGACATGCCAAAACAACCGCAGTGCAGATGTCAGCTAAAGCAGATCTGATTGAATGGAGCCCTTAGAGCAATCTGCAACAAAGAGAAAGCAACTAGTCCAGATGTGACCAGATCAGCAAAAACTGTAGAATACGCCCTGTTTTGAGTTAAGTTACCCAAGGGTTTATTGGATTGATCTTGTTGTGTTATCTTTCTATTATGAAACCTTTAATCCAGCAGTGTTTGTGTGTTATATAATCAGAGTTGAATGCACTACACAAGGAGATGAAGGATTATGGATTCACCATTCTCGGGTTCCCTTCCAATCAGTTTGGAAAACAGGAGCCAGGAGACAATCATGAGATTCTGGCCTCTCTAAAGTAAGTATTGTTTGTCTCAGAGACCCATTAACATGAGCAATTTAAGTCATTATTCTGACATATTTGGATGGGGATTTTGTTATTATGCTAATTAGATTTCAGCTGGGGTCGCGGACATCGACCTTAGGGGGTTAAAATACACATATAAAGTGGTGTAATGTTTATTACAAAGGGGAAATAAACCTGAAACTGAAAAACAACCTGAAACTTGAAACTAATGCAAGTGTCCTGTATGCCTGAATGCTAGCAACAAGACAGCAATAAAGGCAAACCCTCAACAGAGCTTCATTCAGTTTGGGAAAAACATCCCAGGAGCGATATACAAATCCCTAAGGTATAACCCACTGAGACTCTGAGTATACAGCATTCCTATGATATCTGCTCCCTAGTCTAGACTGTACTCCTGACCAGCTTAAACCCCAAGTACACCGGAATAGAAACTCTGGTTTCACCAGCGTCTGCCTTCAGTATATTTGGGTTTTGTAACCTGGGTTGTTAACCCCTGGTAAAAGCAGAGTTTGTATGTATGAGAGGCTTAATAGTGTTGTGGTTCTATCATAGTCTATCTATCTAGGGCAATAGCTTAGTGTGAGGCACCAGTTTAAATAGGTCCGTTAAGTGCTCAAAAGCATGTCTAGGCCATACCTGTGTCCCAAATGGCAGCCTATTCCCTAAATATGCACTACTTTTGACCAGAGCCTTATGGAGCTCTGGTCAAAAGTAACACACTATATAGGGAATAGGCTGCCATTTGGGAAGCAGCCCAGTGATAAGCGTATCTCTCTCTCCTTGGGTTCCAGGCATGTCCGACCAGGAAATGGATTTGCTCCAAACTTCCTGCTATTCCAGAGGGGGGATGTAAACGGAGACGCAGAACAAGGAGTCTACACTTTCCTCAAAGTAAGCAAGTGATCTGGGTTGCAAAAATCTGGACACACCCAAAATGTCCAGGTTTTACAGAAATACTGGTTAGAAGATTCCTGGAATCATGAGGGAATAAGCAAGAAATCAGAAAATCTCCAACCAGGACTTCTGGAAAACTGTAACATTTTGGGAAAGTTACCAGAATGCTGCCATCCTACAAGTGATTATTGTTGTCGTCCTAGTATACAGTGGGTCAATAAACCCTACTTCCCACTATAATCCTGATTTACTTCCCACTATAATCCTGATTTACTTCCCACTATAATCCTGATTTACTTCCCACTATAATCCTGATTTACTTCCCACTATAATCCTGATTTACTTCCCACTATAATCCTGATTTACTTCCCACTATAATCCTGATTTACTTCCCACTATAATCCTGATTTACTTCCCACTATAATCCTGATTTACTTCCCACTATAATCCTGACTGAATTCTTGGACAGATACTGTGGAAATGACAGCTGGCAAAATCACCCTGTAACACATTTGCAACTGGGATACACAGAGTGGGAATTATACCATGGCATTCTGCGGGGGCTATTGGGTGCACACATTATTTGAATATGCCTAATAGTAAAGACATGTCATTTAACAGTAAAAATGTTTTACATGTTAATGTGGCATGAATAAAACCAGTCATGATGTTTTCATCTGATTATCAAACTAATCACTACAAACAGTAGGCTGCCTGCAGCTGCTCACGTTTGTCCAAAATATTTCCAGCATCCAAACAGTGCACGCGCCATTTGATGAAAGGAAATAGACCATTTTTTTCCCATAATTCACAAGTGGCTGGATCTATATCACCGGCGAAAGCATCGGAGTGAGCGAAACAGCGCTCCTTTGTCTCAGTATTTGTAGCCCATGTATCTGATGCTGTATGTCCAAAAAGAGTATGACATGGGATCCTTACTGTAACTCAGTAAAATCCTTATGAAACGGACAACACAACACAACCTGCCCAACCCTAGTTCTAACCCTGTCTTCTAAAACTGTTCTAACCCTTCTAACCCTGCCGTCTAGAACTCTTGCCCGCCAGTAGGGGACAGCTTTGGGAATCCCACCAACAGGCTGTTCTGGGAACCTCTGAAGATGAACGACATCAAGTGGAACTTTGAGAAGTTCCTGGTCGGACAAGACGGTAAGCCTGTGATGAGGTGGTTCCCCCGGGTCCCAGTGTCAGAGGTTCGGATGGACATCCTCAAATACTTCAGTCAACTCATCTCCCAGTCCACTGAGCAGAACATCGACTAAGCTTTTACTATGTCTGTGTCCCAAAGAAAGTCTCCAATTGACCAGGGCCTATAAGGTTCTGGTCAAAAGTTGTGCATTATATAGGGAATAGGGTGTAATTTGTGACTCCTCCTGTGTTGTCATCAGGGCTGGGGTCAATTCCATTTCAGTTGAGTACATTCCTGAATTTAAATGGAATTTATCCCAACTCTGATTTTGAACATTTTACAGATGTATTAGATTTACCCTTTAGATGCATGAAAACACAGTGGACCAGTTTCCAGGGTTCAGATTACACTTCTTTCTGGACTAAAAATCACTTTCAATTAAAAATTCTCCAATGAGCATGCTTTAATTTTATTTCAGGAGTAGGCTTAATACCTTTTCAAAACTTGTTTTTTTCCCCCCTTTGTAAAAAACCTCAGACAAACCATGTGTAGAGCAGAACATCTAGAAATTAGTTGAAAGAAGACATTGAAATTAATTCAAATGAACGTCTGTCTGTGGTGGTACTGGGTAAGGGTTGCTGGTCATAAAGGAGGTGTCATGATGTATGAAGGTGAGGCTTGAAAACAGTGAGTCTGTGGTGCCAAGCCTGAGTCTAGGGTCCAGGCCAGTCCTTCGGTGCATTCAGGCTGGGCCTGGTAACCCTGGGAGCCATGCCACCTCCTGGTCCTACCACCCTGACCAGACGCCTGTTATCCACTGCTGCTGCCTGACTAATTCATGTCAATAAATCACGTCAATGCAACATGGAGCGTGGTGCCAACTCCTTCCTGTAAACGCCGATGCACTGTGGGTGGTGTGTGGCCACTCAAATGCTTTCACAAAATGTCTAGGTCAACAATGGGTTGTTAAGAGAATCTGTTCTTTTAAGTCGAAACAAAGACAAAAACTTCAATTGAAATAAACACCAGAGTAAGATGTAAAGGCATTTAGGATGTTTATTAAGCCAGTCAAATACATAAGTCATCACATCAGTAATGTGCTTTTGCCTCCTGCAAAACAAAAAACATTCCTTTCAACATCTCCATGAAACTATTTGACCATTCTGGAATTAGTCTTTAAAAAAAAGCCTGTTCCAACTATTTACAGTGAACATTGTGAATAAAACACCCATCTTTACCAGCAGTCTGAATGAAACCAACACAATAAGGATTATAATCCCATACCTATTCAACCCTATATAGTTTTGACTTATTGGTTTGATTTAGAGGAGACACATAATATTAGTTCACCATCAAATCAATCACACATCAGAAGGATCGGAACTCTAGGGTAGTGACCAATCCCAAATCAACCCCTCGCCCCCTACACTCCAGACACTAGTGGAGATAAAGCATTGGCAAGATATAAGCAATATGGTAATAATAAAAACACCTAGTCGTAAAATGAGTTTGCCAACACCTATCCAATCCCTCTCAGAAGCACCTGGGGTAAGGTTCAAGACGGATCTATTGACAGTGTCACAGTGGTTCACTGGACTGTCGGTTTGATACTGTAGATAAATAGGCGTTAGTATGGAGTTGCTGGTCTTAGAGGTGGATTGAGACAGAAGCCAGATGAGTCAGGCATGTGACACAAGCAGCCCTTGTCTGGCTGAGGTGGTTTATCACTGTGCTGTTACTGAGGTATTGCTGACTATGACACAGCCTTAAGGTTAGCTGAGTCTCCGTTTTAAATAGCTTCATTTCCTCGCCTCTGACTGATGCAAAAGGACATGACTGACAGGTAAAGCAATATGATGGAGACCAATCATACCCTGTTAACTCGATATAAATTAACATATTAATGTGCTGGCAGAGCGCTCAGGTAGGTTAATGTATAAAGCAACAGAACAGGCCTACACCCTACAGTAGTACTATCACCTGTCAGCAGTAGGGAAGGAAAGGAGACAAGGAAAGGAAGCCAGTTAAGGAAGCCATTCAAGACTATTGAGACAAAGCCTGGGTACACATACATGTACACACACCTATGACCCAATCCTCCAGACATGACTGGACAGCTTTGGGGGTAAATATGTTGATGACGTGTATACATATTGGAATCGATGATCAAATATTTAACCCAATGAAATCAAAGCAAAGGTGCTGCATTGAAATGACATTGGTCATTATTGGACAATCAGGTGCTCTTGTGAGGGTGTGTCTTATGTAAAGAACATACAATGTCAATAGCTACAATATATTGGGAGTACTACTAACAGAAATAACAGCCTTACTAAAGACAAGTGATTTACATTTAGTCAATGCAACCATCAAAACAGTAGATTATAAATAAATTATCAATAAATCACCACAACCTCGTTTTTTTGGCATGATATACCAGCTAAATTCACTTCCCAAGTTTGATGTATTATAACAATCACTTTTTGAACAGTTACACTTATGGTACAGTTCTAGAACACCAAATGGTACTAAAAAAAAGGAAAAAACATCCACGGTTACATTTCTGATTCCAATTCCAAGACAATTTACCTATATAATTATATATCGTTGGAATGAATACAAGTAGTATTTGTTGTTATCGACGTGGGAGAACGGACTCCTTAACCCTACAAGTAACAAAACAGCTTTGTAAAAATGGTACATATTTGCAGTGAGACGATCGTCAATAGCCGATAATCACAGGTATATTGTCTTAATATTAGATTTTGATCATTTCAACCTATTACACAAATGACTTCAGTTCCTGCATAGAATCATATGAAGCAGATATTGAATCTTCAAAAAATTATATGAGGTTAAAAAAGAAACAAATCTAAATAATAATATTCATGTAATATATTTCTGAATAGCAAAAAACTGTGTGTTTCACAAGTAGGCTTATAAAAAGGCACGTATAAACAACAGGATATCTACAGTTCAGTAGGAACATTATAGTTCACACCTGGTCAACCACCCAGCTGGCTCCATGGTGAGGGAACGAGAGAACTAACGGTGGAGACGCTCTTAGTGCTTTCCAGGGTCAATATTCTGTCACTCTCGTTTTCCAAACCCAGTTGCTGTGGACTGATCTATAGATAGAATAGAGGGAAAGGATTAACCGCATTGATCACACAATCAGCCAATCAGAGAACAAAAGAAAAAGCGAGGGAGACAGAATGGGAAAGTGAAAGAGACCGTTTGTAAATGGATGAGAGAGAGAATGAAAGTGCAAGATTGGCACTTATATATTTATTTAAACCCCTGTATGAATAGAACACTGGTGTAAATATTAAACCCCTGTATGAATAGAACACTGGTGTAAATATTAAACCCCTGTATGAATAGAACACTGGTGTAAATATTAAACCCCTGTATGAATAGAACACTGGTGTAAATATTAAACCCCTGTATGAATAGAACACTAGTGTAAATATTAAAATTCCTGTATGAATAGAACACTGGTGTAAATATTAAACCCCTGTATGAATAGAACACTGGTGTAAATATTAAACCCCTGTATGAATAGACCACTGGTGTAAATATTAAACCCCTGTATGAATAGACCACTGGTGTAAATATTAAACCCCTGTATGAATAGAACACTGGTGTAAATATTAAACCCCTGTATGAATAGAACACTGGTGTAAATATTAAACCCCTGTATGAATAGAACACTGGTGTAAATATTAAACCCCTGTATGAATAGAACACTAGTGTAAATATTAAACCCCTGTATGAATAGAACACTGGTGTAAATATTAAACCCCTGTATGAATAGAACACTGGTGTAAATATTAAACCCCTGTATGAATAGAACACTGGTGTAAATATTAAACCCCTGTATGAATAGACCACTGGTGTAAATATTAAACCCCTGTATGAATAGACCACTGGTGTAAATATTAAACCCCTGTATGAATAGACCACTGGTGTAAATATTAAACCCCTGTATGAATAGACCACTGGTGTAAATATTAAACCCCTGTATGAATAGAACACTGGTGTAAATATTAAACCCCTGTATGAATAGACCACTGGTGTAAATATTAAACCCCTGTATGAATAGACCACTGGTGTAAATATTAAACCCCTGTATGAATAGAACACTGGTGTAAATATTAAACCCCTGTATGAATAGAACACTGGTGTAAATATTAAACCCCTGTATGAATAGAACACTGGTGTAAATATTAAACCCCTGTATGAATAGAACACTAGTGTAAATATTAAACCCCTGTATGAATAGAACACTGGTGTAAATATTAAACCCCTGTATGAATAGAACACTGGTGTAAATATTAAACCCCTGTATGAATAGAACACTGGTGTAAATATTAAACCCCTGTATGAATAGACCACTGGTGTAAATATTAAACCCCTGTATGAATAGACCACTGGTGTAAATATTAAACCCCTGTATGAATAGAACACTGGTGTAAATATTAAACCCCTGTATGAATAGACCACTGGTGTAAATATTAAACCCCTGTATGAATAGAACACTGGTGTAAATATTAAACCCCTGTATGAATAGACCACTGGTGTAAATATTAAACCCCTGTATGAATAGACCACTGGTGTAAATATTAAACCCCTGTATGAATAGAACACTGGTGTAAATATTAAACCCCTGTATGAATAGAACACTGGTGTAAATATTAAACCCCTGTATGAATAGACCACTGGTGTAAATATTAAACCCCTGTATGAATAGACCACTGGTGTAAATATTAAACCCCTGTATGAATAGACCACTGGTGTAAATATTAAACCCCTGTATGAATAGAACACTGGTGTAAATATTAAACCCCTGTATGAATAGAACACTGGTGTAAATATTAAACCCCTGTATGAATAGAACACTGGTGTAAATATTAAACCCCTGTATGAATAGAACACTGGTGTAAATATTAAACCCCTGTATGAATAGAACACTGGTGTAAATATTAAACCCCTGTATGAATAGACCACTGGTGTAAATATTAAACCCCTGTATGAATAGAACACTGGTGTAAATATTAAACCCCTGTATGAATAGACCACTGGTGTAAATATTAAACACCTGTATGAATAGAACACTGGTGTAAATATTAAACCCCTGTATGAATAGAACACTGGTGTAAATATTAAACCCCTGTATGAATAGAACACTGGTGTAAATATTAAACCCCTGTATGAATAGACCACTGGTGTAAATATTAAACCCCTGTATGAATAGAACACTGGTGTAAATATTAAACCCCTGTATGAATAGAACACTGGTGTAAATATTAAACCCCTGTATGAATAGAACACTGGTGTAAATATTAAACCCCTGTATGAATAGAACACTGGTGTAAATATTAAACCCCTGTATGAATAGAACACTGGTGTAAATATTAAACCCCTGTATGAATAGAACACTGGTGTAAATATTAAACCCTGTATGAATAGAACACTGGTGTAAATATTAAACCCCTGTATGAATAGAACACTGGTGTAAATATTAAACCCCTGTATGAATAGAACACTGGTGTAAATATTAAACCCCTGTATGAATAGACCACTGGTGTAAATATTAAACACCTGTATGAATAGACCACTGGTGTAAATATTAAACACCTGTATGAATAGAACACTGGTGTAAATATTAAACCCCTGTATGAATAGAACACTGGTGTAAATATTAAACCCCTGTATGAATAGAACACTGGTGTAAATATTAAACTCCTGTATGAATAGAACACTGGTGTAAATATTAAACCCCTGTATGAATAGAACACTGGTGTAAATATTAAACCCCTGTATGAATAGAACACTGGTGTAAATATTAAACCCCTGTATGAATAGAACACTGGTGTAAATATTAAACCCCTGTATGAATAGAACACTGGTATAAAGGAGGAATTTGTGAAGAATAGTATAATGGATTACTAGAGATTTGATGAAGTAACAATGAAAAAAAATAATAACTTGCACACCCACACGTAGACATACGTATGTGGTGTAAAAAGTATTCAGAGAAATTAATAGTATAATGGGTTACTAGATTTGATAACATAACAATGTATGAATGTATAATGGGTCACTACAGTTTAACTTGCTATGTAGAGACTTATTATGGACAGAGCAAGCCATCTATAGGGGACTGATGGACGGTGCCAGCCCAGTGTTGGTGAAAGTTGATCCCAGAAAGAGACTAGTCTGGAGAGCTACCTTAAAAAAAGGAAGCTCCCTCCAGTTTCTCTTACATTCTGAATTGGCCGATGTATTTTATACATTTATCACCTTACATGTTAATCTTAGTGTGAAGCATAAAGTCAATATCCAACAGAAATTATATTAAATATAGAGTAACATTGTTAGGGTAGAATAAAATTAAAACCAATGCCTTCCAATTACGAGAAAGCTATCATGTTTGTTTTGTTTTGTTTTGTTTTGAAACCTTACAATTGGGGTAAAATCAGAACATTGTTTGAGAGTGATCCGTGTGTATTAGCGGAAGTGATTGGGAGGGTTTTGAGAGTCCTAGTTGAAGGAAACAGATATGAGACTAGTGAACGGTAATATTAGTGGCTTTCAGATAGATAATAATGCAATGTCTTAGTAATTTGAAGAAGTAAATGTTTCAATACAAGGTCACATGACGAACAGAGCGATTGATCATTGGTACTGACATTAAATTAGAGGCCACCATCTGTTGTTTGGGTTAGAGATAAGCTTCCTGTGGACCAATAGATAGGCCGCCAGTAATCACCAAGCTAAAACAGAAAATTTGGGATAGAGGTATGAATAATTTAATAAGATATGCTTTTGACCATTTCCAATTATTATTTCTCAATTCGATATTTTGAATATACCAGTGATTTAAGTAGGAAGGTAAAAAAATACCTCTTTCCATTAGGTGGAACTGTGTCGAGAATTGAAGTAGATCCAAGTAAATGTTTTAGTACTGAATAGAGCTGATAAGCCAGCACCAACTTTTTGAAGAAGGTCCTAGCAGATTTAATAAACAGGTTTCATATTTTGACTAGTTGATGTCACAGGGACATATGTCAATGCAACAGGTCAAAAATATAAAAGATTACAAGAGGGGCTCTGGGATTGTTTACTTAAAAAAAAAAAAAAAAAAAAGGTGCCTATTCAGCTTAACAGGACACTATCATCTGATGTGTCTGAAGTATAAGTAAACTCAATTAAGACTTTTTTTTATAACTGATAGTGATTAGCATAGTGATTTATTTTGTTTATTTTTATTTTCTTTTTTCCAGGACTGATGCAATGTCTGCTACCAAGTATTTTGTTTACATGTTTACCAATTTTTCTGTCTCTTCCCCTTTGAAAGGCTTGCTGAGGCAGGCGCCTTAGGAGAGCTGTTATTGAAACTGTGTACTATACAGTATAAAAAGTAAGCGGGTCCGGCTGTTAAGGGATCTCCCAAATTAAGTAAGGCCTGGCCGTTTTGTTTGTTTTTACCCTACGTTTTACCACCCACGCCAACACCCACACACAACCCACCTGTTAAGAACAGTTGTTAGTGGTGTTAATACTGTGTATGATTTATTGTGTGGGGTCTTTATATTTTGGTTTTATTCACGGGTTAGAAAGGATGGCACCTTAAAAGGACACACAAATGACATTTTCTGAAGTATCTATTGTTCATGTTTTGGTTGCACACATGTACATTCTCTTGATAAGAAAAGTACTGAAAAGCCCAATGTTAACCTGGTACACAAAATGTTTGAAATATCTTTAAATAATGGCACAGGGGAAGAAAAGGGAAATAAACACTCACTTAATGGGGTGGAATGACCAAATGGCCAAATGGGCTGCAGCCCAACATGCTGTGTATGTGTGTATTTTTGATAGATTTTAGAAGTATAACCTTCATTATGATGATAGTATTACCATACTAATTAGATTGTATAACTCAGAATGAAGGGTTTGAAATGATGAAGTGTCTGGTTATATGTGTTGATCCCCCTTACTTTAATAGAAGTATAGAACCTTTTGAGAGAAGCTATATTCTAATGCTTACCTTAAAATGTAACGATTATTATCACAGAAGTGATAAGAGGAGGGAATGTGAAGGAACATTTTAGGTTTGTGCTTTTCTAATAACCAATTCGACTGGGCTCATGCAAGTGACTGATTGATCGTGCCTGGGAGGAATCCTCACTATCAGTGTCTGCAACTTGGCAGTACGCCCAGGACATTGTTTTGAGAACAGAAAGGGATATCTCAGTTTCAAGGTCTCAGCTTGGAGAGAAAAAGCCTTGTGAGGTATTGGTCGGTCACATGCACAAACCAAACGTTAAGGATGAATAAATCATTAATAACTTGTCTGTATAAGCGGTATATAAGAGAACTGCTCACTTCAGATCTGTATTTTATGAATCTAAGTTTGACTGTGACCTCTCCAGCTTTCTGATAATAAAGAATGATTCATTTAAGATTGACTTCAGGTATCCCTAGGTGGCAATTTCTACGACACAGGTTTTTTCCCATGGACTTAAGTTGTCAGCATACCCGTGTTCTCTGGATGTGGTCTGGACACGTCCCCTGCTCCTGCTCCGGGCCCCCTGGAGCCTCTGGGCTGGGGGATTAACTGCCGTGGAAATCCCTGATGGACCAAAGCAGAACAGAGCACAATGTCAGTCAATCACATTTTATTACATAAATTGTCAAAGTGCTTTACAGTAACCTGGCCTAACCCTCCAAAGAGCAAGTAGCTGCTTAGTGACAAGGGGAAAAACACCTATGTCAGCAGCTATGATCTAGCAATAGTGGGTAGGGGTCCATTTGGGATTGAGTTACTGGGTCATATGCACTAGGAACCAAACGGACCGAAATGGAGACGGGACTACCTGAACTAGTCCAATAAGAAACACTTATTTTTGTTTTCCATTGCAAAAACGTTGCTACAGTTTGCACTATTGAATAGTACCCTGATATATTGTGATACGTACACTTACCGGTGTGACGGGTGCGAAGTCTCTACGTCCCGGCGGTACTCCGTTGGCGGCAGCAGCTGCTGCGTTGTTGGGTGTCCTGTGGGCGAAGTATATTGGCCTGCTGTAGGGAGGGCTCAGAGGGCCGTTCATGGTGCCTGAGGAGGGGTCTGAGGTACGCCTCTCTTGCTGCTGCTGGCCCTACCAGGGGAACACAGGGACACACACACCTCAGTAACCCCGGTCAGAGCAGAGTAAGGCAGGGCAAGCAGCCAGATAGAGGAAGCATAGCACCCAGTCACTTTATACAACAGATCTAGTTGATCTACGTCTGCAAATATGGAGGGGTTGTTTTCAGCCAAGCAGAGGAATGTTCCACTAGTTTGAGATTTAACTGGAGGAAAGCACAGCCCTAATTGGTGCTCCTCAAACAGACTGGAAGGAAGTGAAGCACACAGCCATTTGTACTTATCTAATATGGAGAAAATCCATCCTAATGCTGTCATTACTTCAGGGATGTCTACGTGCTAGGGAGAACTAGTCTAATAGGTTTACTACCACAGCCATGTCTGTCTGATGGACTGAGGGGTTAGCATATAAAAGCTGTGATAATGGACTAGGTTCACCACAGCCACTTGAAGCCAAGCTAAACCTCTCTATAGTGGGAGATGAGCAGGGACTGAGGCCTGATGACTACTATAGTGGGAGATGAGCAGGGACTGAGGCCTGATGACTACTATACCGGTTTATGATGCTGCATCTGTAGTCTCTCCAGCTTGCTTCTCTCTGCTCTCTCTCTCCGAAACTCGTTCTGGACCTGGTGAAGCCGACAGAGGAACAAATCAAAAGAAATGTATGAACACACATCAGGAAAACCAGTACATGGAGGTGGAGGAGATGAGATCCTCCCTATTCAATGCAAAGTGCTGTGAAACAGTCTATGTACCATATGTGGCACCATATTCCCTATACAGTGCATTACTTTTGACCAGGGCCCATAGGTCTTAGGTCAAAAGTAGTGCATTACATTCGGAATAGGGTGCCATTTAGGACACAACAGAAAGCAGCTCCTAACCTGATTGGGGAGGTTGGTCATCTGACCCTGCAGCCTCTCCACCTGTCTCCTCAAGTCCTCCTTTTCCTCGTTCATTCGTTCCCTGTCGCTCCGCTCCTTCCTGAAGTCCTCCTCAAAGATCTTCACCTGAGAGAGGGATGATGATTACCTCGGGTACTAAGTTGGTGAGGGATCATGCGAATACAACAGGTCATCATTAACGTGAAATGCTTAGTTACAGTTGAAGTCGGAAGTTTACATACGCCTTAGCCAAATACATTTAAACTCAGTCACCACTTTATTTAAAGAATGTGAAATATTCAGAATGTCAGAATAATAGTAGAGAGAATTATTTATTTCAGCTTTTATTTCATTCATCACATTCCCAGTGGGTCAGAGGTTTACATACACTCAATTAGTATTAGTATCTGGAAGCTCTTGATGGTGCATCTGTAGAACTTGGAGGACCTGGTCCACATGCCAAATCTTTTTAGTCTCCTGAGGGGGAATAGGCGTTGTTGTTCCCTCTTCACGACTGTCTTAATGTGTTTGGACCTTGATAGTTTGTTGGTGATGTGGACACCAATGAACTTGAAGCTTTTGACCTGCTTCCCTAAAGCCCTGTCGATGTGAATGGGGGCGGGTTTGGCCCTCCTTTACGTGTAGTCCACGATCAGCTCCTTTGTCTTACTCACGTTGATGGAGAGGTTGTTGTCCTGGAACCACACTGCCAGTTCTCTGACCTCCTCCCCATAGGCGGTCTCATCGTTATTGGTGATCAGAGCTACCACCGTTGTGTCGACAGCAAACTCAATGATGGTGTTGGAGTCGTGCTTGGCCATGCAGTCATGGGTGAACCGGGAGTACAGGAGGGGACTAAGCACGCACCCCTGAGGGGCCCCTGTGTTGAGCATGGCAGATGTGTTGTTACCTACCCTTACGACCTGGAGGGCGGCCCGTCAGGAAGTCCAGTATCCAGTTGCAGAGGGAGTTGTTTAGTCCCAGGGTCCTTAGCTTAGTGATGAGCTTTGTAGGCACTATGGTGTTGAACGTTGACTGTAGTCAACGAACAGCATTCTCACATAGGTGTGCATTTTGTCCAGGTGGGAAAGGGCAGTGTGGAGTGTGATAGAGATTGATTCATCTGTGGATCTGTTGGGGCGCTATGTGAATTGGAGTGGGTCTAGGGAATCCGGGATGATGCTGTTTATGTGAGCCATGACCAGCCTTTCAAAGCACTTCATGGCTACCGACGTGACCACTACGGGGCGGTGGTCATTTAGGCAGGTTGCCTTCACTTTCTTGGGCACAGGGACTATGGTGGTCTGCTTGAAACATGTAGGTATTAGACTCGGCCAGGGACAGGTTGAAAATGTCAGTGAAGACAATTGCCAGTGAAGACAATAGCCAATCACTGAAATGGATCAATTAGCTCAGAAAGTGTCTGACTAACCTGTTCCTTTAACACTGCTATCTGAGTAAGCAGCTCCTGCCTCAAGTTACTAGGCCCATCACCGTGGTTACCGCTGGTGCCCAGTGGCTGCTGGGAGGAGGGGGGAGGGTGCAGGTTCAAGGCCTCCTCTAGAGCCTGAAGAGTGGCAGGAGAGAGTAAGTTAGAAAATACACATTACACACACACACACACACACACACACACACACACACACACACACACACACACACACACACACACAAACACACACAAACTGACCCTGTTAAGGCGCTGGATCTCCTTCTCCTGGTTCTCTCTCTTTTTACTGAGGGGCAGCAGCTGATCCTGCAGGTAACGAACCTTCTGCTTCAACTCTGTGGTCTCAGAGTTCAGACACTCCTTCTCTCCCTGAAAACATTCATACAACATTACCAGAACCTGCTTCAACTCTGTGGTCTCAAGAGTTCATTCACAGTTTTAATCCAGACTGAAGGATGTGAAAGTCTGATGAGTAATCATCCACGTCAGAGACAGTCGGGTTAAAGTTGACCTGACGGTAACCTAACAATGACTGAACAGCTTCTATCCCCCAAGCCATAAGACTGAACAGTTAGTTAAGTGCCTACACTGACTATTTGCATTGACCCACTTTTTATTTGCACTGACTCTCACACACTCACTTGACCCACACATACTACACTGACACTCCAACACAGACTACATACGCTCACACAACACACACGCTGCTGCTACTATTTATTATCTATCCTGATTGCCTAGTCACTTTTACCCATACCTACAGTGCCTTAAGAAAAGCATTCACATGTTGCTGTGCTACAGCCCAAATGTAAAATGTATTACGTTTAGATTTGTCACTGGCCTACACACAATAATGTCAAAGTGGAATTATGTTTAACAAGTCACATAATAAGTTGCACGAACTCACTCTGTGTGCAATAATAGTGTTTAATATGATTTTTGAATGACTACCACATCTCTGTACCCCACACATACAGATAATTGCAAGGTCCCTCAGGCGTGCAGTGAATTTCAAACACAGATTCAACCACAAAAGACTAAGGAGGTTTTCTAATGCCTTGCAAAGGGCACTTACTGGTAAAAATAAAAACAGAGACATTGAATATCCCTTTGAGCATGGCAAAGTTATTAATTACACTTTGCATGGTGTATCAATGCTCTGTCAACGATCCAGGCGCCCTTCAAAACTCAGTTGTCAGAGAGGAAGGAAACCGCTCAGGGATTTCACCAAGAGGCCAATGGGGACTTTAACAGTTACTGAGTTTAATGGCTGTGACAGGAGAAAAATTATGGATCAACAACATACTGAGTAAAAAGAAGGGAGCCTGTACAGAATAAAAATATTCCCAAGCATGCTTCCTGTTTGCAACAAGGCACTAAAGTAATACTGCAAAATGTGGCAAAGCAATACAAAGTGGTATGTTTGGGGCAAATCCAATACAACACAATACCGAGCACCACTCTCCATATTTTCAAGCATAGTGGTGGCTGCATCATGTTATGGGTATGCTTGTAATCGTTAAGGACTGGGGAGTTTTTCAGGAATGGAGCTAAGCACAGGCAGAATCCTAGAGGAAAACCTGGTTCAGTCTGATTTCCACCAGACACTGGATGATGAATTCCCCTTTCAGCAGGACAATAACCTAAAACACAAGGCCAAATCTAAACTGGGGTTACTTACCAAAAATACAGTGAGTGGCAGAGTTTTGTCTTAAATCTACTTGCAAATCTTTGGCAAGACCTGCAAATGGTTGTCTACCAATGATCCAAGAACCAATTAGACAGAGCTTGAAGAATTTGGAAAAGAATAACGGGCAAATGTTACACAATCCAGGTGTGGAAAGCTCTTAGAGACTTACCCAGAAAGGTACTTCTACAAAGTATTGGCTCAGGGGTGTGAATACTGACGTAAATTAGATATTACATTTTCTAAAAAAAATGTTTTCACTTTGTCATTATGGGCTATTGTGTGTAGATGGGTGAGATGTATTTTATTTTATTTTTTCCAGGCTGTAACAACGATGTGAAATAAGTCCGGGGGTAAGAATACTTTTGAAGGCCCTTCCTTTCCGCCTTTGGGACAACAACTCCCATTGTTAGGATGGGGACATGAGCATCTCGTCATTAGATACCAATACCTCTACCTCAAACTCCTGCACATTGACTCACTATCATAGCCTCATTGTGTTACTATTTATTTGAGTATTGAGTATGCAAATGTTTAACTCTGCATTTTTGGGAAAGGGCTCGTAAGTAAGCATTTCACAGTAAAGTTAGGCTAAGGCGATATCAAATTAATTTGAATGTATGTTTTTGTGCGATGTTCCAAATGCCTGTTTCGTATAATCCTTTTTTTTTTCTCAGCATTTTTAGTTTTTAGGAGTGTTTATGTCCGCTTGTCTTTTTGGTATCGTTCGCTCCTTCTGTGCTGTGCACCTTCCCATTTACACCCGAGATCAGTATATAATGACGAGACGCTCATGTCCCATCCCTAACAATGGGAGTTGTTGTCCCAACGACAAGAAGGAAGCTTAGCTTCAAAATAAGCACATATGGTTTATTTTGGCGAGAGTGAAACTTCTCGCCTCTTTCTCCCAAGCCCCTCCCCCCTACCACGCACGACAGCAAAGATAAGAGAACACTTCTTTCTCTCTGACAAAATGGTTTCAACTCGCTATTTGCTTTTAAGGTTTGGTCAAACAGAATCGGTCATATGGACACTGAAACACATCGAGACATTATTTTACTGCAGTAGAGGTAATCCATTGGTTGGAAAGGTTGTTTAAAATCCTCACATTTCAAGCAGAGCAGACACAGACGTACCAATGAACATTCATTCTGGAATATTAACGCTCAGTTTGTCGCGCGCGCATTACGGTACCACAAATCGCTAGCAGCATTTTAGTCAAATAAAGATTGTTAAACTAGCTGTTTAGTCGGATTTATAAAATGTACAATAAGCATAAAACAATTATATAAAAAATTGGCAACTCGTTCTGAGATACAAGGTAGGCCACTTGATTTCAACATTTGAACAATGTGGACAGGCTAGCATGCGCTTCAAACAGTTTGAGACGAACAGAAGGTTATGTTCATAACAACTCAACTGTTTTGCCTTGTTGGCTGAATTCAGAGATTATGCAATTATACCTAGATCCAAGTTGGTTAAACTTGAAATATTAGCTGGCTACTCACTAGTACGTGGGCTTGTTCTTGAGAGATTGTTCCTGAGACGTGTGTTAATTTGCTTTAATGCCTCCAACAAGAAGTTAGTCATTATTAGTGAATGTGCATTATGCATGGTTCTGGACAATTTTGTTACAAAAAGGGCATTTTCATAGACAGACCTAAAAGCCTGATCAAGGATTGCAATTATTATTTGTTGCAGACCTGATAACGAACAACATCCTGATCGATGGAAGGACAGAACCACTGGATCGAGGCGCTTTACAAATATTGCTGACATCTCTCACTGAAGCCATAGTTTTCAGAAAACATAATCTCCCATTATAGTGAATAGGAAAACAGCCATATTCGATATTTGTGGTCAATCTTGAGAGAGAGCGAATTAATCAGGGTTTAAAAAACCTTGGTTGGCCCATGAGAGTGGGATAACCAATGAGAGTGGGCAGCACTGAGTTAGCCTGCAACCTCACTTCCTGGAGTAGCTTAATCTGCGCATGTTATGTCTACATACATCTAGGACTTCCTTGGCTTCAAATGCACTATTGAGTCCATTCATATACAGTCATTGTGACAGACAGACAGGTGAGAGATACTCATGGCTATTCTGAGTGGGCTGGGTCGGAGCAGTAGTCACGCACGTGTTCATAGAAGTTGTGTTATTTATGCTGTTGGGTTTGTATACGTCGAGGACATTGTTGGGTCTGTGCTAGGTTTCTGTATGTTCTCACCTGCACGTTCTCGATCTTCGACTTGGCAAGCAGCAGCCTCTTATCGTAGTCCCGCTGCCTTTGTTCTCGCTCCGCCTCCAGCTCCTGCACGGCCTTCTGGGAGTCCGCCAGCCGTTGACGCAGGTTTGTGATCTAATTGGAGGGGGGTTCAAATTGTAAAAAATAAAAAATAATAAAAAAGGGACTATTGTGTCTCTTCAATGAGACAAACCGGTTATCAGAATCATATTTTCATATAGAGATGATTGGAATAGCAGAGAAAGACAGTGAACTGGATCAGAGAAATTCTGTGCGATTAAACAGGTTTTTGTGTTACTGTATAGACCCACAGACCCGGCCGAATGATGCAAATCATATGTTGAGCGGTTTGGGGGTTAGACTCTAGTGTAATGTTCCTGCTGAGAGCAAACTTGAACGTAGTGAAGACAGCGCGTATACTGTGAACACTGAGGCTGTACCCGCTTTAAGACAGTTATAACTAGTGTTGCATGGTATACCAGTACCACGGTAATATCATGGTACCCCCAGGTGACTCGGCGCGTTTCCCACCAGGTGACTCTGCGCGTTTCCCACCAGGTGACTCTGCGCGTTTCCCACCAGGTGACTCTGCGCGTTTCCCACCAGGTGACTCTGCGCGTTTCCCACCAGGTGACTCTGCGCGTTTCCCACCAGGTGACTCTGCGCGTTTCCCACCAGGTGACTCTGCGCGTTTCCCACCAGGTGACTCTGCGCGTTTCCCACCAGGTGACTCTGCGCGTTTCCCACCAGGTGACTCTGCGCGTTTCCCACCAGGTGACTCTGCACGTTTCCCACCAGGTGACTCTGCGCGTTTCCCACCAGGTGACTCTGCGCGTTTCCCACCAGGTGACGCGTTCAGATAATCTCTTCTGTATTATGTATTCCAGATGTAGTTTGTGCAGCAAATCTGTTTACTACGAGGTTGTCTGTGTGTGTGTGTGTCTGTGTGTTACTGTGAGATAACATACCTTCTGTTCAAACTGTGACTTCATAGAGTTCCACTGGACATCCCACTGCTTGTTCACGTCCAGTACCTGTCGTCATCATCACAACAGAAATATGACTGAAACAAATACCTCATATATTATACGTATCTTCCCCACACGGAAACAGGACACCTAATTAAGTGTGCGTCCCAAATGGCACCCTATTTCCTATATAGTGTACTACTATGGACCCTGGTGAAAGGTAATAAACTATAAATGGAATAGGGTATCATTTGGGACACTCCCAAACACATTTTTCACAAAAACCTTTCCATATGGAATGAGGACACCTGATGTAACGTTGAGAGGAGAGGGACTCACATCTTTCCTCTGCTTCTCTAGAAGCTTGATCTTCTTCTCGTAGGCCTCTGGGTCACAGGGCTTGGCCGGGGCTTTCTCCTTCTCTGTGGCATTACCACTCTGCTGTAGGACAGGGATATAAAAACATGATGATTCTTAAACCCCCACCGAATAGTCCACTCATCTCAGCAATCACATTGTCAAGATATGACTTTCAATACGCAAATGGGCACTTGCCACATCACGATGATGCATTTTGCAATACATTTCTTTTAAACTTCATTCATAGAGCACACTGCAACAGGACAGGGATATGAAACATTGCTCTTAAATTCCCCCCACTAGTACAGATCACCATTTATTCAAATCATGTATAAACAAATTATATATATATTTTTAAAAGCATTTACAAGACAGACCTGGGAAGTAGCTCAGACATTCTACACTGACCAATGTGACAATATGAGAAAGATCACACCAACATTACAGTAATACTTGTAATTACTACAGTGTGATATGAAATGGGGAAGTTAGTCACATCCTCATACTGTACAGTACGTTAGGATGAGACATCAGACATGCCAACTGTCCCACTACTGTGATGCCTGGCAATGATCTGACTCATACTGAAAAAAACACGGAAACTAGAGTATTTAAATCTAGAGTATTTACTGTAACAGCAGTGCTGTGGCTTCTTAGACATCTACGCTGATCATTTTCATCCTCTGAACCAGACGTGTGTCATTCCATCCATTCTGCGACAGAATTTGCATACCTTCTGTGGTGTGTTCACCTCCATCTTGGATCTAACACTGGCAGTTTCCTCTTTCACCACATCTTCTTTGGCTTCTGGCTGCCCCTCGTGCTCTGCTGCGGTCTCTCCTCCACCCGTTACCAGCTCTTTTAGCTTCAGGTTCTCCTGTCTGCAGTGACCAGAGAGTGAAGGCAGGGTGTTACCATGCAGATATATAGACTTTTATCCCAGTGTTCAGTAGAGTAATGTGCAGCTTGTCAGAGCCCTAGGATATCCTATAGGAAGACCCTACAGTCCCACTGAGGTAGGGAGAATATTAGGGAATTTCCAGAATCATCCAAAAACAAACTTTGACCAACTGTCACTTCAATTGAAGTTCTGTAGTTGCTGGACAGAGAATCATCGTAAAAAAGAACAACGAAAGTTCACTCATTGTTTACTGACCACCAAGTGTTTGCCTTTATTTAAACTCAATAAACTCTAACAAAGTCCTAAACTTTACTTTGGAGCAGAAAACAGTGTAACGTCAACATTCCGTTCAACTGAATCCAGACAAAATACAAAACTCACCTCAGCAGTTCCAAGTCTCCGTTTCTGTACTGAAGGTCCTCCTCCATCTTCTTTCTCAGTTTGTTGTTCTCTTGTCTGAGCTGCTCACAAAGAGCCTAGACAAAGAGGGACAAGCATTAGTAACACAGCACTGTCCTCCTGTACGAAGACACACACCTCCCCCATGACGAGGCAGTCCTGTTCAGTTCCCCCTCTTCCTTCCCCATCAGATTCCATTACAACACAATCATCAGGGACAGCTTGATAGTGAGAGACTTTGGCCTGCAGGCCGACCAAGATCCACTGTCACTATAGAATATATAATATTAATAAACAATTATTATTATTATTAATTATTATTATTATAATAAATAATAATTATAAAACTCTGGCCCTCTGCCTTGTTATAGAAGGGGTTCAGAACATTATGGACACCTCGCTGACCTAAAGTTCCTGAAGAAACTTCGTAAAGAAAGGAATGTCTCCTTTTGTGAGAATTTTGACTTGCTGTGGGAGAAACCAACACTCTTTAAAAGAGAGGGGATTCACCCTAACCGCAGGGGTCCCAGGATAACCTCCAACACAGCAAACTGCTTAAGAGACCCTTTTCTCTATATACATCAACGATGTCGCTCTCGCTGCTGGTGACTCTCTGATCCATCTCTACGCAGACGACACCATTCTGTATACATCTGGCCCTTCTTTGGACACTGTGTTAACTAACCTTCAAACAAGCTTCAATGCCATACAACACTCCTTCCGTGGCCTCCAACTGCTCTTAAATGCTAGTAAAACTAAATGCATGCTTATCAATCGAACGCTGCCAGCACCTGCCCACCGGACTATCATCACTACTCTCGACGGGTCCGACTTAGAATACGTGGACATCTACAAATACCTAGGTGTCTGGTTAGACTGTAAACTCAACTTCCAGACTCACATCAACCATCTCCAATCCAAAATTAAATCCAGAATCGGCTTCCTATTTCGCAACAAAGCCTCCTTCACTCATGCTGCCAAACATGCCCTTGTAAAACTGACTATCCTACCGATCCTTGATTTCGGCGATGTCATTTACAAATTAGCCTCCAACACTCTGCTCAGCAAATTGAATGTAATCTATCACAGTGCCATCCGTTTTGTTACCAAAGCCCCATATACTACCCACCACTGCGACCTGTATGCTCTCGTTGGCTGGCCTTCATTATATATTTGTCGCCAAACCCACTGGCTCCAGGTCATCTATAAGTCTTTATTAGGTAAATCCCCGCCCTATCTCAGCTCACTGGTCACTATAGCAACACCCACCCGTAGCATGCGCTCCAGCAGGTATATTTCACTGGTCATCCCCAAAGCCAACACCTCCTTTGGCCGCCATTCCTTCCAGTTCGCTGCTGCCAATGACTGGAACGAATTGCAAAAATCATTGAAGCTCGAGGTTCCTATCTCCCTCACTAACTTTAAGCATCAGCTGTCAAAGCTGCTTATCGATCACTGCACCTGTATTTAGCCCTTCTGTAAATAGCCCACACTACTACCTCATACTTATTTTTTATTATTTTTCGCTAATCTTGCACTCCAGTATCTCTATTTGCACATCATCATTTGCACATCCTTCATTCCTGTGTTAATGATGATAATCTGTAATTTATTTCACCACTATGGTCTATTTATTGTCCTACCTCCTAACCTTACTGCATTTTGCACTACATTTTGCACTCTGTATATAGATTTTCTATTGTGTTTTTGACTATGTTTGTTTACTTTACTGTGTAACTCTGTTGTTGTTTTTGTCGCACTGCTTTGCTTTGTCTTGGCCAGGTCGCAGTTGCAAATGAGAACTTGTTCTCAACTGACCTACCTGGTTAAATAAATAAATAAAAATAAGGAACCTAATATATATATATGTTCCTTTAACTGAACTCAGAGTATCATCAGCAATAATCATATGACATACTCGCTGCACAACTATTTTTCAGGTCTCTCCAGAGATGTTTGAGCGGGTTCAAGTCTGGGCTCTGGCTGGGCCACTCCAGGACATTCAGAGACTTGTCCCGAAGCCACTCCTGTGTTGTCTTGGCTGTGTGGTTAGGGTCGTTGTCCTGTTCGAAGGTGAACCGTCGCCCCAGTCTGAGCGCTCTAGAGCAGGTTTTCATCAAGGATCTCTTTGTACTGGACAGTCTCCCTGTCCCTGCCGCTGAGAAAACATCCCCACAGCATGATGCTGCCACCCCCATGCCTCACTGTAGGGATGGTGCCAGGTTTCCTTCAGATGTTCGGACCTTAAAATTCTGCAGAAATGTTTTGGTACCCTTCCTCAGATCTGTGCATCGACACAATCCTGTATCGGAGCTCAAGAGACAACTCCTTTGACCGCATGGCTTGGTTTCTGCTCTGACATGCACTGTCAACTGTGGGACCTTATATAGACAGGCGTGTGTACCACTGGTGGACTCCAATAAAGTTGTACAAACATCAAGGATAATTCATGGAAACAGGATGAACCGGAGCTCAATTTCAAGCCACATAGCAACTTATTCAAAATAAAGAACAGATACCTTATTTACATAAAAGGTATGGTATAAATTTGCTAACATTTCAAAAAAACTTGTTTTCACTTTGTCATTATGGGGTGTTGTGTCATTATGGGGTGTTGATGTCATTATGGGGTGTTGATGTCATTATGGGGTATTGGGGTCATTATGGGGTATTGATGTCATTATGGGGTATTGATGTTATTATGGGGTATTGATGTCATTATGGGGTATTGATGTCATTATGGGGTATTGATGTCATTATGGGGTATTGATGTCATTATGGGGTATTGATGTCATTATGGGGTATTGATGTCATTATGGGGTATTGATGTCATTATGGGGTATTGATGTCATTATGGGGTATTGGGTGTAGATTTCTGAGGATTTGTATTTATTTAATCCATTTTAGAATAAGGATGTAACATAAGAAAATGTGGAAAAAGTGAAGGGGTCTGAATACTTTCCGAATGCACTGTACATGGTTATAACATTTACAGGCAAGATAGAAATGCAAATGAAGGAGGTGTTGCCATTGTGTCCAGAGTCATATTCCTGTCAGGCTGAGAGAGGATCTCATGTCAGATGATGTGGAAGTAATATGGCTACAGGTTCATCTGCCTCACCTAAAGACTATTCTCCTAGGAGGTTGCTAAAGACCACAGAGTGCTAAAAGTCAGTGTAAAATTTATGTGATACCAACAGAGAGGTATATTTTCTGGGTGACCAAAATATTGACTGGCTGTCAAGCTGTCCACTGAAAAATAAGCTTCAAACTGTAACCAATGACTGCAATCTGGTTCAGGTTATCAGTAAACATAACAGGGTATTTACAAACAGAATCCACGTGTATTAACCACATCTGTACTAATGCGGCAGAAATCTGCTCTAAAGCAGTATCCACACCCATCGGATGTATTGATCACATGTAGAAAAAAAAAAACACAAACTAAAAGTGTATAAATCAATCATATAAGAGGTTTTGCAATGATTCATAAGTCAAAGATGTGAAACATATTTGTTGGTCAGATGTGCGTAATGAGGAACTACCGGAAAATGTCTCAATCCGGTAACTGACTGTCAGAACTGTCAAATCCCCATGGATAGATGAACTGAAAAATGAGGGATGCGGCAAATGGATGCCTTGTTCATAACAAAACCCTTTGATATTGCCAACCACTTTAATAACTTTTTTGTTGACAGGATTAGCAAACTTAAAACATGGAAACAACAAAACGCTGACCCTTCATATTCATTCACAATGGACCAAATAATGAAAGACAAGCACTGTAGTTTTGACTTCCACAAAGTGGGTGTGGAAGATGTGAATAAATTGTTGCCATCTATAGAATCAGAACAAGCCATCTGGTACCGACAAAGAGTTGCTGTTTCCAATTATCCTGTTGGCACACTTTTGAACAATAGCCAGCTTGATTGTAATTTTGTTTTCGGACTGTGGTCTGTGTGGGCTCTGCCTGGTCACATCCCTCTCCGCTATCCCAGTTATCCTCACTCTATACTGCGTTCACTCATATGGGTGTGAACTTACGTGACATCCTGGCCTTCTGCATGCGTTGGCTTTCATTGCCCTGGGAAATTTGCATTTTATCAAGCAACAGTTCATCACTGGTGTTAATATTCTGGAGATGCAGTCATCTCCACCCCAACGTTATCATTTGTTAATCCAGTAACAATGGCCTGCAGGCATTGGCTCGTAACTAACTCTGACATATTTCAGTCCTGATTGGGCGCGAGCTGAGGCTGATAACACTTTCGGTCTCAGGTGGAAGACTCGGACTAGGAAGTCCAAGGCAGACTGTCCCGGTTCTTGTGTTGCCTTAGTCAACTTGTGATACAGTTCAGTGGTGTCCTTCTCTGCATAATGTCCTCTAGATTTGCCTTAATGTGTAATGTCCGTTTTCCCCTCCAGATAACTCCCCATCTTAAGCCCAGGGCTCACAGCTCTGATTACTGCTACTAGGATTTCTAATTCACTGTATCCTGTTCAGTCCATTTTCAATCTGATGTTCTAGGCTGCAGAAGCTGAGCTTATCTTTTGATTCAGATCTACGTATCTGTCCATGGATTTTAAAAAGTCTTTATGACTGAGCATACTCACTCCACTCTCTCTGTGGTGTGTGCCTTTCGGGAGCTGGCCAACCCCTCCGTTGGGCTGAGGAGCCCCTCTCTCTTTTCGTCCTGCCACAGCACCTGTCACTCCGCTGGGTTCGCTGTCCACTTGCATCATTGGCGCCGACTGGCTGGGACTTATAAGGCAGACTTTTTGCAGCATCCTCAGAGTCCGATATTCCTTTGATTTCATCTTTCAGTTGAAGCTGCGAAGACATTCTCTCATCCTCGGATTCCATGAAATCCTCCTTCTCACAGTAATCTTCAATCAGTTTGCACTGCAATGCATGATGGCTCTTTCCTTTTAATTCAGTCATCTACACCTCCTATTCCACAACGTACACCCAGGTGCCGTAAACAGTCCTCAGTTAAAGTCCATGAACTCTGATTCGTCCAACGTTTCACTCTCTCTGTTCACGTGGCAACAACGACAAAGCAGCCAGCCAATGGCAAGACAGACTAACCACCGAACGGATTGTAGCTGCTAACGTTAGCTAGCTAGCAACTATCCCAATGTCTCTCACTCTTTGTCCGTTCAAGGAATATGGGCCGGTGCTCACATGAAAATAAATCTCAGCAGTGCCTCCAAAACGGTTTCCCTTTCTACGAGCTTAAAGAAGGACATGGGTAAATTGCAGTTAGTCCAGAACAGATCAGCACATATTGCACTTAGGTGTACAGAGGGCAATTGTCAGTGGTATGCATGTCAGTCTCTCCTGTCTCCAAGTTGAGGAGAGATGACTACATCACTATTGGTCTTTGTGCGAGGAGGTACCAAACTGTCTGTTCAAGTAGTTGGCACACAGTTCGGACACTCATCAGTCCCACACAAGACATGCAGCCAGAGGTCTCCTAACAGTCCCTAGGTCCAGAACATAGGCTGGAAAACACACAATTCTGCCACCCCAGGTAACTCAAGCTAGCAATGAAACCAGAATAAAAATAACTCATTACGGCACGACAGGGACTGTCACGTGACATTCTTTTAAAATATACTTTGTGTTGTGCATTGCTGTCTGCCTCCATGCCTGTCCCTCTCCCTGTCAGTTACCTGTAGGAGGGACGTCCTCTGCTCGTTCTTCTGGACCTTGGAGGAGAGGTGGTGGAGGAACTCGACGGCCACGTGTCCCAGATGGGCTAGGAGTTGGTTGGGGTTGGACTCCTCAGCAAAGATACTGAAGGAGCTTTCTAGACGCTGCAGCTGGCTGGCTAACTCCTGGTTCTCCAGAGGTAGCTGCTCTGCTCCTGCACCAGCCTGGATATTAAATCAAACTTTATTTATATAGCACTTCAAAACAATACATTTCTAGACAAATATGAAATTAAGATAGATCAAAGAAAAATAGTTAAACAATTTTAAAACAGATGACCTGAGACAGACACCAGACGCAGACACCGGAGACAGCCAGAACCTGCACCACCATACTGACTGGACAGGACACTAATCAAGTAATGTCAAAACAACACCACAGATCTCTCTCTCTCTACAGTATAAAAATAAGAAAAAAGTCCCATCTGAATCATACAGCCTGTAGATAGACCGACACACAAGGGTGCCTCAGTCCCTCTGTGTAATACTGACTGGTCATGTAAGTAATGCTCCATATCCTATATGCAACGCAGTACTATACATTTTGTGCAATACTGTACTACAAAGCAAAACTCCATTATGATCGAGTCAGAGGTGCTGAAATGTTTAGAAGAAGCTCAGTATATAGACTTGAGGAAATGTGTCACTTTTCCTATACTTGGTCATATGCCATGTGACTCTATACAATATCTGTCCGGAATATTCTGTGACTGATATTCTTCCCAGTCAGGCATTCCCTAACAGCAGGTGTGTGTGTGTGTGTGTTTGGTCAGTAATAATTGTGGACATTCCCTGTGCTGACTCATGTTGAGCTACCAGTATTGAGTTAGTTAGCGGTTGACTCACTAGAAAAGAGACACAGGAGAAGTTCCTGATACGAGTGAAATGACCAGAGAGAACAGAGAGCTGAGGAAATGAATCTTGAGGAGCTGCTTTCAAGCTCTTAGATTCATCACCAGTTCAATGTTTTAACTACATGACACACACACACACACACACACTTATTACACGCAAATTACACGCATACAGTACAATCTTGCTGAACATGATCCATCTAGATACAGATGCATCGAGTGGTCCTGAATGTAGGTTACACACCTTTATGGATTAAAACTGAACCAATTACATAAAGAGCCTGAATTGTTTCCAAACATCCCATTTGAGCTCCGCTATTGTTAGCTAGTCCCGTGTTCTGACAGACCTTCCTACAAGCACCAAACAGGAAATTACATACTGTAATAGATTCAGACTGAACGGTGTTAAAAGGATAGTTTGGGATTTTGAGAGACCGATGAACTTCTGAATGGCATGTTTATGTCTCTGCGTCCAGTAAGAAGGAAGCTAGAGGTAGTTTCGCGAGCCAATGCTAACTAGCATTATCGCAGTGACTGGAAGTGTATGAGAACAGCTAGCATGCTGCACTAAGGCTAGTTAGCGACTTCCTTCAAACTACACAAGTTCACCCGACTCTGGGGAGGTAGAAAAAGGGATTTATGGCCAAACCCCCAACTAACCCTTTAACACTGGAACAGATCAGTCATTTCGACTGCGCATGAATTTGGTTTATTGCTGTAATTTTTTAAAGTACTGCCCCTCTCAGTCCTTGACTTTTCCTAAATAAGTCTATAACACACTGTCGGTGTTAGAATCTTAATATCACAAACAGAACTGGAGTTATAAGCAGTTTTAGGAGGGAATGACATTTTCCCAGTTGCCCCTACTTCTCCCAACAGTAGGTAGGGCCTGCTCCTCTCTTTCTCCCAACAGTAGGTAGGGCCTGCTCCTCTCTTTCTCCCAACAGTAGGTAGGGCCTGCTCCTCTCTTTCTCCCAACAGTAGGTAGGGCCTGCTCCTCTCTTTCTCCCAACAGTAGGTAGGGCCTGCTCCTCTCTTTCTCCCAACAGTAGGTAGGGCCTGCTCCTCTCTTTCTCCCAACAGTAGGTAGGGCCTGCTCCTCTCTTTCTCCCAACAGTAGGTAGGGCCTGCTCCACTCTTTGCGTCATTGTATCTGGTCAATATCTGGTCAAATATCTACATCTGGCAGCAGGTGAGGGAGTGTCAGAGAATGTGATGAGGCTAGTGGAACCTTACGTTGGCAAGGGGAGAAATTTCACCATGGACAATTTCTTCACTTCACTGTCATTGGAGAACAAGTCTGGCCGGCACCACGAACAAAGTGAGAAGGGAGCTCCCTCCCTCTGAGCAAAATAAGGTACCAGCACAGCTGTTGTCCAACGGTGCTGAAGAATGCCAAGACAACAGGGACACAAAGAGAGAACCGGAGACTATGACGCACTACAACCAAACAAAGGTATGTCAAAGTGTGTCAAGCAAGTTACGAAAACTGTGTCAACTGTTAGGACAAGGGATAACCACTTAACGTAATCCAACGGATGCCATTGACTGAAGACTCACACAAGCACGAGCTGACGATAATTGACTATTTTTGACTCCTGTCGTATCGACACATTCATTATAATGCCATTATTTTGGGGGGCAACTCAGTTGGTAGAGCATGGCATTTGCAATGCCAAGGTTGTGGGTTCGATTCCCACGGGGGACCAGTATGAACAAAGTAACAAAATGTATGATCTCACTAATGTAAGTTGCTCTGTTAAATGACTAGCATGTCAATGTAAATCATCTGACTGCCCATCTTGGTGGACGGGGTATTTGTATTGTTTTTGTCATTATTAAAATAAGCTGTTACCGTGTTCCAACACATATGCTTTCAGTTTCCTAGTTGTAACAAAGGAACTTGAATTTCTGTTTGTCCATATAGCCTACAGTAACATGCATGAATAAAAACGCAATTGTGTTGTTAAAAAATGTAATTGTATTATAACATTACCTATCACCTTCATGAACAAGTATATATGAAATGTATTAATTACACTGTTTGAATGCTACATTCATTAGCTTGAAGGGGGAGGTCACTCAAGGCCCAGCCGTTCTAGTGTTAAGTAAAACAATATGACTATTTACTAAACCAATATAGTACTGGGGTTTGACACTTGTAGCTACAATGTATTGAATGTAAGTGAACCCTTTAAAATGAAACTACTTTCAGTTAGCCATTGCAGAAAGCCAGAAACCAGTTGAGACAGACATAAAAGCACAACACCACATGACATGTAAATGTTATGTTTCAGATGTACACTAACGAGGCTGTACATAATGTGCTGGGCTGCTCAGCCTGATATCTATAAAATATAAAGTACTCTACAGCTATGAAGTCATTTCTGTTTACTTACGACGGCCTTCTCATGATGTAGGGCCTTCCCGGTTGAGAGACACGGCTGACTCTCTCTCTGTTCCATACTGGGCTGGCGGTGAAGCTTCCTTTGACCTGAAACAGTCGGGAGTCCTCATACAGTTACAGGGCCATTGTATAGTCACACCACTGTTACAGGGCCATTATATAGTCACACTACTGTTACAGGCTCATTATATAGTCACACCACTGTTACAGGGCCATTGTATAGTCCCACCATTGTTACAGGCTCATTATATAGTCACACCATTGTTACAGGACCATTGTATAGTCACACCACTGTTACAGGACCATTGTATAGTCACACCACTGTTACAGGACCATTGTATAGTCACACCACTGTTACAGGACCATTGTATAGTCACACCACTGTTACAGGCTCATTGTATAGTCACACCACTGTTACAGGACCATTGTATAGTCACACCACTGTTACAGGACCATTGTATAGTCACACCACTGTTACAGGACCATTGTATAGTCACACCACTGTTACAGGCTCATTATATAGTCACACCATTGTTACAGGACCATTGTATAGTCACACCACTGTTACAGGACCATTGTATAGTCACACCACTGTTACAGGACCATTGTATAGTCACACCACTGTTACAGGACCATTGTATAGTCACACCACTGTTACAGGACCATTGTATAGTCACACCACTGTTACAGGCTCATTGTATAGTCACACCACTGTTACAGGACCATTGTATAGTCACACCACTGTTACAGGCTCATTGTATAGTCACACCACTGTTACAGGCTCATTGTATAGTCACACCACTGTTACAGGCTCATTGTATAGTCACACCACTGTTACAGGCTCATTGTATAGTCACACCACTGTTACAGGCTCATTGTATAGTCACACCACTGTTACAGGCTCATTGTATAGTCACACCACTGTTACAGGACCATTGTATAGTCACACCACTGTGTTTTTTTTCTCAAGTAAGAATTTTGCCAGGACTTTCTGGGAGTGGTCTGAGTTGGAGGGGACAAATAAAAATGTGTTGTTATTGGCAGAGAGATTTGGATATCTATCGTATTAGTCTTTAGTGATGTCACCACGGAACGCCAAAACTCCATCCCACCAAAACAGGCTGAAATTTCAAGTGGTCTTTTCAAACAGCTCTTAAGACTAAAATGGCATTATCATTTTCACAATATTATTCCAACTCATAGTGTGTAAATATATATAAAAACACTGGACAATCACGTTTTTCACTGCACTGGGCCATTGATGATAACATACCATTGTAAAACATGAATAATCAGGTAGGAAACCCATCTCTGATACCATACCCTGTGTCTCAGTCTGAACAGGTCCTCCCATACAGAGGACCTGTAACCTATACGCCTCCGACTGAGACTGCTCCAACTGGTCTCCTACACACCAGACAGACAGACAGACTGTTGAAAACATCTTGATTTGAGGTAGGCCTAGTCACTTGTTGATTTTGGGTTTTGGCATGTAGCTGGATGTTATTTATATCCTATATGACCTATATAATACATCAAGGGTAGACAGTAGCTAGTGCTTCTGGTGTCTATCAACTAAATCATGCCGGCCCTGAGAACATTACTCATTGCAGAGAAACAGCACAGTACCAAAGAATGGACCACGCCAATCCATGTCACTACAGAGAAACTCCCTGCAGACATTACAGCACATAACCAAAGAATTGAATCAGCTCTAACCACATCACTCCTACAAGGTTATGAGAATGGAATATGTAGCTATAATGTATAGGTCACACCACTAATCTAGACAGGAGTGTGATGAGGGTTGAGGTCCTGGTTGTGAAGGGTATGGCCTTGAGATCTGTCAGATAGATCCAATGTAGTTAACCCAGGTCTACTGCTGTACTGTACAGTGGCACATAATAAAGAGATGTGATCTATACCAGAGAGGTAGACAAAAGTAGGTACAGACCTAAGCTCTTGAGGCCTTTCCTCTCTCTGAGCATGCGGTTCTCTTCCAGTAGTTGTCTGGTGCTGACCCCTCCACCGCTGCCCTCCTCCCTGGCCTCAGCCTCACCCCCGCCTGGGTCGTAGATACAATAGGGTCCATTTCTTTCCATTGCCACTGACTCACTTACCAGGCATGGTGCTGCGAACTGGGGGAACAGCAGAACAGAAATGTCAAAAGAAAAGAACCAATAGAGAAGAGGCAGAGCTGCTTGTGAGGCTACAGTTAGGGAATGTGTTTTGACTGTGCTCAGTAGCTTTTTTTACATTATGATGAAATAGGTCCATGTCATGTTTACGATTTGTCATGGGGAGAACCTAGACTTCAGTAGCCAGGTCCCAGATCTGAGACCAGGCTAAGTCAATAACTATATCACACAAGACTAAGGGTGAACTAATAGACATTGAGATGTTTAGCCTGCCATAATAAAAAAGCAAGCCTCATACAGGAGGAGCAGTACTAACCTCATACAGGAGGAGCAGTACTAACCTCATACTGGAGGAGCAGTACTAACCTCATACTGGAGGAGCAGTACTAACCTCATACGGGAGGAACAGTACTAACCTCATACGGGAGGAACAGTACTAACCTCATACGGGAGGAACAGTACTAACCTCATACGGGAGGAACAGTACTAACCTCATACGGGAGGAACAGTACTAACCTCATACGGGAGGAACAGTACTAACCTCATACGGGAGGAACAGTACTAACCTCATACGGGAGGAACAGTACTAACCTCATACGGGAGGAACAGTACTAACCTCATACGGGAGGAACAGTACTAACCTCATACGGGAGGAACAGTACTAACCTCATACGGGAGGAACAGTACTAACCTCATACGGGAGGAACAGTACTAACCTCATACGGGAGGAACAGTACTAACCTCATACGGGAGGAACAGTACTAACCTCATACGGGAGGAACAGTACTAACCTCATACGGGAGGAACAGTACTAACCTCATACGGGAGGAACAGTACTAACCTCATACTGGAGGAACAGTACTAACCTCATACTGGAGGAATAGTACTAACCTCATACAGGAGGAACAGTACTAACAGTACTAACCTCATACAGGAGGAACAGTACTAACCTCATACTGGAGGAACAGTACTAACAGTACTAACCTCATACTGGAGGAACAGTACTAACCTCATACAGGAGGAACAGTACTAACCTCATACTGGAGGAACATTACTAACAGTACTAACCTCATACTGGAGGAACAGTACTAACAGTACTAACCTCATACTGGAGGAACAGTACTAACCTCATACAGGAGGAACAGTACTAACAGTACTAACCTCATACTGGAGGAACAGTACTAACCTCATACTGGAGGAACAGTACTAACCTCATACTGGAGGAACAGTACTAACCTCATACAGGAGGAACAGTACTAACCTCATACAGGAGGAACAGTACTAACCTCATACTGGAGGAACAGTACTAACAGTACTAACCTCATACTGGAGGAACAGTACTAACCTCATACTGGAGGAACAGTACTAACCTCATACTGGAGGAACAGTACTAACCTCATACTGGAGGAACAGTACTAACCTCATACTGGAGGAACAGTACTAACCTCATACTGGAGGAGAAGTACTAACTTTATACAACCTCACATAGGAGAAGTTCGGTTATATAACAAGCATGGTTTTGGTTCCCCACTCTAAACCATTTACAAAGCAGAGTCTTGAACACCACCATTGAACAGTAACCAGATCATTTGATTATGTAATACACCCTAACTAGTTCAGTTGACCTCCGTTGAAACATAATAGTGAAATGAAAGACGAGATTATTTTAGAAAACTTCATAATTCAAACCAATTGAAGCTGAATGTTGTCATGAGATGTGATGAGATCAACCTAACGTTACGAAAACCCCACATCATCAACATGACCAAACTCTTTTCTTTCTTCGTTCATTATTGATTAGAAGAAGTGTCCAGTTCAGAACACATAAAGGTCCCTGGTTTAGATGACAAGAGAGAACAAACATCTCTCTCGGTTCAGTAGTTAGTAGTTAGCAGCGACATCCGATAGTTACACTGTCTTATCTAATGCGAATGACTAGCATGAAGCTGGCAAACGTTCATCATCAGCTGCTAATGCTAGGATGCCGAAAACCCCCCAGCTAGTTAACGTGGGCTAACAAGTAGGACATCGGACTGTTTATCAAGCAAACTTTAAGTTCACTTGAACGATAGCTAATTAACATTATCGTTAGCTAGCTAGCTGTCAAAGTATTTCTACAAGATAAACTGGCTAGCCAATTGCCATGCAAATGCTAGCTAACATGACAGAATATATCTTACAGATAAGATAACTTTGCTACGCATCAAAACAATGTTTCCAGGTAAAGTGGCTAGCCAGCTTTAAATACATGTCATGGTAACCAAAGAACAAAGAGATTGGATTGTGTTAGCTACCTTTCCACTTCAGTGGCTCCTTCGATTTGTCCAGACACCAAATACGGAAGTGGTCTCTGCTGTAACCTGGGAAATTCCTGCTCGCTGACGTCGTACAGCTGTGATTGACAACTGGGCCGACCAATAAAGAATCTTGCTACAGGCTGGGTTAATCTTTAAAGAGACAGTGCATGGTTTCGCTCCAAACCTTGGTAGTGTAGGGATTGAGGAGGGCATGCATGACTGCAATCAGAACAAAGGTTTGAACCGGTGACCTTCTACCACCAGGGCCTTAAAGCTAGAACTGTTAGTTGAAACAATAACAAAGCGTATAACCCACCACTGTTTTGGTAAAAAGCTGAGGGATGGACCTGGAGTCATGTAACCATTCTCAAATTTATAGACAGAGCTATACAGTAGATGCAAGGACTGAAATTAAACAATTTAAAGGCAATGCTACCAAATACTAATTGAGTGTATGTAAACTTCTGACCCACTGGGAATGTGATGAAATAAATAAAAGCTGAAATAAATAATTCTCTCTACTATTATTCTGACATTTCACATTCTTAAAATAAAGTGGTGATCCTAACTGACCAATTTTTACTAGGATTAAATGTCAGGAATGGTGAAAAACTGAGTTTAAATGTATTTGGCTAAGGTGAATGTAAACTTCCGACTTCAACTGTATCATTATGTATGTAGCAACTAAGGATTATAGCTATAAACTCCACACCTCTAGGCAGAGACTGTAGTACAGTCACATAGACTTCACTACTCACTTAAAGCTCTAAAATAGGGTGAAATACTATTTCCATGATGTTCTATCTCAGCACAAATGAACTCTGGGACAACCTTGATTAAAGTGCCAACACCAGCATGCGTAGGCCTACTGCAGATAGGCCAATGATCAACAAAATGTGTTCTTCTGCTCAGTTATTTTCAAAGATAAGAATCTCATGATGGATGACCTCCATACACTATATGCAACCAAAACCAATAGTGACATCTTGTGGAAAATAAAATAATACCTAAACATGAACTGCTATTGACTAAAATATGTGAGACAGTGTGGATCTGTGTCTGTACCATAGAGATAGATATAGAACTCATCTTTGTATCTGTGCCATTATGGCATCTGTGACATAATGAAGAAGTAAATTTTCTTCTTCACGATTGGCTGATCCCTCCTGATGACCCAGTTGGACATGAGTCCAACAGGGTTACCAGGAGGTCAGCCAAGGAAGTTGGAAGTCCCTCCCAGTTGACTACATTATAACCCACCACTGGTGGAAGCCCTCAATGGCGCTGCCCATGCTAACACAGCCTTTTGGCCACTAGAGGCCTCTCTCATTCTCTATGGTCTGTAGGACCCATTGGACACCATATTCAGGGTTGAGGATAAATTGTAATCTGATTACAAAAAAACAGTAAGTGTAATCAGTTACATTACCAGCAAAACATATTGTAATCAGATTACATTCAGAACAAATTCTTATTAACAATGACGGCCTACCTCGGCCAAACCCAGACGACGCTGGGTCAATTGTGCACCGCCCTATGGGACTCCCAATCACAGCCGGATGTGATACAGCCTAGATTCAAACCAGGGACTGTAGTGACGCCTCTTGCACTGACATGCAGTGCCTTAGACCACAGCACCACTCGGGAGCCCAGATACTTTTGAAAAACTAGATGATTACTTCTTGGATTACTATTAAATTCAGAAAGGATGTTTTCTCAATTACATTCAATTGATGAGCATTGAAAAAAAACACACGTTTAAGTTAGTTCCACCTCAGCGAGTCTGACTACAAGTCAGAGACCACTATGATAACACACCGAATGCGTTTTATGGATCCTTTTTATTTTAAGGGGAAGGTAATCTGAAAGTAATCAGATTACGTTACTTAGTTTGGGTAATCCAAAAGATACATTACTGATTATAATTTTGGACAGGTAACTAGTAACTGTAACAGATTACATTTAGAAAGTTGCCTTGCCACCCTGACCGTAGCCATCACTCCAACCCAACCTTAGGCCTACAAGACTGAAAAGCTTTGCTTCCAGTATGGGGACGACACAACTGTTCAGTCATGTCAGGCCAGGTAACCATACCAATGGTTAAAACTTGGCACACTGCTATCTTTTCCTTCTTCCCTTTCAAACCCAGTTGAGACTAAAGACAGTGTTTGCACGCAGAGCTAAAGCTTAGCCAAATCTGTTTTTCAACCACGTTCATCTTCTAGCGCTGCAAAAATTCACAATTGGTGTTACGTAACCAACAAAACATCTTTATATTGTGAAACAAGAAAAACTGCAAATTGTTGTCTTGCTAAAGATGAATAATTTTGATTTATTTATTTTGTTTTATTTTGTTTAATTGCTTATATTGAACATAGACTCACTGGTTTTGAATAGAATACAGTAGAGCAGAGTAGAATAGAGTAGAATAGAGTAAAGTTAAATAGAGTAGAGTAGAATTGAGTAGAATAGAGTAGAATATAGTATAATAGAGTATACTATAATAGAGCAGAGTAGAATAGAGTACAGTAGAGTAGAATAGAGTAGAATAGAGTACATTAGAGTAGAATAGAGTAGAATATAGTATAGTATAGTAGAATAGAGTACAGTAGAATATAATAAAGTAGAATAGAGTACACTAAAGTAGAATAGAATAGAGTAGAGTAGAATAGAGTAGAGCAGAATAGAGTACAGTAAAGTAGAATAGAGTAGAATAGAGTACAGTAAGGTAGAACAGAATAGAGTACAGTAGAATACAACAGAATATAGTAGAGTAGAATAGAGTACAGTAAGGTAGCACAGAATAGAGTACAGTAAGGTAGAACAGAATAGAGTACAGTAAGGTAGAACAGAATATAGTAGAGTAGAATAGAGTACAGTAAGGTAGAACAGAATAGAGTACAGTAAGGTAGAACAGAATAGAGTACAGTAAGGTAGAACAGAATAGAGTACAGTAGAATACAACAGAATATAGTAGAGTAGAATAGAGTACAGTAAGGTAGCACAGAATAGAGTACAGTAAGGTAGAACAGAATAGAGTAGAGTAGAATAGAGTACAGTAAGGTAGAACAGAATAGAGTACAGTAAGGTAGAACAGAATAGAGTACAGTAAGGTAGAACAGAATAGAGTAGAGTAGAATAGAGTACAGTAAGGTAGAACAGAATAGAGTACAGTAAGGTAGAACAGAATAGAGTACAGTAAGGTAGAACAGAATAGAGTACAGTAGAATACAACAGAATATAGTAGAGTAGAATAGAGTACAGTAAGGTAGCACAGAATAGAGTACAGTAAGGTAGAACAGAATAGAGTAGAGTAGAATAGAGTACAGTAAGGTAGAACAGAATAGAGTACAGTAAGGTAGAACAGAATAGAGTACAGTAAGGTAGAACAGAATAGAGTAGAGTAGAATAGAGTACAGTAAGGTAGAACAGAATAGAGTACAGTAAGGTAGAACAGAATAGAGTAGAGTAGAATACAACAGAATATAGTAGAGTAGAATAGGGGCCCTGGGCATGAGTTATGAGAAAACATCTAAAATCACATTCTATTTCTTCTTAATTTGGGTCGTTGGATGACGATTTGGGTCATGGGAGGACGGTCAATTCTCAGTCTCGAGCACTTTGGTCATTCAAGTTTCACAAAAACATTTTAATTAATATATTTAAATATTAAAAGTTACAGTATTTTATTATTATTTACTTGAATGTCAAAGAATTTGTCGCAGTACATGGCTCACTTTTGGCTTCTCCTCATGCACAAAATACTGTGAAAAGAACACATCTGGACTGTATCTTGGTTGAATATGCTGAATAGAAAGCCATTCCGGAAATGCTAGCTGATATTTGTATGGTGTTCAGTATAGGGTTTGTTTTTCATAACTCAGATTTAGTGTTAATTCACACCAATTGTAACATTTAAGTTTGGAATGATTACAGAAATGTCTTGATTTAATTACAGATGTGGTTTTTGATCAAATATTACCTATAATTACTCCTCTAGAAAGGTTTTCAACATTTTTTCAAAACAGTCAAAGAGATAATATTACATCACATAAATGGAATTAAATGTTTTTATAACGTAATATATTACATCAAAACATGCATTTTAGATTACAGGAAGAGTATCATATTTATATTTATGATGTATTTGTCTGAGATAATTAGAATTGTATTCTAGATTAAATGAACCTTTTTAATATTAACAATCATTCACAATCAAATTGCATTTTTTCACTAACTTGATTCGCCCATTAGATGATTCATTCAGCATGACCAAGTCAGAGTCAAAAAGCTTCAACGAAGGACTCTTTATAACCTGATGAACAATCTTATAACATCAAACAAAATTAAATCTATATATATATAATTTGGAAAAAAGTAAAAAGCAAACATAAACTCACCCCCACATTGAGCGTGTGTCTGAGAGGAGCGTTTGAAGGAAACTGGTGAATAGGGGGGAAGCAATTTCTGTGTTTTTAGATAGACATGGGGAATTCCCACATAGAGAAAGAGCCTGATACAGTTCATATCCTGAACAGAAGAGAACAGAGCAGAGCAGGAGGGCCTGATACAGTTCACAGCCTGAACAGAAGAGAACAGAGCAGAGCAGGAGGACCTGATACAGTTCACAGACTGAACAGAAGAGAACAGAACAGAGCAGGAGGGCCTGATACAGTTCACAGCCTGAACAGAAGAGAACAGAACAGAGCAGGAGGGCCTGATACAGTTCACAGCCTGAACAGAAGAGAACAGAACAGAGCAGGAGGGCCTGATACAGTTCACAGACTGAACAGAAGAGAACAGAGCAGAGCAGGAGGACCTGATACAGTTCACAGCCTGAACAGAAGAGAACAGAACAGAGCAGGAGGACCTGATACAGTTCACAGCCTGAACAGAAGAGAACAGAACAGAGCAGGAGGACCTGATACAGTTCACAGCCTGAACAGAAGAGAGCAGAACAGAGCAGGAGGACCTGATACAGTTCACAGACTGAACAGAAGAGAACAGAGCAGAGCAGGAGGACCTGATACAGTTCACAGCCTGAACAGAAGAGAACAGAACAGAGCAGGAGGACCTGATACAGTTCACAGCCTGAACAGAAGAGAACAGAACAGAGCAGGAGGACCTGATACAGTTCACAGCCTGAACATAAGAGAACAGAACAGAGCATGAGGACCTGATACAGTTCACAGCCTGAACAGAAGAGAACAGAACAGAGCAGGAGGACTGATACAGTTCACAGCCTGAACAGAAGAGAACAGAACAGAGCAGGAGGACCTGATACAGTTCACATCCTGAACAGAAGAGAACAGAGCAGAGCAGGAGGGCCTGATACAGTTCACAGCCTGAACAGAAGAGAACAGAACAGAGCAGGAGGACCTGATACAGTTCATATCCTGAACAGAAGAGAACAGAACAGAGCAGGAGGACCTGATACAGTTCACAGCCTGAACAGAAGAGAACAGAACAGAGCAGGAGGACCTGATACAGTTCACAGCCTGAACATAAGAGAACAGAACAGAGCAGGAGGACCTGATACAGTTCACAGCCTGAACAGAAGAGAACAGAACAGAGCAGGAGGACCTGATACAGTTCACAGCCTGAACAGAAGAGAACAGAACAGAGCAGGAGGACCTGATACAGTTCACAGCCTGAACAGAAGAGAACAGAGCAGAGCAGGAGGGCCTGATACAGTTCACAGCCTGAACAGAAGAGAACAGAACAGAGCAGGAGGACCTGATACAGTTCACAGCCTGAACAGAAGAGAACAGAACAGAGCAGGAGGACCTGATACAGTTCACAGCCTGAACAGAAGAGAACAGAACAGAGCAGGAGGACCTGATACAGTTCACAGCCTGAACAGAAGAGAACAGAACAGAGCAGGAGGACCTGATACAGTTCACAGCCTGAACAGAACAGAGCAGGAGGACCTGATACAGTTCACAGCCTGAACAGAAGAGAACAGAACAGAGCAGGAGGACCTGATACAGTTCATATCCTGAACAGAAGAGAACAGAACAGAGCAGGAGGACCTGATACAGTTCACAGCCTGAAAAGAAGAGAACAGAACAGAGCAGGAGGACCTGATACAGTTCACAGCCTGAACAGAAGAGAACAGAACAGAGCAGGGAGACCTGGTACAGTTCATATCCTGAACAGAAGAGAACAGAACAGAGCAGGGAGACCTGGTACAGTTCATATCCTGAACAGAAGAGAACAGAACTGCGCAGTAGTGTAGCCTGGTCTGACCTAAAGTGAACAGCACAACACAACCAGCAGAACAGACACAATCAATACTATCCGTCTGCTATGTGTTAGTTATAAACCTGTCTCCCCCCTTCATATACAATGTTTTAAGCGGATTTAAAAAGTCATAGCTTTCACCTGGATTCACCTGGTCACATGTTGTGGAAAGAGCAGGTGTTCTTAATATTGTGTACACTAAGTGTATTTGCCAGTGGATATGTATCATTTTGATATTTCTCATAGTCCTGCTAAGGTGTATGAAATAAAACGAAATGGATGTGATTAAAAATAAAATAGCAATTATATTAACTATGAAAACCCTTTGGACGTCATTACATCAAACGGGTCTCAACCCGTCTTTATGACACTGATTTATGAGGACTGAGAAGACTTATGTCTTGTTGGTTCAGAGGGAGGCAGGGAATATATTATACAAGATGCCGTGTCCAAAATGGTAGCCTATTCCGAATGGGGTACCATTTGCTATTCCTTAAATAGTGCACTACTTTTACCCTGGGTCCATTGGGAAGAGGGTGCCGTTTAGAAAACAAGGGAGTTTCCTGATTCTAAACCGCTGCCAACATCAATAGTTAATCGTTGAACTGCACCCAGGTAGCTAAACATTGTGAACCGTAGTGACAAGGCCCAAATGGCACCCTATTCCCTACGTAGTGCACTGCTTTGACCAGGGCTCAGAGGGCTCTGGTCAAAGCTAGTGCACTATATAGGGGATAAGGTGCCATTTGGTATGTAGCGACATTGACACAGCCTTAACCCTGGTCCTGCTGTATCTGGAGCACTATCAGAAGAGATCAACACAGTGCATTACCGTAACATTATCTCAGACAAATTACACACAATATGGACGTAAGAGCAATTTGGTTGAAATGTATTCAATGCTGTTTGAACATTTACTGGTTTTATATGTATTTATCATAATATAGTCATATCTAAGTCAAATATGTCTTCAAAAAAGAAATGGCAACAGAATACAGTACTATGACGCATTCATTTTATTTGAGGAGACATAATGTAAGGACGTAAAACCATACAGTATACTTTGGATGGATGACCTATTGCATTGTAGAAGCACCATACAAACACTTCCAGTCCTCAATAGGTTGACAGTTAGGAAACTGCTTGGCTATGTGTCTCTCACTTTCAATGTAAATACCACTAACACTACAGGGGTTCTTAAAAAAAAGAAACGTTTGACATGAAGAAGAAAGGCTAGCTGACAACACATAGCTTTGGCTCCTGTTCCAATTCTTTAGAAATACACCATTTGTTATGGACAGGTTTAAACATAGCAAGGTTACCACCCGAACATCGCTTTAACCAATTTAGATCTGTCATTACTTCAAGGAAGCTAGGAAGGAAGAAAGGAACAGTGACTCTGTGGGGAGGCTGTTGAGGTCATAGGTCACTTTGGCAGAGGAGTGGCAGCGGTGAGGGACAAACAGAGCAGACTGACTATCCCCATTGGGTTCAATGGAGATGTATGCACAGCACAGTTGACCGGTAGATTGACAGCTTCAGCTGATGTTCTAGAGGGTTCCAGAAGCTCCACTGGTGTTCTGGAGCCTTCTGGAAGCCTGCTGGGTGGTTCTGGTTCTAGTCTTCTCCTCCACACAGCATCAGCAGGGTCTTACGGTAGTCCCCTGAGGTATCACCCTGAGAGAGGAAGCAGCAACCTTTTAGGAACTCACTAAAACAGTCTCTGTCCCAAATGGCACTATATATAAATAGGGGGCCATTTGGGACACATTCAAATTTAAAACACAAAATGTAACAAACATTGAGAGGAAGGAGTATTTAGGGTCACTTTTACTGAGTGTTTATACAGTATACGTTATTATATCAGAGACACACACACACAGTACATCACAGAGACACATACAGTACATCACAAAGACACATACAGTACACCCATGTAGCTCAGTCGGTAGAGCATGGCATTTGCAACGCCAGGGTTGTGGGTTCGATTCCCACAGGGTACCAGTACGAAAATGTAAGTTGCTCTGGATAAGAGCATCTGCTAAATGACTCAAATGTGTACAGTACATCACAGAGACACGTACAGTACATCATAGAGACACATACAGTACATCATAGAGACTCACAGAGACACATACAGTACAGTACATCACAGAGACACGTACAGTACATCACAGAGACACATACGGTACATCACAGAGACACATACAGTACATCATAGAGACACATACAGTACAGTACATCACAGAGACACATACAGTACATCACAGGGTTAGTGGACAGACATTCATAGAAAGCAAAGTTATCGTTTGTCAGAATCTAAGTTCAAAATTGGTTTTGAAAAACATTATTTTAGCAAAATGGCAATTGACTTTATGCTGACAGCAATAAAGAATGGCTCAAAATAGAGTTAGATTTGATTGTATTTTTATGACATAACACCTGTATTTACAGCATTTGACTCTTTCAACCTCTACATCAATCCCTACCATTCCATAATAGCTGTTATATCCTCCTCTGGTACAAAGCTAATATCATAGACCTTTTTTAAGGGCCACTCTAACCTGCAGACGTTATTACTGGTTGAGTGTCCCAAATGGCACGCTATTCTCTATATAGTGCACTACCTTCAACCAGGGCCCATAGGGGAATAGGGAGCCATTTAGTACACAACCCTGGTCTTCTACATGTGAGAGTCAGAATAGATCTGTTATTGGGCACTTCCTGCCTCGGCATCTCCTAGCCAATCATGCTTGGCGGCCTACACAGAGGAAGTCGAGCATGCAGGGGAAATTCCTAAACAGCTGTATGGCAGCCGCAGCGCCACAAGCCCCGCCCAATACAGGAAGCTATAGAGCACCGTTGCCCCTCCATCCGTCTTGACGAAAAGAGGATGTGCAGCAGCAGTAGTGCAACAGAAAACAGGACACACACACACACAGTGCGAGGGTACAGGGACATCCAGAGCACAGCAGACAGTAGTGTTAATCAACATGTCAAATATGAAAACTTACAACCATGGTTTCTACCTGGATGAATTCATGGAGAGAGCAGTCGTGAGTCTCCTTGAACTCTTTGCGGATATTGAAAAGGTCGACTTCGCTCCGTGAGACCATGATGCGGATGACAGCCCTGTCGTCTGTGCCCATACCCTGCAGAGAGGAAAGAGTGACATGTTTGTCCATATAGTTAAATCCCTAGTATTCACTGTTGATGTAGCAACATCTATACTCTTACTGGGGTCCAAACACAAAACACAATACAAAAAAAAAAACTATACAAAACACACAACGGCATTTAACTAGCTATCCACAGGCCAGTGAAATACAGCTGGACTGCAATGGGAGCCGTTTCTAAAAGCAGCCAAAATAGACCTACCTTCATGGCTTTGTATAGGCGCTCAGCAAGGTAATTAGACTGGTTCTTTACACTCCGAACTGCAGAGAGAAAGAGAGACATGATAGGTCAACAAAAACAAAATATTACAATACCTGTCATGGTGCGAAGGCAGGACCCGAGGCACAGAGCCGAAGTATAAAGACATTCCTTTAATTTGGTTTCCAAAACAACAAACAAGGAGAAACTGCAACCACACCTAGTTATGCAGAAAGCATAAAACATTAACCACACACAGGTGGGAAAAAAAGCACCTTGAATAGGATCCCCAATTAGAGACAACGTAATGCAGCTGCCTCTAATTGGGGACCAAACCAAAAACCAAACATAGAGTTCCCTAGAACCTGATCATGACAACCATAGAGAAGCCTAATAGCCTCTCTACAGTCAGGAACTGACAATACCCAAACCTTTAAGATGTCATTTGTCAACAGTGTCAATGGCCTATACTCCACTCTGGAGTCAAGGGCCTAAATAGGTAAGCAGTCTATGCACAACCATCCAATCGAAGCCCTTACCTATGCCATACATGGCCTGTTTCACGTCTCCAGACATCTCCTTCTTGATGATCTGCTCAATGTCCTTATTGCTGCATCGGACAAACTCTTGGAACACTGAAAAACAGAAAATACATGCCAATCATCAATCATAAAAGACAGATATTGAGGCTTGTATACCCAATAATACATCCAGCTAATACTGCAGTAGTGATAAATCAGTGTTTCTCTGGTACCTCTCCTGAGATGTGGGAAGCTCCTGGTACAAAGGATACTCATGAACTTAATCTCCATTTCGTCAGAGTCTTCGTTACAGGCATCGGCCAGTTCCTGAAAAAAGCATCAACAATATTCCACAATAAACCCCATTGAAAGTCAACATGTTGCATGTTGCATGATGTCATGATGTACTCACCTGGGCGTCCACCAATGCTCTGTCGCAATCAGCAGGACCCTGCTCTCTCGCCCCCTGGGGTAGGAAGAGCACGACAGGTATTATTATGTCAAATATAATTCACTCATAGAATTATATGGACGGCCATATTATGGCCCTTTGTTTTGCAGATGTATGAGGGAATAAACGCTACCTGCACCAGCGATGTGAGGATCTGACTGAAGCGTCCGGAGGTGTCCGACTGGATAGCTCTCTCCATGCTCTTCTTATAGCCTGCAAGACATCAGACCAAGGTTAATACGTGGTTATTATTAATGCATACTAGGTGTTTATAGACACAGTAACGGTTAGTGCTTTAGTGTGTTATGGTTTTAGTAAAATCTACTAGAACAACTAACTCCCCCTAAAGGTAATAATAGGTACCACAGTTGAAAGAACAAATCAAATCAAGGGCCTGCCGAGAGGCGCAGCGGTCTAAGGCTCTGCATCGCAGTTCTAGCTGTGTCACTACAGATCCTGGTTCGACTAGAATACAGTAAGTACATATGAAATTGGTAAAACAGTATGTAAACATTATTAAAGTGACCAGTGTTCCATTATTAAAGTGACCAGTGTTCCATGACTATGTACATAGGGCAGCAGCATCTAAGGTGCAGGGTAGAGCAACCAGGTGGTAGCTGGCTAGTGACAGTGATTAAGGTTCAGTGCAGGGTACTGGGTGGAGGCCAGTTAGTGGTGACTAGTTAACAGTGATGGCCTGTGTGGCAACAATGTAGTGTGCTGTAGGCCTCACCAGCCTGGTAGGCAGCGTTCATGGCGTGGATCTCCTCGTTGCTCCTGGTTACCAGAATCTCAATCAGTGCATGTTCGTCTGTACCCGCCCCCTGGCAAAATAATAGAAACCATTTGAGTCCCGGAATAGGAAAGAGATGTTGTCATTCTGGTTTGTTTGAGCAACCAAACATCACATGACTTCTAAATGCTATGATTTATCTTTTACCATCAGTCACGGAAACTCCTACCGTCTCTCTCTCTCGCTCTCTCTCTCTCTCTCTCTCTCTCTCTCTCTCACGCACCCTCACACCCTCACACCAGAAGGTGTTATCTCATACGAAGACTTGTATAATAATAATAATAGATATGTTTTATTTGAGATACATTTCTATATATTATATACATTGACGTCACCTCCTCCTACCTCCATAGCTTTCCTCATCATCTTGGCGTCAAACTCAGCGGGCGTCAGCATCAGGCCGATAATCAGCCTCTCCAGGTTCTTAGAGAGCTCAGACTTCAGATCCTTCATCAGGTCCTATAGGAGAGCACATACTGTAGTTAAGAAATCTATCTATCTATCTATCTATCTATCTATCTATCTATCTATCTATCTATCTATCTATCTATCTATCTATCTATCTATCTATCTATCTATCTATCTATCTATCTATCTATCTATCTATCTATCTATCTATCTATCTATCTATCTATCTATCTATCTATCTATCTATCTATCTAAACACACAGAACAGATGACCATCTTATCTTGTGTACATCTGTAGCCCACGTGTGGAACACGTGCATCTGCCACTGGAATGACGTCATCACATTCTAACACACACGTTGAGTTTTGGATGCGGTGGGTTTCTATGTGAGTGTTGGATGTCTGTCTTACCCTGCCGAGGATGGACTTGAAGGCCTGTCTGATCTCCTGTCTCTGTTCGTTGCTCCTGTTAGCCACAATGTCAATGATGACATCTTCATCTGTGCCTGTAGACAAGGCAGGAACAATGGTTATAAATACCGGTTTTATCAAACACTTCCATATGTATGTTTCATACAATAACATAGGCTGTATGAAGCAGTTAGCATCATTAGAGTAGGAAGCGTACCAAAGCCTTTCATGGCTTTCCTCAGGTTCTGAGCATCATCAGCTGGGTCAAAATCACTGGCAGGACGGATGGTTGGTCTGAGCTGAAGAAGACAGGATGAGAGGATGAGAGGGTGAGAGGATGAAAGGGTGAGAGGGTAAGAGGATGAGAGGGTGAGAGGGTGAGAGGATGAAAGGGTGACAGGATGAAAGGGTGAGAGGTCGAGAGGATGAGAGGGTGAGAGGGTGAGAGGATGAGAGGGTGACAGGATGAAAGGGTGAGAGGTCGAGAGGATGAGAGGGTGAGATGATGAAAGGGTTAGAGGGTGAAAGGGTGAGAGGGTGAGAGGATGAGAGGGTGAGAGGATGAGAGGGTGAGAGGATGAGAGGGGGCAGGGGACAAATCAGATAGAGTACACAGACACAGACAGACACACACACACACACACACACACACACACACACACACACACACAGACACAACACACACACACACACACACACACACACACACACAAACACACACAGTAGAAGCAAAGCCGTTATTGCATAATCCTCTTTCTGAAATGTCAACACTTCAAAGGGTCAGAGCATCAAACATGCACAGGTCTGCAGTTCAGGAAGGCGCATGGCATCAACACGGGTTGAGGGGCCACAGCAAGGGAAGAGATGGTAGTTATCAACACGGGTTGAGGGGCCACAGCAAGGGAAGAGATGGTAGTTATCAACACGGGTTGAGGGGCCACAGCAAGGGAAGAGATGGTAGTTATCAACACGGGTTGAGGGGCCACAGCAAGGGAAGAGATGGTAGTTATCAACACGGGTTGAGGGGCCACAGCAAGGGAAGAGATGGTAGTTATCAACACGGGTTGAGGGGCCACAGCAAGGGAAGAGATGGTAGTTATCAACACGGGTTGAGCGGCCACAACAAGGGAAGAGATGGTAGTTATCAACACGGGTTGAGGGGCCACAACAAGGGAAGAGATGGTAGTTATCAACACGGATTGAGGGGCCACAGCAAGGGAAGAGATGGTAGTTATCAACCCGGGTTGAGGGGCCACAGCAAGGGAAGAGATGGTAGTTATCAACACGGGTTGAGGGGCCACAGCAAGGGAAGAGATGGTAGTTATCAACACGGGTTGAGGGGCCACAACAAGGGAAGAGATGGTAGTTATCAACACGGGTTGAGGGGCCACAGCAAGGGAAGAGATGGTAGTTATCAACACGGGTTGAGGGGCCACAGCAAGGGAAGAGATGGTAGTTATCAACACGGGTTGAGGGGCCACAGCAAGGGAAGAGATGGTAGTTATCAACACGGGTTGAGGGGCCACAGCAAGGGAAGAGATCCTTGTAATGAGAAGCATGCCAGAGCCAGAACAAACATGCAATCTATACCATGAACAACTCTGAAATGGCACTCTATATAGTGCACTATTTTTGAGTGCCAAAAGGTGAAAAAGGCTATGTCCCAAATGGAACCCTATATAGTGCACTACTTTTGACCAGAGACCAATTAGTGCACTAAATTGGGCCATTTAGGATTGAATGGGGGAATAGGGTGCCATTTGGGATGTGTGAGTGGAGGGCAGAGGGCAGAGGGCAGAGGGCAGAGGGCAGAGGGTAGAGGGTAGAGGGCAGAGGGCAGAGGGTAGAGGGTAGAGGGCAGAGGGCAGAGGGCAGAGGGTAGAGGGTAGAGGGCAGAGGGTAGAGGGTAGAGGGTAGAGGGCAGAGGGCAGAGGGTAGAGGGTAGAGGGCAGAGGGTAGAGGGCAGAGGGCAGAGGGTAAGGGCCGAACCTGGACTTTGGTCGTGGCGCTTATTTCCCACATCTTGTAGGCTAGCTGAGCAGCCTCAGGGAAGAACTCTCCTGCTAGGCTGCAAGGACCAATTATATACCAATGAGTCAAGGAGTATGGAACTCACTGAATCATAAAAACAGACAGTGGCTTATAAGCCTGAAGATGCAAGACACTAACACTAATAAAATGTATCTAATCAAATCTAACCATGAGTCAACTTAACACCCCCAACCACAAAACCACAGAGCTAACCCTGACAAGCCCAACCACAAAACCACAGAGCTAACCCTGACAAGCCCAACCACAAAACCACAGAGCTAACCCTGACAAGCCCAACCACAAAACCACAGAGCTAACCCTGACAAGCCCAACCACAAAACCACAGAGCTAACCCTGACAAGCCCAACCACAAAACCACAGAGCTAACCCTGACAAGCCCAACCACAAAACCACAGAGCTAACCCTGACAAGCCCAACCACAAAACCACAGAGCTAACCCTGACAAGCCCAACCACAAAACCACAGAGCTAACCCTGACAAGCCCAACCACAGAACCACAGAGCTAACCCTGACAAGACCAACCACAAAACCACAGAGCTAACTCTGACAAGCCCAACCACAAAACCACAGAGCTAACCCTGACAAGCCCAACCATAAAACCACAGAGCTAACCCTGACAAGCCCAACCACAAAACCACAGAGCTAACCCTGACAAGACCAAACACAAAATCACATAGCTAACCCTGACAAGCCCAACCACAAAACCAGAGCTAACCCTGACAAGCCCAACCACAAAACCACAGAGCTAACCCTGACAAGACCAACCACAAAACCACAGAGCTAACTCTGACAAGACCATCCAAAAAAACACAGAGCTAACCCTGACAAGACCAACCAAAAAACCACAGAGCTAACCCTGACAAGACCAACAAAAAACCACAGAGCTAACCCTGACAAGCCCAACCACAAAACCACAGAGCTAAGCCTGACAAGCCAAACCACAAAACCACAGAGCTAACTCTGACAAGACCATCCAAAAAACCACAGAGCTAACCCTGACAAGCCCAACCACAAAACCACAGAGCTAACCCTGACCCCCCCCCAACCACAAAACCACAGAGCTAATGCTGACCCCCCCAGCAACAAAACCACAGAGCTAACGCTGGTTCTAGTCTTTCTGGCACTTTCTAGTGTTTTTTGGTGGAAAACTGATCTGGTCAAGTATAACACGTCAACCCTGTTACCCACAGATAGGAAAGGAAAGGGAGATATTAGTCAGTTGTACAACTGAATGCATTCAAACGAAATGTGTCGTCCGCATTTAACCCAAACCCTCTGAATCAGAGATGTGCGGGGGGTTGCCTTAATCGATGTCCATGTCAAATGTTTTAGCAAAAACATTTTTTTTAATGAAGCTTGCAATCAATTGCCAGACCCTGTTGCACCCTGTTGCACCCAACACGCTTCCATTCCCCCTGTCAGAAGGGGATTTATGGCTGATTTAAGATCAAATCATCAACCCTGTTACGGTTTATATATGAACAGTCTTTCTACTCTGACCCATTCCTGAACTATGACAACATTTCATTCTAAATTCTCAAATTTTTTAGGGAAGCTTTGGGTTTCAGCTCCTTTTTCCTCAGAAAAAAGCATTATAAAAATCTGCCAACTGTGGATAAATTGAGATGGTTCAATGTCGCCCCCCAGTGGTATACATGAACTACTGCAAAACATAGTAATGATGTGCTCTATGAATCAGAAATAACTAACTTACTCATCATCTCCTCCACACAGGGCGAGCAGAGTCCTCTTGTAATCTCCTGATGTGTCTTCCTGTTGGGTAGAAGACCAGACAGAACATTAAGATACCATATTAAAAGATATACAGAGATACAGAACCAGTCAAAAGTTTGGACACACCTACTCATTCAAGGGTTTTTCTTATTTTTTTTTTTTTACTGTTTTCTACATTGTAGAATAACAATAAAGACATCAAAACTATGAAAAAACACATATGGAATCATGTAGTAATCAAAAAAGTGTTCAATAAAAATCGATTTTATATTTGAGATTCTTCAAAGCAGCTTTGCACACTCTTGGCATTCACTCAACCAGCTTCATGAGGTAGTCACCTGGAATGCATTTCAATTAACAGGTGTGCCTTGTTAAAACTTAATATATGGAATTTCTTTCCTTCTTAATGCATTTGAGCCAATCAGTTGTGACAAGGTAGGGGTGGTATACAGAAGATATCCCTATTTGGTAAAATACCAAGTCTATATTATGGCAAGAACAGCTCAAATAAGCAAAGAGAAACGACAGTCCATCATTACTTTAAGACACGAAGGTCAGTCAATACGGAACATTTCAAGAACTTTGAACGTTTCTTCAAGTACAGTCGCAAAAACCATCAAGCGCTATGATGAACCTGGCTCTCACAGGAAAGGAAGACCCAGAGTTCCCTCTGCTGCAGAGGATAAGCTCATTAGAGTTAACTGCACCTCATATTGCAGCCCAAATAAATGCTTCACAGAGTTCAATAACAGACATCTCAACATCAACTGTTCAGAGGAGACTGTGTGAATCAGGCCTTCATGGTCGAATTGCTGCAAAGAAACCACTACTAAAGGACACCAATAAGAAGAAGAGACTTGCTTGGGCCAAGAAACATGAGCAATGGACATCCTTTGGTCTGAGGAGTCCAAATTTGAGATTTTTGTTTCCAACCGCCGTGTCTTTGTGAGACGCAGAGTAGGTGAACGGATGATCTCTGCATGTGTGGTTCCCACCATGACGTATGGAGGAGGAGGTGTGATGCCGTGGGGGTGCTTTGCTGGTGACACTGTCTGTGATTTATTTAGAGGCACACTTAACCAGCATGGCTACCACAGCATTCTGCAGCGATATGCCATCCCATCTGGTTTGCGCTTAGTGGGACAACCATTTGTTTTTCAACAGGACAATGACCCAACACACCTCCAGGCTGTGTAAGGGCTATTTGACCAAGGAGAGTGATTGAGTGCTGCATCAGATGACCTGGCCTCCACAATACATTTTTCTTATATATATAAAAAAATATATCCACCTGCGTTGTGGATTCTTGTGTGTGCTTGTGTTGTCACTAGACACCAGTTCACGGTGCTGTCTCTGTTTTAGTGCTTTTGTTGTGTTTATTGAGTTAATAAACATGTTTGCACGCACCTCTTGCTCTGCACTCGTTCCCTCACCACTCACTGTGACAAGAGTGAAGGAAAAGCAGCCAACAAGTGCTCAGCATATTTGGGAACTCCTTGAAGATTGTTGGTAAAGCATTCCTGATTAAGCTTGTTGAGAGAATGCCAAAGTGTGCAAAGCTGTCATCAAGGCAAAGGGTGGCTACTTTGAAGAATCACATTTATTTAACACCTTTTTGGTTACTACATGATTCCATATGTGTTATTTCATAGTTTTGATGTCTTCACTATTATTCTACAATGTAGAAAATAGGAAAAATAAAGAAAACCCCTTGAATGAGTAGGTGTGTCCAAACGTTTGACTGGTACTGTATTCACAGATAAACAGAAAGCTACTGAGACAGACAGGGACATATACAGATAGACAGATAGCTAGTTTGATAGACAGATAGCTAGTTAGATAGACAGCTAGATAGTTAGATAGACAGCTAGACAGGGAGATATACAGATAGCTATTTAGATATACAGGGAGATAAACAGATAGACATATAGCTAGTTATATAGACAGATAGCTAGTTAGATAGCCAGTGAGATATACAGAGAGACAGATAGTTAGTTAGATGGACAGGGAGACAGATAGCTAGTTAGATTTAAATAAAGTTAGATAGATAGACAGGGAGATATACAGACAGCTAGTTAGATAGACATATAGCTAGTTATATAGACTGGGAGATATACAGAGAGACAGATAGTTAGTTAGATGGACAGGGAGATAGACAGATAGCTAGTTAGAAATAAATATAGTTAGATAGATAGACAGGGAGATATAAAGATAGACAGATAGCTAGTTATATAGACATATAGCTAGATAGATAGACAGATATGTAGCTGCATAGACAGATAGCTAGCTGGATAGACATATAGCTAGCTGGATAGACAGATAGCTAGATATATAGACAGATAGCTAGCTGGATATACAGATATCTAGCTGCATAGACAGATAGCTAGTTAGATAGACATATAGCTATTTATATAGACAGATAGCTAGTTAGATAGACAGGGAGATATACAGATAGACATATAGCTAGTTAGATAGACAGATAGCTATCTGGATAGACAGGGAGATGTACATATAGCTAGACAGATAGATAGACAGACAGACAGACAGACAGACAGACAGACAGACAGACAGACAGACAGACAGACAGACAGACAGACAGACAGACAGACAGATAGAAAGATAGATAGATAGATAGATAGACTGATAGCTAGCTGGATAGACATATAGCTAGTTAGATAGACAGGGATATATACAGATAGACAGATAGTTAGATTTTATTTTATTTTTATTTATTTTTATTTCACCTTTATTTAACCAGGTAAGCCAGTTGAGAACTAGTTCTCATTTACAACTGCGACCTGGCCAAGATAAAGCAAAGCAGTGCAACAATAAAAAACACATACAGACAATAACACTATAGAACATCTATATACAATGTGTGCAAATGTAGTTAGATTGATAGACATATAGCTAGTTATATAGACAGGGAGATATACAGATAGACAGGGAGATATACAGATAGACAGGGAGATATACAGATAGACAGGGAGATATACAGATAGACAGGGAGATATACAGATAGACAGGGATATATACAGATAGACAGGGAGATATACAGATAGACAGGGAGATATACAGATAGACAGGGAGATATACAGATAGACAGGGAGATATACAGATAGACAGGGAGATATACAGATAGCTGGTTAGATAGACAGATATATAGTTAGATAGACAGATATATAGTTAGATAGACAGATAGCTGGTTAGATAGACAGATAGCTAGTTAGATAGACAGATAACTAGTTAGATATACAGATAGCTAGTTACATAGACAGGGAGATATACATATAGACATATTGCTAGTTAGATAGACATATAGCTAGTTAGATTGACAGATAACTAGTTAGTTAGACATATAGTTAGTTAGATTGACATATAGCTAGTTAGATAGACAGGGAGATATATAGTAAGTATGGAGTCATAAAGTCACTCTTATCTCAGTCACTAGACAAGGTGACTAACTTCAAGAGGCATTGTAACATCTAGAGGTTACAATCTATAGGATCTATGAGTTTAAGATAAATAAAGTTTAAGTTGTATCACCTTGATCATGTTGTACAGGGACTTCTCATAGTGCATACGGAAGCACTCCCGGATATCCAGCATGTCTATCTCAGAACGACAGATCATCACTCTGATCAGAGTGTTGTCTTGAGTACCAAGACCCTGGAGAGAAGTAGGGATGGAGAGAGAGGGAGAGATTGAGGGGAGAGGTGAGTGATAGAAAAAGTTAAAAGAGAGAGAGAGAGAGAGAGAGAGAGAGAGAGAGAGACAGAGACAGACAGAGACAGAGACAGAGAGAGAGAGAGAGAGAGAGAGAGAGAGAGAGAGAGAGAGAGAGAGAGGGGGATTGTTGGTCAGAGTGAGGTTGATATGAGTGCAGCTGAGCCTGAAAAAAGAATAAACAGCTGAGGTTTACCTTCATAGACTTGTAAAGGCGCTTGGCGAAGTACATAGGTACACTCCTGATGCACTGGACTGTAGGAGACAGTGAGCACAAGACAGACATGGTTTATGGATGAGTTGACTAGGTATGGTCTTTTAGCTTGGTTAAACCAGACTGAACGATCCATTTGTGTTATCAGAAAGAGTCAACGCGTACCGACAGCCAGCATGAGCCTCTCAAAGTCCCCAGACAGCTCACTCTTGATACTGTCCTCAATGGGCTTCTCTGCTATCTCCTGGTACTTATCAAACACTGCAGGAAGAAGAGAGAGAATGGAGTCATTCCCTGGCATGGCATCCTAGTCAGTGAACTACTGAGCCCAGACCATAGACTGTAGTGCAGAGGGTCATCAGCCTGATACAACCAGGGTCACTGTATGTTGTGGGTGTGAGAAGAAATGACCAATTCACACTGAAGTGATAATGCGTGCGTTCCAAATGGCACCCTATTCATTACATAGTGCACTACTTTTAATCTCTATGGGTTACAGACTTCAGTGTGGCATCTACTATGTAGGGAGTTGGGTGCCATTTGGGACGTGGCCGGTGCACTGGTCAGGCTGAGGTCATGATACTGTTGTCACTTTCAGCCTCCTGCTTATGTACCCCAGTGTTATTCTCACCCATCTGGAGGTGTTTGACACTGCGGTTTCCCAGCAACATTATGAAAATGGACTCCTCTGTGCCCCACTGCTCCTCTCCAGCTGCAAACAGTGCCTGAAAGTTTTGAAAAGTGTTGAAAAGGGATAGTTACAGACAGGCAGAAAGGACTGAGGTTGATAGGGTTAGGAAGGGTAATGGAAAGGTAAGAAACACTAGGTGTTTGTATTGTGGAGAACGTGTTCTATACTACTGCTTTAAACACTCACCTGAGCATCCTCCTCCACTAGTTCAGCATGCACTACTCCTGGCTCATCTCTGGTCCCCTGGAAATACACACACACACCACACACACCACACACACCACACACACCACACACCACACACACACACACACCACACACACACCACACACACCACACACACCACACACACCACACACACCACACACACCACACACACCACACACACACACACACACACCACACACACCACACACACACCACACACACACACACACACCACACACACCACACACACCACACACACACCACACACACACACACACACCACACACACCACACACACCACACACACACACACACACCACACACACCACACACACACACACCACACACACCACACACACACACACACACCACACACACCACACACACCACACACACACATACACACCACACACACCACACACACACCACACAAACCACACACACACACACACCACACAAACCACACACACACCACACACACCACACACACCACACACACACACACACCACACACACCACACACACACACCACACACACACCACACACACACACACACCACACACACCACACACACCACACACACACACCACACACACCACACACACACACCACACACACCACACACACACACCACACACACAATACATCTGACTATATTTATTTTACCAGTTGAGACCTGGCCAAGACAAAGCAAAGCAGTGCGACAACAAACAACACAGAGTTACACATGAGAATAAACAAACGTACAGTCAATAACACAATAGAGAATCTATATACAGAGTGCAAATGTAGTGCAAAATGCAGTAAGGTTAGGAAGGTAGGACAATAAATAGACCATAGTGGTGAGATAAGTTACAAATTAGCATTAACACTGGAATGATGGATGTGCAAATGATGATGTGCAAATAGAGATACTGGAGTGCAAAATGAGCTAAAATAATAAATATGGGGATGAGGTAGTAGAGTGGGCTATTTACAGAAGGGCTGTATACAGGTGCAGTGATCGATAAGCAGCTTTGACAGCTGATGCTTAAAGTTAGTGAGGGAGATGGTAGTCTCCAGCTTCAATGATTTTTGCAATTCGTTCCAGTCATTGGCAGCCGCGAACTGGAAGGAATGGAGGCCAAAGGAGGTGTTGGCTTTGGGGATGACCAGTGAGATATACCTGCTGGAGCGCATGCTACGGGTGGGTGTTGCTATGGTGACCAGCGAGTTGAGATAGGGCGGGGATTTACCTAGCAAAGACTTATTAACCTGGAGCCAGTGGGTTTGGCGACAAATATGTAGTGAGGGCCAGCCGACGAGAGAATACAGGTCGCAGTGGTGGGTAGTATATGGGGCTTTGGTAACAAAACGGATGGCACTGTGATAGACTACATCCAATTTGCTGAGCAGAGTGTTGGAGGCTATTTTGTAAATAACATCGCCGAAGTCAAGGATCGGTAGGATAGTCAGTTTTACGAGGGCATGTTTGGCAGCATGAGTGAAGGAGGCTTTGTTGCGAAATAGGAAGCCGATTCTGGATTTAATTTTGGATTGGAGATGGTTGATGTGAGTCTGGGAGTTGAGTTTACAGTCTAACCAGACACCTAGGTATTTGTAGGTGTCCACGTATTCTAAGTCAGACCCGTCGAGAGTAGTGATGATAGTCCGGTGGGCGGGTGCGGGCAGCGTTCGATAGAAAAGCATGCATTTGGTTTTATTAGCGTTTAAGAGCACTTGGAGGCCACGGAAGGAGTGTTGTATGGCATTGAAGCTTGTTTGAAGGTTAGTTAACACAGTGTCCAAAGAGGGGCCAGATGTATACAGAATGGTGTCGTCTGCGTAGAGATGGATCAGAGAGTCACCAGCAGCGAGAGAGTAAAATTAGATCAATTACATTTCCTTTTTCCAAGGCTGTGACAAATGACCTGCAGTAAAACAACCAGCATCTGACCAGGCTACAGCCATAGCATTAACTAACACCAAGTAAAACAACCAGCGTCTTCTTAAAGTGTCCTGACCAGGCTACAGCCATAGCATTAACTAACACCAAGTAAAACAACCAGCATCTTCTTAAAGTGTCCTGACCAGGCTACAGCCATAGCATTAACTAACACCAAGTAAAACAACCAGCGTCTTCTTAAAGTGTCCTGACCAGGCTACAGCCATAGCATTAACTAACACCAAGTAAAACAACCAGCGTCTTCTTAAAGTGTCCTGACCAGGCTACAGCCATAGCATTAACTAACACCAAGTAAAACAACCAGCGTCTTCTTAAAGTGTCCTGACCAGGCTACAGCCATAGCATTAACTAACACCAAGTAAAACAACCAGCGTCTTCTTAAAGTGTCCTGACCAGGCTACAGCCATAGCATTAACTAACACCAAGTAAAACAACCAGCATCTTCTTAAAGTGTCCTGACCAGGCTACAGCCATAGCATTAACTAACACCAAGTAAAACAACCAGCATCTTCTTAAAGTGTCCTGACCAGGCTACAGCCATAGCATTAACTAACACCAAGTAAAACAACCAGCATCTTCTTAAAGTGTCCTGACCAGGCTACAGCCATAGCATTAACTAACACCAAGTAAAACAACCAGCATCTTCTTAAAGTGCCCTGACCAGGCTACAGCCATAGCATTAACTAACACCAAGTAAAACAACCAGCGTCTTCTTAAAGTGTCCTGACCAGGCTACAGCCATAGCATTAACTAACACCAAGTAAAACAACCAGCGTCTTCTTAAAGTGTCCTGACCAGGCTACAGCCATAGCATTAACTAACACCAAGTAAAACAACCAGCGTCTTCTTAAAGTGTCCTGACCAGGCTACAGCCATAGCATTAACTAACACCAAGTAAAACAACCAGCGTCTTCTTAAAGTGTCCTGACCAGGCTACAGCCATAGCATTAACTAACACCAAGTAAAACAACCAGCGTCTTCTTAAAGTGTCCTGACCAGGCTACAGCCATAGCATTAACTAACACCAAGTAAAACAACCAGCGTCTTCTTAAAGTGTCCTGACCAGGCTACAGCCATAGCATTAACTAACACCAAGTAAAACAACCAGCGTCTTCTTAAAGTGTCCTGACCAGGCTACAGCCATAGCATTAACTAACACCAAGTAAAACAACCAGCATCTTCTTAAAGTGTCCTGACCAGGCTACAGCCATAGCATTAACTAACACCAAGTAAAACAACCAGCATCTTCTTAAAGTGTCCTGACCAGGCTACAGCCATAGCATTAACTAACACCAAGTAAAACAACCAGCATCTTCTTAAAGTGTCCTGACCAGGCTACAGCCATAGCATTAACTAACACCAAGTAAAACAACCAGCATCTTCTTAAAGTGCCCTGACCAGGCTACAGCCATAGCATTAACTAACACCAAGTAAAACAACCAGCATCTTCTTAAAGTGTCCTGACCAGGCTACAGCCATAGCATTAACTAACACCAAGTAAAACAACCAGCGTCTTCTTAAAGTGTCCTGACCAGGCTACAGCCATAGCATTAACTAACACCAAGTAAAACAACCAGCATCTTCTTAAAGTGCCCTGGCCAGGCTACAGCCATAGCATTAACTAACACCAAGTAAAACAACCAGCATCTTCTTAAAGTGTCCTGACCAGGCTACAGCCATAGCATTAACTAACACCAAGTAAAACAACCAGCGTCTTCTTAAAGTGTCCTGACCAGGCTACAGCCATAGCATTAACTAACACCAAGTAAAACAACCAGCGTCTTCTTAAAGTGTCCTGACCAGGCTACAGCCATAGCATTAACTAACACCAAGTAAAACAACCAGCGTCTTCTTAAAGTGTCCTGACCAGGCTACAGCCATAGCATTAACTAACACCAAGTAAAACAACCAGCGTCTTCTTAAAGTGTCCTGACCAGGCTACAGCCATAGCATTAACTAACACCAAGTAAAACAACCAGCATCTTCTTAAAGTGTCCTGACCAGGCTACAGCCATAGCATTAACTAACACCAAGTAAAACAACCAGCATCTTCTTAAAGTGCCCTGACCAGGCTACAGCCATAGCATTAACTAACACCAAGTAAAACAACCAGCATCTTCTTAAAGTGCCCTGACCAGGCTACAGCCATAGCATTAACTAACACCAAGTAAAACAACCAGCATCTTCTTAAAGTGCCCTGACCAGGCTACAGCCATAGCATTAACTAACACCAAGTAAAACAACCAGCATCTTCTTAAAGTGTCCTGACCAGGCTACAGCCATAGCATTAACTAACACCAAGTAAAACAACCAGCATCTTCTTAAAGTGTCCTGACCAGGCTACAGCCATAGCATTAACTAACACCAAGTAAAACAACCAGCATCTTCTTAAAGTGTCCTGACCAGGCTACAGCCATAGCATTAACTAACACCAAGTAAAACAACCAGCATCTTCTTAAAGTGTCCTGACCAGGCTACAGCCATAGCATTAACTAACACCAAGTAAAACAACCAGCATCTTCTTAAAGTGCCCTGACCAGGCTACAGCCATAGCATTAACTAACACCAAGTAAAACAACCAGCATCTTCTTAAAGTGTCCTGACCAGGCTACAGCCATAGCATTAACTAACACCAAGTAAAACAACCAGCGTCTTCTTAAAGTGTCCTGACCAGGCTACAGCCATAGCATTAACTAACACCAAGTAAAACAACCAGCATCTTCTTAAAGTGCCCTGGCCAGGCTACAGCCATAGCATTAACTAACACCAAGTAAAACAACCAGCATCTTCTTAAAGTGTCCTGACCAGGCTACAGCCATAGCATTAACTAACACCAAGTAAAACAACCAGCGTCTTCTTAAAGTGTCCTGACCAGGCTACAGCCATAGCATTAACTAACACCAAGTAAAACAACCAGCGTCTTCTTAAAGTGTCCTGACCAGGCTACAGCCATAGCATTAACTAACACCAAGTAAAACAACCAGCGTCTTCTTAAAGTGTCCTGACCAGGCTACAGCCATAGCATTAACTAACACCAAGTAAAACAACCAGCGTCTTCTTAAAGTGTCCTGACCAGGCTACAGCCATAGCATTAACTAACACCAAGTAAAACAACCAGCATCTTCTTAAAGTGTCCTGACCAGGCTACAGCCATAGCATTAACTAACACCAAGTAAAACAACCAGCATCTTCTTAAAGTGTCCTGACCAGGCTACAGCCATAGCATTAACTAACACCAAGTAAAACAACCAGCATCTTCTTAAAGTGTCCTGACCAGGCTACAGCCATAGCATTAACTAACACCAAGTAAAACAACCAGCATCTTCTTAAAGTGCCCTGACCAGGCTACAGCCATAGCATTAACTAACACCAAGTAAAACAACCAGCATCTTCTTAAAGTGTCCTGACCAGGCTACAGCCATAGCATTAACTAACACCAAGTAAAACAACCAGCGTCTTCTTAAAGTGTCCTGACCAGGCTACAGCCATAGCATTAACTAACACCAAGTAAAACAACCAGCATCTTCTTAAAGTGCCCTGGCCAGGCTACAGCCATAGCATTAACTAACACCAAGTAAAACAACCAGCATCTTCTTAAAGTGTCCTGACCAGGCTACAGCCATAGCATTAACTAACACCAAGTAAAACAACCAGCGTCTTCTTAAAGTGTCCTGACCAGGCTACAGCCATAGCATTAACTAACACCAAGTAAAACAACCAGCGTCTTCTTAAAGTGTCCTGACCAGGCTACAGCCATAGCATTAACTAACACCAAGTAAAACAACCAGCGTCTTCTTAAAGTGTCCTGACCAGGCTACAGCCATAGCATTAACTAACACCAAGTAAAACAACCAGCGTCTTCTTAAAGTGTCCTGACCAGGCTACAGCCATAGCATTAACTAACACCAAGTAAAACAACCAGCATCTTCTTAAAGTGTCCTGACCAGGCTACAGCCATAGCATTAACTAACACCAAGTAAAACAACCAGCATCTTCTTAAAGTGCCCTGACCAGGCTACAGCCATAGCATTAACTAACACCAAGTAAAACAACCAGCATCTTCTTAAAGTGCCCTGACCAGGCTACAGCCATAGCATTAACTAACACCAAGTAAAACAACCAGCATCTTCTTAAAGTGCCCTGACCAGGCTACAGCCATAGCATTAACTAACACCAAGTAAAACAACCAGCATCTTCTTAAAGTGTCCTGACCAGGCTACAGCCATAGCATTAACTAACACCAAGTAAAACAACCAGCATCTTCTTAAAGTGTCCTGACCAGGCTACAGCCATAGCATTAACTAACACCAAGTAAAACAACCAGCGTCTTCTTAAAGTGTCCTGACCAGGCTACAGCCATAGCATTAACTAACACCAAGTAAAACAACCAGCGTCTTCTTAAAGTGTCCTGACCAGGCTACAGCCATAGCATTAACTAACACCAAGTAAAACAACCAGCGTCTTCTTAAAGTGTCCTGACCAGGCTACAGCCATAGCATTAACTAACACCAAGTAAAACAACCAGCGTCTTCTTAAAGTGTCCTGACCAGGCTACAGCCATAGCATTAACTAACACCAAGTAAAACAACCAGCATCTTCTTAAAGTGTCCTGACCAGGCTACAGCCATAGCATTAACTAACACCAAGTAAAACAACCAGCATCTTCTTAAAGTGTCCTGACCAGGCTACAGCCATAGCATTAACTAACACCAAGTAAAACAACCAGCATCTTCTTAAAGTGTCCTGACCAGGCTACAGCCATAGCATTAACTAACACCAAGTAAAACAACCAGCATCTTCTTAAAGTGCCCTGACCAGGCTACAGCCATAGCATTAACTAACACCAAGTAAAACAACCAGCATCTTCTTAAAGTGTCCTGACCAGGCTACAGCCATAGCATTAACTAACACCAAGTAAAACAACCAGCGTCTTCTTAAAGTGTCCTGACCAGGCTACAGCCATAGCATTAACTAACACCAAGTAAAACAACCAGCATCTTCTTAAAGTGCCCTGGCCAGGCTACAGCCATAGCATTAACTAACACCAAGTAAAACAACCAGCATCTTCTTAAAGTGTCCTGACCAGGCTACAGCCATAGCATTAACTAACACCAAGTAAAACAACCAGCGTCTTCTTAAAGTGTCCTGACCAGGCTACAGCCATAGCATTAACTAACACCAAGTAAAACAACCAGCGTCTTCTTAAAGTGTCCTGACCAGGCTACAGCCATAGCATTAACTAACACCAAGTAAAACAACCAGCGTCTTCTTAAAGTGTCCTGACCAGGCTACAGCCATAGCATTAACTAACACCAAGTAAAACAACCAGCGTCTTCTTAAAGTGTCCTGACCAGGCTACAGCCATAGCATTAACTAACACCAAGTAAAACAACCAGCATCTTCTTAAAGTGTCCTGACCAGGCTACAGCCATAGCATTAACTAACACCAAGTAAAACAACCAGCATCTTCTTAAAGTGCCCTGACCAGGCTACAGCCATAGCATTAACTAACACCAAGTAAAACAACCAGCATCTTCTTAAAGTGCCCTGACCAGGCTACAGCCATAGCATTAACTAACACCAAGTAAAACAACCAGCATCTTCTTAAAGTGCCCTGACCAGGCTACAGCCATAGCATTAACTAACACCAAGTAAAACAACCAGCATCTTCTTAAAGTGTCCTGACCAGGCTACAGCCATAGCATTAACTAACACCAAGTAAAACAACCAGCATCTTCTTAAAGTGTCCTGACCAGGCTACAGCCATAGCATTAACTAACACCAAGTAAAACAACCAGCATCTTCTTAAAGTGTCCTGACCAGGCTACAGCCATAGCATTAACTAACACCAAGTAAAACAACCAGCATCTTCTTAAAGTGTCCTGACCAGGCTACAGCCATAGCATTAACTAACACCAAGTAAAACAACCAGCATCTTCTTAAAGTGCCCTGACCAGGCTACAGCCATAGCATTAACTAACACCAAGTAAAACAACCAGCATCTTCTTAAAGTGTCCTGACCAGGCTACAGCCATAGCATTAACTAACACCAAGTAAAACAACCAGCGTCTTCTTAAAGTGTCCTGACCAGGCTACAGCCATAGCATTAACTAACACCAAGTAAAACAACCAGCATCTTCTTAAAGTGCCCTGGCCAGGCTACAGCCATAGCATTAACTAACACCAAGTAAAACAACCAGCATCTTCTTAAAGTGTCCTGACCAGGCTACAGCCATAGCATTAACTAACACCAAGTAAAACAACCAGCGTCTTCTTAAAGTGTCCTGACCAGGCTACAGCCATAGCATTAACTAACACCAAGTAAAACAACCAGCGTCTTCTTAAAGTGTCCTGACCAGGCTACAGCCATAGCATTAACTAACACCAAGTAAAACAACCAGCGTCTTCTTAAAGTGTCCTGACCAGGCTACAGCCATAGCATTAACTAACACCAAGTAAAACAACCAGCGTCTTCTTAAAGTGTCCTGACCAGGCTACAGCCATAGCATTAACTAACACCAAGTAAAACAACCAGCATCTTCTTAAAGTGTCCTGACCAGGCTACAGCCATAGCATTAACTAACACCAAGTAAAACAACCAGCATCTTCTTAAAGTGTCCTGACCAGGCTACAGCCATAGCATTAACTAACACCAAGTAAAACAACCAGCATCTTCTTAAAGTGTCCTGACCAGGCTACAGCCATAGCATTAACTAACACCAAGTAAAACAACCAGCATCTTCTTAAAGTGCCCTGACCAGGCTACAGCCATAGCATTAACTAACACCAAGTAAAACAACCAGCATCTTCTTAAAGTGTCCTGACCAGGCTACAGCCATAGCATTAACTAACACCAAGTAAAACAACCAGCGTCTTCTTAAAGTGTCCTGACCAGGCTACAGCCATAGCATTAACTAACACCAAGTAAAACAACCAGCATCTTCTTAAAGTGCCCTGGCCAGGCTACAGCCATAGCATTAACTAACACCAAGTAAAACAACCAGCATCTTCTTAAAGTGTCCTGACCAGGCTACAGCCATAGCATTAACTAACACCAAGTAAAACAACCAGCGTCTTCTTAAAGTGTCCTGACCAGGCTACAGCCATAGCATTAACTAACACCAAGTAAAACAACCAGCGTCTTCTTAAAGTGTCCTGACCAGGCTACAGCCATAGCATTAACTAACACCAAGTAAAACAACCAGCGTCTTCTTAAAGTGTCCTGACCAGGCTACAGCCATAGCATTAACTAACACCAAGTAAAACAACCAGCGTCTTCTTAAAGTGTCCTGACCAGGCTACAGCCATAGCATTAACTAACACCAAGTAAAACAACCAGCATCTTCTTAAAGTGTCCTGACCAGGCTACAGCCATAGCATTAACTAACACCAAGTAAAACAACCAGCATCTTCTTAAAGTGCCCTGACCAGGCTACAGCCATAGCATTAACTAACACCAAGTAAAACAACCAGCATCTTCTTAAAGTGCCCTGACCAGGCTACAGCCATAGCATTAACTAACACCAAGTAAAACAACCAGCATCTTCTTAAAGTGCCCTGACCAGGCTACAGCCATAGCATTAACTAACACCAAGTAAAACAACCAGCATCTTCTTAAAGTGTCCTGACCAGGCTACAGCCATAGCATTAACTAACACCAAGTAAAACAACCAGCATCTTCTTAAAGTGTCCTGACCAGGCTACAGCCATAGCATTAACTAACACCAAGTAAAACAACCAGCATCTTCTTAAAGTGTCCTGACCAGGCTACAGCCATAGCATTAACTAACACCAAGTAAAACAACCAGCATCTTCTTAAAGTGTCCTGACCAGGCTACAGCCATAGCATTAACTAACACCAAGTAAAACAACCAGCATCTTCTTAAAGTGCCCTGACCAGGCTACAGCCATAGCATTAACTAACACCAAGTAAAACAACCAGCATCTTCTTAAAGTGTCCTGACCAGGCTACAGCCATAGCATTAACTAACACCAAGTAAAACAACCAGCGTCTTCTTAAAGTGTCCTGACCAGGCTACAGCCATAGCATTAACTAACACCAAGTAAAACAACCAGCATCTTCTTAAAGTGCCCTGGCCAGGCTACAGCCATAGCATTAACTAACACCAAGTAAAACAACCAGCATCTTCTTAAAGTGTCCTGACCAGGCTACAGCCATAGCATTAACTAACACCAAGTAAAACAACCAGCGTCTTCTTAAAGTGTCCTGACCAGGCTACAGCCATAGCATTAACTAACACCAAGTAAAACAACCAGCGTCTTCTTAAAGTGTCCTGACCAGGCTACAGCCATAGCATTAACTAACACCAAGTAAAACAACCAGCGTCTTCTTAAAGTGTCCTGACCAGGCTACAGCCATAGCATTAACTAACACCAAGTAAAACAACCAGCGTCTTCTTAAAGTGTCCTGACCAGGCTACAGCCATAGCATTAACTAACACCAAGTAAAACAACCAGCATCTTCTTAAAGTGTCCTGACCAGGCTACAGCCATAGCATTAACTAACACCAAGTAAAACAACCAGCATCTTCTTAAAGTGCCCTGACCAGGCTACAGCCATAGCATTAACTAACACCAAGTAAAACAACCAGCATCTTCTTAAAGTGCCCTGACCAGGCTACAGCCATAGCATTAACTAACACCAAGTAAAACAACCAGCATCTTCTTAAAGTGCCCTGACCAGGCTACAGCCATAGCATTAACTAACACCAAGTAAAACAACCAGCATCTTCTTAAAGTGTCCTGACCAGGCTACAGCCATAGCATTAACTAACACCAAGTAAAACAACCAGCGTCTTCTTAAAGTGTCCTGACCAGGCTACAGCCATAGCATTAACTAACACCAAGTAAAACAACCAGCGTCTTCTTAAAGTGTCCTGACCAGGCTACAGCCATAGCATTAACTAACACCAAGTAAAACAACCAGCATCTTCTTAAAGTGCCCTGGCCAGGCTACAGCCATAGCATTAACTAACACCAAGTAAAACAACCAGCGTCTTCTTAAAGTGTCCTGACCAGGCTACAGCCATAGCATTAACTAACACCAAGTAAAACAACCAGCGTCTTCTTAAAGTGTCCTGACCAGGCTACAGCCATAGCATTAACTAACACCAAGTAAAACAACCAGCGTCTTCTTAAAGTGTCCTGACCAGGCTACAGCCATAGCATTAACTAACACCAAGTAAAACAACCAGCGTCTTCTTAAAGTGTCCTGACCAGGCTACAGCCATAGCATTAACTAACACCAAGTAAAACAACCAGCGTCTTCTTAAAGTGTCCTGACCAGGCTACAGCCATAGCATTAACTAACACCAAGTAAAACAACCAGCATCTTCTTAAAGTGTCCTGACCAGGCTACAGCCATAGCATTAACTAACACCAAGTAAAACAACCAGCATCTTCTTAAAGTGCCCTGACCAGGCTACAGCCATAGCATTAACTAACACCAAGTAAAACAACCAGCATCTTCTTAAAGTGTCCTGACCAGGCTACAGCCATAGCATTAACTAACACCAAGTAAAACAACCAGCATCTTCTTAAAGTGCCCTGACCAGGCTACAGCCATAGCATTAACTAACACCAAGTAAAACAACCAGCATCTTCTTAAAGTGTCCTGACCAGGCTACAGCCATAGCATTAACTAACACCAAGTAAAACAACCAGCGTCTTCTTAAAGTGTCCTGACCAGGCTACAGCCATAGCATTAACTAACACCAAGTAAAACAACCAGCGTCTTCTTAAAGTGTCCTGACCAGGCTACAGCCATAGCATTAACTAACACCAAGTAAAACAACCAGCGTCTTCTTAAAGTGTCCTGACCAGGCTACAGCCATAGCATTAACTAACACCAAGTAAAACAACCAGCATCTTCTTAAAGTGTCCTGACCAGGCTACAGCCATAGCATTAACTAACACCAAGTAAAACAACCAGCATCTTCTTAAAGTGTCCTGACCAGGCTACAGCCATAGCATTAACTAACACCAAGTAAAACAACCAGCATCTTCTTAAAGTGTCCTGACCAGGCTACAGCCATAGCATTAACTAACACCAAGTAAAACAACCAGCATCTTCTTAAAGTGCCCTGACCAGGCTACAGCCATAGCATTAACTAACACCAAGTAAAACAACCAGCATCTTCTTAAAGTGTCCTGACCAGGCTACAGCCATAGCATTAACTAACACCAAGTAAAACAACCAGCGTCTTCTTAAAGTGTCCTGACCAGGCTACAGCCATAGCATTAACTAACACCAAGTAAAACAACCAGCGTCTTCTTAAAGTGTCCTGACCAGGCTACAGCCATAGCATTAACTAACACCAAGTAAAACAACCAGCGTCTTCTTAAAGTGCCCTGACCAGGCTACAGCCATAGCATTAACTAACACCAAGTAAAACAACCAGCGTCTTCTTAAAGTGCCCTGACCAGGCTACAGCCATAGCATTAACTAACACCAAGTAAAACAACCAGCGTCTTCTTAAAGTGCCCTGACCAGGCTACAGCCATAGCATTAACTAACACCAAGTAAAACAACCAGCGTCTTCTTAAAGTGTCCTGACCAGGCTACAGCCATAGCATTAACTAACACCAAGTAAAACAACCAGCGTCTTCTTAAAGTGTCCTGACCAGGCTACAGCCATAGCATTAACTAACACCAAGTAAAACAACCAGCGTCTTCTTAAAGTGTCCTGACCAGGCTACAGCCATAGCATTAACTAACACCAAGTAAAACAACCAGCGTCTTCTTAAAGTGTCCTGACCAGGCTACAGCCATAGCATTAACTAACACCAAGTAAAACAACCAGCATCTTCTTAAAGTGTCCTGACCAGGCTACAGCCATAGCATTAACTAACCTGGAGTAAAACAATCAGCATCTTCTTAAAGTGTCCGGAGGTGTCTCCTGTAATGTCCTCTTCGATGTCTGAGCCGTAAGCTGAAGACAGTAACAACACAGACAGTTAAAAATACAACCAGGATTTCACTGGAATATGCTGTGTTTGTTATATGTCAGACTGTAGCTCTACAGATGTCTAATCTTAATTTGACCAGTTTCTCACAGCAGGAAAATAATAAGCAACAGGAAATGTGAGTTAAAGTGGAAATCACAGACTTTACACTACAAGTTTGTACATCCCTCAGTACAGGAAAATGTTCAGCAACAAAATAGGTTTATTTCATACTGTAGCTGTATTTGGTGTGTCAGAATACAGGTAAATTTCATACTATAGCTGTATTTGGTGTGTCAGAATACAGGTGTATTTCATACTATAGCTGTATTTGGTGTGTCAGCTGAATACAGGTGTATTTCATACTATATCTGTATTTGGTGTGTCAGAATACAGGTGTATTTCATACTATAGCTGTATTTGGTGTGTCAGAATAGAGATGTATTTCATACTATAGCTGTATTTGGTGTGTCAGAATACAGGTGTATTTCATACTATAGCTGTATTTGGTGTGTCAGAATACAGGTGTATTTCATACTATAGCTGTATTTGGTGTGTCATAATACAGGTATATTTCATACTATAGCTGTATTTGGTGTGTCATAATACAGGTGTATTTCATACTATAGCTGTATTTGGTGTGTCAGCAGAATACAGGTGTATTTCATACTATAGCTGTATTTGGTGTGTCAGCTGAATACAGGTGTATTTCATACTATAGCTGTATTTGGTGTGTCAGCAGAATACAGGTGTATTTCATACTATAGCTGTATTTGGTGTGTCAGCTGAATACAGGTGTATTTCATACTATAGCTGTATTTGGTGTGTCAGCAGAATACAGGTGTATTTCATACTATAGCTGTATTTGGTGTGTCAGCAGAATACAGGTGTATTTCATACTATAGCTGTATTTGGTGTGTCAGCAGAATACAGGTGTATTTCATACTATAGCTGTATTTGGTGTGTCAGCTGTCTAGCTGTCATCAGGTGGTTTCGCCTAACTAATGCATCCCTGTCATCAGGTGGTTTCGCCTAACTAATGCATCCCTGTCATCAAGAAGCTCAGCCAGCTAACTTGCTATTTAACTAGCTAGCTAGCTAGCTATGTTTTGATTCAAAGTAAGGGGGTGGTGTTTGGAGATGGCAGGCTCGTTGAAGATGCTGAAGTTGAAATTTTGAGCATTTTTCTCCAGTGGTTAGCTTCAAGGCAGACTATTCTGGACTGATGTGCAGGGTGCTTTTCTGGCACTTTCAAGGCTGTCGTGTCTTCACGCAAGTGGGTGCTACACATCGGTAATGGGGGAGTTCTACCCATGGAGTCTGACTTCAGAGACTACTACTGGGCTAGGGTGCCCTGTTGAATGTCTCTGAACCAGTCTGAAACCACCGGGATGTGACCCCCCCTCTGTTTCATCTCTGAACTGTCTCTAATCTAGCCTTCGTCCTGGTGCTATATTTTTGTGTTTTTCAAAAATGTTTTCTTTTTGTTGTTGTTCATCAAAGCGTTTTGAGATTGTATTGAAAAGTGCTATAAAAGTTTAATAAATGATTATTATTATTATTATGATATAGTGTACTTTGTGCCATACTTTAAGTGTATTTGGCTTTTTGCACTCATTTTGATCATGTTTTGATGCTCAAGATCAAGATCGATTGTATGATGGATCTGCGGGTATTTCCAACGTTCAGCTTCTAATGGGATGAAGGAAATATATCTTACCAACTAATGGGATGAAGGAAATATATCTTACCATCTAATGGGATGAAGGAAATATATCTTACCATCTAATGGGATGAAGGAAATATATCTTACCAACTAATGGGATGAAGGAAATATATCTTACCATCTAATGGGAGGCAGGAAATATATCTTACCAACTAATGGGATGAAGGAAATATATCTTACCATCTAATGGGAGGCAGGAAATATATCTTACCATCTAATGGGATGAAGGAAATATATCTTACCATCTAATGGGAGGCAGGAAATATATTGTACCATCTAATGGGAGGCAGGAAATATATCTTACCATCTAATGGGAGGCAGGAAATATATTGTACCATCTAATGGGAGGCAGGAAATATATTGTACCATCTAATGGGAGGCAGGAAATATATCTTACCATCTAATGGGAGGCAGGAAATATATCTTACCATCTAATGGGAGGCAGGAAATATATCTTACCATCTAATGGGATGAAGGAAATATATTGTACCATCTAATGGGAGGCAGGAAATATATCTTACCATCTAATGGGAGGCAGGAAATATATCTTACCATCTAATGGGAGGCAGGAAATATATTGTACCATCTAATGGGAGGCAGGAAATATATTGTACCATCTAATGGGAGGCAGGAAATATATCTTACCATCTAATGGGAGGCAGGAAATATATCTTACCATCTAATGGGAGGCAGGAAATATATTGTACCATCTAATGGGAGGCAGGAAATATATTGTACCATCTAATGGGAGGCAGGAAATATATCTTACCATCTAATGGGAGGCAGGAAATATATCGTAACATCTAATGGGATGAAGGAAATATATCTTACCATCCTTGTATGCCTCAACCAGGTCGTGTATCTGTTGGTTGTTCCTGGAGGCCAAGACTTCAATCAGGCACTTCTCATCTGTTCCTGCCCCCTTAGAAATAAAGCATGACATTAAATACAGAATGGCAAAAGTTACTAACTGGGCTGTATGTGGTGTCTGATGGGAGCATTCTCAATTCTTATAATTTTACTATTTCTTAACTTTGTACTTCCTAAATATAATCATTTGATGGCATGGTTAATCTCTACTACAGTATCTCACTTTGATGGCATCGTGGATCTCTTTGGCGTCATGGTAGGCCTGGGGTCTCATCAAACTGACAATGAGGCGTTCAAACTTCCCCGTCAGCTCATACTTCAGGTCATCTATTAGGTTCTGGGGAAGAGAGACATGTCTGTTATGAAGTTACCCTCTCGTGTGTGCACACTGAATTGTGAATAGAAAATTGACTGGACAAACTTACCTTAAAGAATTCAACATAATTGGTAAGAGACACATGTCTGTTATGAAGTTATCCTGTCATGATGTGTGACACAATGTGCAGAAGGCTCAGTAAAGCATATTGAGTGAGTTCAACAACGGTTCTGTTTTTTGGCGAAGAATTTACTTTCAGTTTGAATGATTTGAATGAACATTCCAAAATGCTACAGTGAAACATCAAACAGATCATTTTGTATAAGGATAGCAGTTTAGGGACAATAATCAAACTGCAAATTACTTTGCTATTCCTACTACATGTAATATTTGTACACTACCTTCTCAAACTGATAGCTAACGTTAGCACAAAACAAATGGAAAATGTTAGCTAACGTCTGGTATTTAACTAAGAATGTATTGTACCTTCTAACAAATGGAACACTGAATTGTGTCATTTGTGGTAAAGCTGGTACTTACCTGATCCAGTATTGACCAGGTATTAACTACAGATCATAGAGTGGGTCACAGTAACACAGGGTACTCAAAACACCAAATGATACATAGTGATGTTTATGTAAATACTTTTTTTTTTACAACTTTTTATGCAAACCAGGTCCAGCTCTGGAAAGTTACAGAAACATTATGTGATGTTGGATGTTATGATGTGATGTCAGATGTTATGATGTGATGTTGGATGTTATGATGTGATGTGATGTTGGATGTTGTGATGTGATGTTGGATGTTATGATGTGATGTTCCTGTACCTTCCCATAGCTAGACTTGTACGCCTGCACAATCTCCTGTCTCTGAGCATTGCTTCTACCAGTGACCAAATCCAAGATGGCCTCCTTGTCGCTGCCTGCAGAGCACAGAGAAAGATCATTAGTAACGTCATCAGCAACCTTTGACCTTCGAACCTTCTAGCCAGGGCTGCCAAACCCAGTTCCTGGAGAGCTACACCATTGAAAAATAATGATTATATTATATTTCTATAAGTTACCCTCCTGTAGATTTTCACCCCAACCCCAGTTGTAACTAACCTGATTCTTATTAACCAGCTAATTATTAGAATCAGGTGTACCCCTACTCTACACCAGACTAGTGTACCCCTACTCTACACCAGACTACTGTACCCCTACTCTACACCAGACTAGTGTACCCCTACTCTACACCAGACTAGTGTACCCCTACTCTACACCAGACTAGTGTACCCCTACTCTACACCAGACTAGTGTACCCCTACTCTACACCAGACTAGTGTACCCCTACTCTACACCAGACTAGTGTACCCCTACTCTACACCAGACTAGTGTACCCCTACTCTACACCAGACTAGTGTACCCCTACTCTACACCAGACTAGTGTACCCCTACTCTACACCAGACTAGTGTACCCCTACTCTACACCAGACTACTGTACCCCTACTCTACACCAGACTAGTGTACCCCTACTCTACACCAGACTAGTGTACCCCTACTCTACACCAGACTGAGTGTACCCCTACTCTACACCAGACTAGTGTACCCCTACTCTACACCAGACTAGTGTACCCCTACTCTACACCAGACTAGTGTACCCCTACTCTACACCAGACTGAGTGTACCCCTACTCTACACCAGACTAGTGTACCCCTACTCTACACCAGACTAGTGTACCCCTGCTCTACACTAGACTGAGTGTAACTGCACTGTGACTCACCGATGCCTTTCATGGCGTTGTAGAGAGTCTCAGCATCTGCACTGGCATCAAAGTCTGGAGCATCGGTTACTGTGCCTCGGAACCCCTGGAAAAACATGCATTACCTTTAATCAACTTCATTCACAACAATGGCCTGGGGCAGAGTTTCAGAAGAGGGGAAAGGGTTGATTGAGCCAACTGGAAGCTGGGTATGACTAGTTGGGCATAGAAGAATGAACTAGGGGCCAGAAATTGCTCTGGGCCTATCCCAGGGTTTATTAAAGTCACAGGGGAGTGAGGGGCTGTGTATGGGGCCATGGGTGTGTATGTGAGCTTTGTGGCAGTACGTGAGGGCCTTTGAGAAGCTGTGTGGGTGTACGGGGGCAGGGAGGGGCTGTGTGGGTGTACATGGGGCAGGAAGGGGCTGTCTGGGTGTACAGGGGCCAGGAAGGGGCTGTCTGAATGTACAGGGGACAGGAAGGGGCTGTGTGGGTGTAGATGGGGCAGGAAGGGACTGTCTGGGTGTACAGGGGACAGGAAGGGCTGTCTGGGTGTACAGGGAACAGGGAGGGGCTGTCTGGGTGTACAGGGAACAGGGAGGGGCTGTCTGGGTGTACAGGGGACAGGAAGGGGCTGTGTGGGTGTACAGAGGGCAGGAAGGGGCTGTGGCTACAGGCAGACAGACAGCTGACACCTGTCTGTCCCCCTGCCTACAGCTGCCCCCTCCAGAACAGCAGCATGTGTGTAGGAGGGAGCAACAGGGAGTCAGGTTACTCACACACAGACCTGCTCACTCTGCAGGGGCCTGACTCGGCTTCAGAGAAGCTGACCTCTAATCAACTCATTAACAATAAAAGACAATACAGCTGCCAGGGGTGCAGTTCAATCAAACATGCAGTGCGGAAAATACTAGTGTTCATATGGCCTGAAAATACACTTTGAAGATCATGTAATAAACAAGAGATCTGTCTTGAAGAATCCCTGACTATTTCTGATATGGATTTCTTATCCTGTATCAGAGAAATATATGCATGCAGCTGCTGTTTCTGTGGAGATTCTCTCTGCTGCATTGAGGCACACAGCCAATGTCTCTTACCCAGAAAGCCAAGGAGGCCATTGCACATGCTCAGACGTGCCCCTTACTTCAGCTCTACCATTGAGACCATCACTCCCAGGGACAGCTGGGAGGTATCACCCACATAGCAACAGGACCAAAACAATGGGCCCATAGCAACGGTCCTTTCAGCAAACAGACTGTTCAGGCAGCAAATAAGCTTGGTGGAACATATATAATCACATTATCTTCAGATGATACAAGTGAATTACTGGAGCTATTTGTTTTGATGATAAAGCTAAGCTCCAGCAGTGTTTGGCTGCTCACCACTTCCATCCAGACACTGCACTCTCTTTGGCACCAGTCTGTCTGCGCTATGGCCAAGGCAATGCAGCTAGGGTGGTGGAGTGCAGAGGTCATGTACAGTAGTATGAATCAAACCCACTACTCTGATGTAGCTGATACCATGCTCCAACCAAAAGATCAAGTAGAACCAACAATTACATGGTTTTGATATTAGATGGTCTAGCAGGGCCATCCTTGGACATGGTTTTGATATTAGATGGTCTAGTAGGGCCATCCTTGGACATGGTTTTGATATTAGATGGTCTAGCAGGGCCATCCTTGGACATGGCTTTGATATTAGATAGTCTAGCAGGGCCATCCTTGGACATGGCTTTGATATTAGATAGTCTAGCAGGGCTATCCTTTGACATGGTTTTGATATTAGATGGTCTAGCAGGGCCATCCTTGGACATGGTTTTGATATTAGATGGGTCTAGCAGGGCCATCTTTGGACATGGTTTTGATATTAGATGGTCTAGCAGGGCCATCCTTGGACATGGTTTTGATATTAGATGGTCTAGCAGGGCCATCCTTGGACATGGTTTTGATATTAGATGGCCTAGCAGGGCCATCCTTGGACATGGTTTTGATATTAGATGGTCTAGCAGGGCCATCCTTGGACATGGTTTTGATATTAGATGGTCTAGCAGGGCCATCCTTGGACATGGTTTTGATATTAGATGGTCTAGCAGGGCCATCCTTGGACATGGTTTGATATTAGATTGTCTAGCAGGGCCATCCTTGGACATGGTTTTGATATTAGATGGTCTAGCAGGGCCATCCTTGGACATGGTTTTGTACTAGATGGTCTAGCAGGGCCATCCTTGGACATGGTTTTGATATTAGATGGTCTAACAGGGCCATCCTTGGACATGGTTTTGATATTAGATGGTCTAGCAGGGCCATCCTTGGACATGGTTTTGTATTAGATGGTCTAGCAGGGCCATCCTTGGACATGGTTTTGTATTAGATGGTCTAGCAGGGCCATCCTTGGACATGGTTTTGTATTAGATGGTCTAGCAGGGCCATCCTTGGACATGGTTTTGTATTAGATGGTCTAGCAGGGCCATCCTTGGACATGGTTTTGTATTAAATGGTCTAGCAGGGCCATCCTTGGACATGGTTTTGTATTAGATGGCCTAGCAGGGCCATCCTTGGACATGGTTTTGATATTAGATGGTCTAGCAGGGCCATCCTTGGACATGGTTTTGTATTAGATGGTCTAGCAGGGCCATCCTTGGACATGGTTTGATATTAGAGAGTCCGAGGCTAGGTAAAAGATAGAGAAGCAGGCCTTCCAGAGCTCTCTCTGTGTGTCTGTCAATAAGATGTCAAGGTAGCCAGAGGGAAGAGTGACACCTTATACTAGTCTACTGCCATTACAATAAACAGACGCCCCAGGGCTGATGACTGCTGCTAGTGAATGAATGACTCTCATCTGACCCCTCCTCTGTCCTTACCTCATTATCATACAGTCCTTATGTTATATGATAAGTTTATCCTTATATCTTTACTGTAGCTACACATAGCACTGACAGCATGGTAGAGACAGGATTATGATATTGACTTACCATTCCCATATTTGGTCTTTTAAGGATATGCAGGAAACAATCAACCTACAAGGCAAGATATGTGAAGCAGAAATGAGAACAGAAACATTTTGACATGCTATTTAAGATGGTATCAATATCAAGCAATCAAATGTAACCCTTTTTACAACGGCAGTTTTCACAAAGTGCTTATTCAGAAAGCCAGCCTAAAACCCCAGAGAGCAAGCAATGCAGATATAGAAGAACGGTGTATAGGAAAAACTCCCTGGAAAGGCAGGAACCTAGGAAGAAACCTAGAGAGGCGTCCTACAGATTCCTATAGGATTATGCAGGGAGAAGACACGAGGGGGATCAAGGAGGCCATTTTGAATTGGATTACTTGGCCTAACATTCACCCACATAAGGACGCATTGGCGGAAAATATAGGCTTATGGCCTAGTGGTTAAAGCATAGCCACGTTTTTCCACAGGAAAAATGTTGGCTGCTCCTCTCCTGCAGTTCAGTAAGGCTACAATGTTCCCTTTCAGAGTGGTAGTTAGCTTTAGCATCTGGTGAGGTGGGGAAAAAGGGACATAAAACATTAATAAATAAACATCTACTTTTACAAAGTTAGGGTTCTCACACCCTTGTTGAAGTATTTTTTTAAATGTCAACTTTAAAACAAAACACACATGGTCTATGATGATGGATTCTGCAGGAGACGAAAAACAGTTTAGCTTATGAAATTGTGTATAAGTAAAGGGAATGCTGTCAGACTTCCTAATGAGATGTAAGTCATTCAAATTCTCAGTAAGACTATATCACAGTGCTCTGGCATAGAACACAGTATTGCAGTCAATTGTAGGATTGCAGACAGTTTCTCCTTGTGAGAATATGAGATAAACAGTCTAAGAAATGTATCGCAGTGTCCGGTCTCCTAAAATAGCCATCAGGCACGATTTGATCAATGATCTGCTATAACCACAGTAACATGTCCACGGCCACACCCTATCTCTCACCCCAAAATTATACAACTTCAAATTCATAATGCATAACTATTTTGTTTGAATTCTGTTTAAAACACATAACTTATAATTTGACTATTTATACAATGGACATCTATGATAAACATGACTGTCTGTCTGTCTATTACTCTCATATCCCAAACTTTATATTATAGGCTTGGGCTGGGATCATAATAGCCTAAACAAACCGTTATAGCTCCGTTACTGTCTTCACGCGACTTGCGCCAACATTATCTTAGGCTACATTATCTTAGCCTATATTGTTGAGCATTTGACACTATAGAAAAATTCGCTACAAAGAAAAACCCAAACTCACCTCTTTTACCGAACGAATTTGATCCAAATAAACCCCCGTTGCAATCCGGACCTCCTCTATCCTGTTTTTTTTCGGTTACGTTTTGCCCGTTGTTGAAACGGCCAGCTGTCTTATTCCTTGTCCTCCTGCTCACGTAATAACTGCGGTGCTCACCAGCGGTGCGTCAAAAGAGTTCCCCTCTCGAACAGGGATACCGTCCACGCTAGATAAAAACGGTGTTATGGTACATTAACAAAGATCAAACAACTTATTCACTCGTGCTGTGTGGTCTCTCTGGACGCCCCATATACACACTAAGCACATCTTTATACTTATATTGGTCCATTATTAACCTAGAACAGGCGGGAGGGATGTGGACGCTCCAGGACAGTAGATGGCGTTGATGCCAGCAGCCATAAACCCTACAGAAGACGGGGCGTGGGCACAATGGTAGCAAGCTAGTTAGCTAACATACTGTGCCTGCTATGCAAGTGGGAGGCAGGGGCTTCAGATTTGTTTTGGTACAGTACTGTATTGTACTCAACTGAATTAAACTGTACTGTAATACCATACTGAACTGCACCATACTGTACCGTGGGTTCAAACTTTTTTTCTGGTCCGGACAACCAAATGTGTCTTTTTAATGTCTGTAAATGACGTATTTTCAACTTTCAATCATAACCGAAAACGTAACTGTTTTCAACTATGTTTACTATGTTACGTCTATCCCTGAGTCCAGGTTGCATGCAGAGTAGCCACCTCTACCAGAGTGAATACTCGTGTTACAATCATGTTAAGATATGAGAGGAGTCATCATTGAAACATTGAAACAATATGCAGGGCCTTCTGTACAACAAACCATATCAGCTCTACTATTCCACTGATATTACAGTTTGAACCTTAGTGAGAGAAAGAGGTGTGAGGCCTGCTGGTTTGTGACTTTGCCAGAGCGTGCTTTATGAGAGATGGTGACTGGGCTATTTCTGTCTCTCCTGGCGGTGGAGGGAGTCATTCCGGTAAAATGGTGCGGAATGTAAGGCTAGAATGGAGAGAGGGGGAGGAGAGTGAAGGAGGGGAGAGAGGGGGAGGGAGAGTGAAGGAGGGGGGGGGGGGGGGTGATAGGGAGATATAGAACGAGGGGGAGAAAGAGTGAGAGATAGAGAGAGAGAGAGAGATTAGGGAAAAAGGTTGTTGACTTGTTGTTGATTGAACAATAGTATTCAGTAAATGTGCGATGATTGGTTGAAATTGCGAGCGCTCATTTTGTTCTACGGTGATGGGTCAGTTTTATGCGATCACATTGCAATGATTTTACTGTTTTATGCAGAAATAGTGTGGTGATTGGTCAAATTTAAGATGCCCTAATAATATTTGGCGATCGCGGAATCCTGGAGGAACTGGTTGTCTCACGTATCCCATTCAGTCCTGGCAGATTCTTTGTCTAAGAGCATAATCTGTGTGAGGGAATGAGAGAGAGAGAGAGAGAGAGGTCTGGGGTCCACTCACCAACCAAGAATTCACAAAATGTGACAAACACCAAATTGAGACTTTGCAGGCAGAATTCTGCAAAAATATCCTTCGTGTACAACGTAAAACACCAAATAATGCATGCAGAGCAGAATTAGGCCGATACCCGCTAATTATCAAAATCCAGAAAAGGGCATTTAAATTCTACAACCACCTAAAAGGAAGCGATTCCCAAACCTTCCATAACAAAGCCATCACCTACAGAGAGATGAACCTGGAGAAGAGTCCCCTGAGCAAGCTGGTCCTGGGGCTTTGTTCACAAACACACACAGACCCCACAGAGCCCCAGGAGAGCAACACATTTAGACCCAACCACATCATGAGAAAACAAAAAGAGAATTACTTGACACATTGGAAAGTATAAAAAAAAACAGAGCAAACTAGAACGCTATTTGGCCCTAAACAAAGAGTACACAGTGGCAGAATACCTGACCACTGTGACTGACCCAAACTTAAGGAAAACCTTGATTCAGTGAGCATAGCCTTGCTTTTGAGAAAGGCCACCGTAGGCAGACCTGGCTCTCAAGATAAGACAGGCTATGTGCACACTGCCCACAAAATGAGGTGGAAACTGAGTTGCACTTCCTAACCTCCTGCCAAATGTATGACCATATTAGAGACACATACTTCCCTCAGATTACACAGATCCACAAATAATAATAAAAAACTCCCATATCTACTGGATGAAATACCACAGTGAAATACCACAGGGGGGGGGGGGGGGCGGGGGGGGCCACATACTGTGTGACACAGTATGTGGGCCCAACCAATAAACTACCAATAAACTAAAGAAACTAAAGAAACAATAAACTCTAGAGCATAAAAGCATTTCTGACATTCAGCACAGGATTTTGTTCTGTGGCTTTGTCCCAAATGGCATCCTATTCCCTACGGGATCTTGTCAAAACGGGATCTTGTCAAAACGGGCCCTTGTCAAAACGGGCCCTTGTCAAAACGGGCCCTTGTCAAAACTAATGCACTACGTAGGGAATAGGATGCCATTTGGGATGCAATATATGTGTAATAATGAGGACATTAGATAGATAGATAGATAGATAGATAGGTACTTTATTGATCCCCCGGGGGGGAAATTTCATAATGGGCCAAACGGAGCCAGACGTAGCAGCCAGTCAGAAAGACTTCTTTGACAGTAAATCTATTGAGTAGGAGGGTCACACAACCCGGACATAAAAATCACTTTGCCCTCAGAGTAAACACAGACAGCGGATGAACAACATTTAACAGTAGTCTGGGTAAAGGTAAAGAATCAATCTAAATTATGTATTTATAGAATGGGGTTTGTTGTCACAACTATTTAGGAGAGAAAGAGAGTAAACTACAACATGTGGGATATTTATAAATATGCAATTTTCCTGCCTGGATGCATTTTTGTGTGTACAGTCTGTCAGGTTGACTTGTCACTTGTCACTCCATGTTAAAACCCACTGTCAAATGGCACCCTTTAAAAGTGCACCTCTTTTGACTAGGGCCAATAGGACGCAGGTCAAAAGAAGTGCACTATATAGGGTGCCATTTGGGATACTGACTCAGCATGCATGTGGACTTTACTCAAGACAGCTTCCTCTAATTGGGGATTGACCAAAACCAAACCAAACTCCCTGTATATAGATAGATAGATAGATAGATAGATAGATAGATAGATAGATAGATAGATAGATAGATAGATAGATAGATAGATAGATAGATAGATAGATAGATAGATCGATAGATAGATAGATAGATAGATAGATAGATAGATAGATAGATAGATAGATAGATAGATAGATAGATAGATAGATAGATAGATAGATAGATAGGTACTTTATTGATCTCCTGAGGGGGACATTTCTTTGTCAAGCAGCTACAACAAAACATAGGACAGGTGCAAAATGCCAGAACGAAAATACACAAAAGACAGATGTACGATACACGATACATAGAGCGGCAGTATGAAAAAGTATAAAATTACAAGAAGTCTGGAGTGCAAAAAATCTATAAAAAGACATTGCATAGTATGGGTGGTTGGCTGAATCTGTACACTATACATTGGTGGATGTTGGATGGTTAACTATACTATACAGGTCGATGGCAGAGAAATACTTCAATAGCTAAAAATGCATATGATATGAGTGAGGGTAATAATAGTTTACTTAATATACAGACAGGTTAAATGAACAGGTAAGTGAATATTTTGCATGGTTAAATTAACTGTACAGGTAAATATACAGTTACATTTACATGTAAGTGAATATTAGCATGGTTACATTAACTGTACAGGTAAATGACAGGAAGAGATACTTATTAGTCAGGTCCTGGCTGTGGCCATACTACTGCCAATAGAGGGAGTCAGAGACCTGGCCTCAGTCAGGCCCTGACAGTGTGTATCTGAGAGCATGACTGTTTTGTTCTACAGAAGCATACCTCTGTGGTTTAACATTACCAATATCATTACTGGAACTCTGAAGAACTTATCTGTGTTATTGAGATGTGCAGATAGGGAGCCCTGGGGCAGGAGGCCTGAGCCATGATGAGATTGGTCAAAGGTACACAGGCGTGCACTGGGGCAGGGCAGGGGTGGGCCAGTGGGTGGAGATGCAGGCCTGGGGTTGTGACAGAAACGGATTGGCCATAGGGCAGTTAGGAAAAATGCCAGATGGGCTGGTCCATCTTCAGTCCAGTGGGCAGAATTATCATTATTTGTCTAATAATAGAGGCCTCAGGGGCAAAAATGGGCTAGTGTGTTAGAAATTCCCGAGCCAATTTCTGGTCCCAGTCCGTGCCTGGGTAGGGAGGTGGACGCCAGGAGGGATTAGGGTTGGCTGAAGTCTCTTTATGGGAGCCGAGAGGAGGCTCAGGTGGAAAGAAAACTAAATAACCCCACAGTCACAAAGAGTAAGTGTGCAACCCAAACCAGGGTTATAAGACATGAAAGCAGCTTTGTCCCCTCTCTCTCTCTCTCTCTCTCTCTCTCTCTCTCTCTCTCTCTCTCTCTCTCACCCTCTCTCTCTCTCTCTCTCTCTCTCTCTCTCTCTCTCACCCTCTCTCTCTCTCTCTCTCTCTCTCTCTCTCTCTCTCTCTCTCTCTCTCTCTCTCTCTCTCTCTCTCTCTCTCTCTCTCCCTCTCTCTCTCTATCACCCTCTCTCTCTCTCTCTCTCTCTCTCTCTCTCTCACCCTCTCTCTCTCTCTCTCTCACCCTCTCTCTCTCCCTCTCTCTCTCTCTGTCTCTTTTATCTTAATTATCTAGCTAACAAGACCGGTAGGGATAATTATGACTTTATCTATCAGTTAATAGTGATTATTTTGACATTATCTGTCAGGGTTGATAGAGAGCTGGCTGAGAACTAAATTGCAGAGAAAAACATAACCTCGTCCCCAGAGTCGGCTGGGACCTAACTGAGATGATGGGGACGGGGCAGTAATGCAGGGTGTGTCGTGGTGTGGGCTGAGAAAGTTCCTGTGTGGACAGACAGCTACAGTGTGGTCCAAAATGATTTGGCATCGAAATGCCAGCTGCATCATCAACTTTATCCAGTAGGGGAGAGTTGGGTAAGTTGACCCAAAGGGGTAAGTCTGGAAAACCATGGAATTTATAGAAATTTGAGCAATTGTTTGAGCCAATGGCAGGTTGAGTAAATTTTAGTGTTTTCTTCCCAGGCATAATGCAAGGCATTATAGCTGGGATATGAGGCAACAACAGGGCCTGGCCTATGTTAAAGCGGCAATCAGCAATTTAAACAATAACAAAGCGTTCCCCCGCCACTGTTTTGTGAAAAAGCTAAGGAATCAAATCAATTAAAATCACACAAAAAATGGTCACATACTCATGTTTAGCAGATGTTATTGTGGGTGTAGCGAAAATGCTTGTGCTTCTAGCTCCGACAGTGCAGTAATATCCCAGCTTTGAGGCACCTGTACTGACCTCGCCTTCTGGATGAAAACGGGGTGAACAGGCAGTGGCTCGGGTGATTGATGTACTTTTTGGGCCTTCCTGTGACATCGGGTGCTGTAGGTGTCCTGGAGGGCGAATAGTTTGCCCCCGGTAATGCGTAGGGCAGACCGCACCACCCTCTGGAGAGCCTTGCAGGCGGTGCAGTTACAGTACCAGGCGGTGATACAGCCCGACAGGATGCTCTCAAATGGGGCTGGAGAAATGTAACCACTCTCAAATTCATAGACAGCTATGGATGAAAAGACTGACCATCCATGACGTCAAAATTATAGTTTGTATAGTGTGTGTTTACATTTACTTTGTTTACAGACATTGGAGTGAAACAATCACATATTTTGAACTTAAGCTCATGAGGCATTTATAAACTATGTTCTTCAGGAATCAATGGTTACATGTCATTAATTCACAAGTCCAAAAATGGATATAGCTACTGCAGTTTGCCCCTTTGATAGTGTAAAAAAGTGTTTGGTAGGTGTTAAGCATGTGTTAAAAGAAGCTTAAAATGATTAAATGACAAAAAAAGCGATTGTGATTGTGTTGAATTGTGTTTGGAAATAAAGATAGACATGGTTTTAAAAGGTAGTGGCCATTTTTTATTCAGTACTGAAGTTTGTTGGCGGCTCAACTTACCCCATACACAGGGTAAGTTGAGGAAAGAGACCACTTTTTTTTGGACAATGTTTTCAATACTGTAATGTTTACATGAATTCTGATTATTTCCAGGTATACACAACATCCTTAAATATATATAGATATCTTTGTTAGAAATAATATTATATTTCCCTTGACGGAGTGATCCTGGCTCACTCTCCCCTACCAGCACATTTTAGACAAAATCCTGGTCTCCTCTGCCAGGAGGCTGAAACTTGGCTGTAAGTGGATCTTCCAGCAAGACAATAGATAGATAGATAGATAGATAGATAGATAGATAGATAGATAGATAGATAGATAGATAGATAGATAGATAGATAGATAGATAGATAGATAGATAGATAGATAGATAGATAGATAGATAGATAGATACTTTATTGATCCCCCGGGGGAGAAATTTCATTGTCAAGCAGCTACAACAAAAACACAGGGCAGGTGCAAAATGCCACAACGAAAGTACACAAAAGACAGATACACGGTACATGATACATAGAGCGGCAGTATGAAAAAGTATAGAAATACAAGATATCTGGAGTGCAAAAAAAAGCTATAAAAGGACATTGCATAGTATGAGTGGTTGGCTGAATATGTACACTATACATTGGTGGATGTTGGATGGTTAACTATACTATACAGGTCGATGGCAGAGAAATACTTCAGTAGCTAAAAATGCGTATGATATGAGCGAGGGTAATAATAGTTTACTTAATAGACAGACTGGGTAAATGAACAGGTAAGTGAAAATTTTGCATGGTTAAATTAGCTGTACAGTTAGGTATACAGTTATATTTACAGATAAGTGAATACTTGCATGTTTACACAAACTGTACAGGTAAATGACAGGAAGAGATACTTTAATAGCTAAATGTGTGTATGATATCATTTGGGGTAATAATAGTAATTCCCTTAAAATACAGTCCTTAGTGCGCAGGGTTTAATTACAGACAACTGCACTTATTGCACATTCGATATACTAAAAGCAATGAGAAAAGGTGCAACTGGCAGGATACTAATATGCATTCCTGAGTGAATGCCTACGTCCAATAATTACTTACAATATTGCATGTGATATAATATAACAACTGTACATGAGTATGTATATACAGACCTGTATGAATAAATAGGTCCTGAGTGGATGAGTGCTGACGGACCAGAGTTACTCACGGATGGATGCATAATTGTTAAACTAGGTCCTAGCACCCCAACAGTTCCAGATCTATGTTGCCGACGGCACGGCACCCCGGTGAGGCATTATATAGTCTCATAGCCGCCGGCAGGAAGGACCTCCTGTAGCGCTCTCTGGCACACCGTGGTGGGATCAGTCTGTGACTGAAAGTGCTCCTCTGCGTCATAACCATAGTGTGCAGAGGGTGGGTGACGTTGTCCATGATGGCCAGCAGTTTGGCCAGGATCCGTCTCTCCGCCACCTCCTCTAGAGTGTCAAGGCTCATCCCCAGGACAGAGCTAGCCTTCCTGATCAGCTTATTTACCCGAGAAGCATCACCGGCTTTGATGTTTGCTCCCCAGCACACCACTGCAAAAAAGATGGCACTGGCCACCACAGACTGGTACAGTGGGGAGAACAAGTATTTGATACACTGCCGATTTTGCAGGTTTTCCCACTTACAAAGCATGTAGAGGTCTGTAATTTTTATCATAGGTACACTTCAACTGTGAGAGACGGAATCTAAAACAAAAATCCAGAAAATCACATTGTATGATTTTTAAGTAATTAATTTGCATTTTATTGCATGACATAAGTATTTGATACATCAGAAAAGCAGAACTTAATATTTGGTACAATTAATATTTGGTGCAATTACAGAGATCATACGTTTCCTGTAGTTCTATACCAGGTTTGCACACACTGCAGCAGGGATTTTGGCCCACTCCTCCATACAGATCCTTCAGGTTTCGGGGCTGTCGCTGGGCAATACGGATTTTCAGCTCCCTCCAAAGATTTTCTATTGGGTTCAGGTCTGGAGACTGGCTAGGCCACTCCAGGACCTTGAGATGCTTCTTACGGAGCCACTCCTTAGTTGCCCTGGCTGTGTGTTTCGGGTCGTTGTCATGCTGGAAGACCCAGCCACGACCCATCTTCAATGCTCTTACTGAGGGAAGGAGGTTGTTGGCCAAGATCTCGCAATACATGGCCCCATCCATCCTCCCCTCAATACGGTGCAGTCGTCCTGTCCCCTTTGCAGAAAATCATCCCCAAAGAATGATGTTTCCACCTCCATGCTTCACGGTTGGGATAGTGTTCTTGGGGTTGTACTCATCCTTCTTCTTCCTCCAAACACGGCGAGTGGAGTTTAGACCAAAAAGCTCTATTTTTGTCTCATCAGACCACATGACCTTCTCCCATTCCTCCTCTGGATCATCCAGATGGTCATTGGCAAACTTCAGACGGGCCTGGACATGCGCTGGCTTGAGCAGGGGGACCTTGCGTGCACTGCAGGATTTTAATCCATGACGGCATAGTGTGTTGCTAATGGTTTTCTTTGAGACTGTGGTCCCAGCTCTCTTCAGGTCATTGACCAGGTCCTGCCGTGTAGTTCTGGGCTGATCCCTCACCTTCCTCATGATCATTGATGCCCCACGAGGTGAGATCTTGCATGGTGCCCTAGACCGAGGGAGATTGACCGTCATCTTGAACTTCTTCCATTTTCTAATAATTGCGCCAACAGTTGTTGCCTTCTCACCAAGCTGCTTGCCTATTGTCCTGTAGCCCATCCCAGCCTTGTGCAGGTCTACAATTTTATCCCTGATGTCCTTACACAGCTCTCTGGTCTTGGCCATTGTGGAGAGGTTGGAGTCTGTTTGATTGAGTGTGTGGACAGGTGTCTTTTATACAGGTAACGAGTTCAAATAGGTGCAGTTAATACAGGTAATGAGTGGAGAACAGGAGGGCTTCTTAAAGAAAAACTAACAGGTCTGTGAGAGCCGGAATTCTTACTGGTTGGTAGGTGATCAAATACTTATGTCATGCAATAAAATGCAAATTAATTATTTAAAAATCATACAATGTGATTTTCTGGATTTTTGTTTTAGATTCTGTCTCTCACAGTTGAAGTGTACCTATGATAAAAATTACAGACCTCTACATGCTTTGTAAGTAGGAAAACCTGCAAAATCGGCAGTGTATCAAATACTTGTTCTCCCCACTGTAGAAGGTATGCAGTAGTTTACTGCACACGTTGAAGGACCTGAGCCTCCTCAGAAAGTAGAGTCGGCTCTGGCCCTTTTTGTACAGGGCCCCGGTGTTACCAGCCCATTCCAGTCTGTTGTCCATATGGACACCCAGGAACTTGTATGACTCAACCATATCCACATCCATCCCCTTTATAGGGACTGCAGTCAGTTGTGCCTTGGTTCTCCTGAAGTCCACCACCATCTCCTTAGTTTTGCTGATGTTGAGCTGAAGGTGGTTCTGCTCACACCACAACACAAAGTCACTGATTGTGCTCCTGTACTCCAAGTACACAACATAATCCACAAAGACATTTTTAATTGGCCACAAAATCAACATTTTACAATGGCCACCTCAGTCTCCAGACTTGAAACCCATTGAAATTTAAGAGCGCAGTCCATAAGCGCAGACGAAGGATATTAAGGATCTGGAAGGATTCTGTATGGAGGAATGGTCTAAGATCCCTCCCAATGTGTTCTCCAATCATATGAAACATTTGAGAAAAAGGCTCAAAACAAAAGGGTGTCAATAATCTTGACCCCTACCTTTAGAGGAAACACAAATATTACTTGTTAAACAAAATCTCTTTCTCTGAGCAATTGTATTAGTATAACATTTCCGTTTCTGTCCCCTCAAATGTAAGGAAGTAGCGAGTGGTGGCCCTACAGAATACTCAGTAGAGAGAGAGACAGAGAGAGAGAAAGTGCGAGAGAGAGAGAGAGAGAGAGAGAGAGAGAGAGAGAGAGAGAGAGAGAGAGAGAGAGAGAGAGTGAGAGTGAGAGTGAGAGAGAGAGATATACAGTGAGAGAGTAAGAGACAGAGAGATAGAAAGAAAGAGAGAGAGAGAGAGAGAGAGAGAGATAGAGAGAGAGAGAGAGAGAGAGAGAGAGAAAGAGAGAGAGAGAAAGAGAGAGAGAGACAGAGAGCAAAAGAGAGAGAGTTGGAGTTAGAGAGAGAGAGAGAGAGAGAGAGAGAGAGAGAGAGAGAGAGAGAGAGACAGAGAGAGAAAGAGAGAGAGGGAGAGAGACAGAGAGCAAAAGAGAGAGAGTTGGAGTTAGAGAGAGAGAGAGAGAGAGAGAGAGAGAGAGAGAGAGACAGAGAGAGAGAGAGAGAGAGAGAGAGCAGAATGGAATGTCTCTGATTCTCAATGTTCCGTCTCAGACACATGACAACATGGAACTTCTATCGTAAGGTGAGTACACATTCTATTGAATCACACACCTGTTATTAGATATCACATTCCTAATACATGTTTTTATATGACATATATGTTTAATTAACATGTATTCAAATTACATACTGTAAATTTGTCCTTATTAAACACTTGACTCATTTAGGTTAATCCTATGGCTGTATATTTGTGTGTGGTTAGTTATTAGTAGTCGTGTAAAACCCAGAGCCATGGAGCAGGTTAGGGTGCAGTTACACAGCCAATGGGCATCAGCAGAAAAGGACAAGCATCAGCACTCTTCTGTCAAGCAGGTGATAAAGGAGGAGACATAAAATAATTAAGTGATTGAAGGAAGGAATAACAAACACTATAACCTTTCTGTCCTAAACACGGCACAGCTCAGTAGCAGAGAATCACTCACTAACAGGTAAGCATACAAACAAATATTTTTGTATTTATTATTTGGTAGATTAATGATAGTGATTTTGGTGTTTTAAAAGAAGAATGCAAGGTTGGCACTCAATGGTGTGGAACTTTTGAAGTTAGCTTGCCTTGTGTAAGAATGTTACTGATAGGGACAGTCCATAAAGTAGCTCATGGATTTTACAGTAGATTTACAAAGAGCACGGTAGTCTGTAGAAGACTTCATGAAATACATGGAAACTGATAAAGGTTGAGGTCGTTTTTAAGTCATAAACTACGTGGTTATGACTTATGTTCTTCAATGTAGCTTTTGAACAGCTAAATTATTAGAAGGTAGTTGGGCGGCAGGTAGCCTAGAGGTTAGAGCGTTGGTGCAGTAACTGAAAGGTTGCTGGTTCGAATACCTGAACTGACAAGGTGAAGAAAAAAAAACATGTTGATGTGTCCTTGAGCAAGGCACTTAACCCTAATTTGCTCCATGGGCTGACCCTGTAGCTAGGCTATCATTGTAAATAATATGAACAAATATTGTTCTTGAACATCATATAGTCAGAAATGATTCAGTGTGAGGGGTGATCTGACAATTATTCACTGACGTGTTCACTCATCCATCCTTTCTCTCTCCCTCAATGATCCCCCTTTCTCTCGCTAACTTCTCTCATTACATCCCCCCTCTCTTCTTCTCCTAACCCCTGACCCTGACCCCAGTAGAAGGATGACCTGCCACTCACTGAGCTCCTTTGTACGGAGCCTGTCCAGGAGAAAACCTCTGGAGCCCGAGGGAGAGGAGTCCACTTTCAACCGTTGTCTGACCACCCTGGACCTGGTGGCCCTAGGGGTGGGGAGTACCCTGGGGGCAGGGGTCTACGTTCTCTCTGGGGAGGTATGGATACAACTTCTTCTCATTTAACTAACATATTTTAACTTAACACTGTTGACTTGGTGGCCCTAGGGGTGGGGACTATCTTGGGGAGATGTATGGATACATATCTGATTGTTGCTAGAGGTGGGGACTATCTTGGGGGAGTTGTATGGATACATATCTGATTGTTGCTAGGGGTGGGGACTAGCTTGGGGGAGTTGTATGGATACATATCTGATTGTTGCTAGGGGTGGGGACTAGCTTGGGGGAGTTGTATGGATACATATCTGATTGTTGCTAGGGGTGGGGACTAGCTTGGGGGAGTTGTATGGATACATATCTGATTGTTGCTAGGGGTGGGGACTAGCTTGGGGAGATGTATGGATACATATCTGATTGTTGCTAGGGGTGGGGACTAGCTTGGGGGAGATGTATGGATACATATCTGATTGTTGCTAGGGGTGGGGACTATCTTGGGGGAGATGTATGGATACATATCTGATTGTTGCTAGGGGTGGGGACTAGCTTGGGGGAGATGTATGGATACATATCTGATTGTTGCTAGGGGTGGGGACTAGCTTGGGGAGATGTATGGATACTTATCTTATTGTTGCTAGGGGTGGGGACTATCTTGGGGAGATGTATGGATACATATCTGATTGTTGCTAGGAGTGTGGACTATCTTGGGGAGATGGATGGATACATATCTGATTGTTGCTAGAGGTGGGGACTATCTTGGGGAGATGTATGGATACATATCTGATTGTTGCTAGGAGTGTGGACTATCTTGGGGAGATGGATGGATACATATCTGATTGTTGCTAGGGGTGGGGACTAGCTTGGGGAGATGTATGGATACATATCTGATTGTTGCTAGTGGTGGGGACTATCTTGGGGAGATGTATGGATACATATCTGATTGTTGCTAGGAGTGTGGACTATCTTGGGGAGATGTATGGATACATAGCTGATTGTTGCTAGGAGTGTGGACTATCTTGGGGAGATGGATGGATACATATCTGATTGTTGCTAGGGGTGGGGACTATCTTGGGGAGATGGATGGATACATATCTGATTGTTGCTAGAGGTGGGGACTATCTTGGGGAGATGTATGGATACATATCTGATTGTTGCTAGGAGTGTGGACTATCTTGGGGAGATGTATGGATACATATCTGATTGTTGCTAGGAGTGTGGACTATCTTGGGGAGATGGATGGATACATATCTGATTGTTGCTAGGGGTGGGGACTAGCTTGGGGAGATGTATGGATACATATCTGATTGTTGCTAGTGGTGGGGACTATCTTGGGGAGATGTATGGATACATATCTGATTGTTGCTAGAGGTGGGGACTATCTTGGGGAGATGTATGGATACATATCTGATTGTTGCTAGGAGTGTGGACTATCTTGGGGAGATGTATGGATACATATCTGATTGTTGCTAGGAGTGTGGACTATCTTGGGGAGATGGATGGATACATATCTGATTGTTGCTAGGGGTGGGGACTAGCTTGGGGAGATGTATGGATACATATCTGATTGTTGCTAGTGGTGGGGACTATCTTGGGGAGATGAATGGATACATATCTGATTGTTGCTAGGAGTGTGGACTATCTTGGGGAGATGGATGGATACATATCTGATTGTTGCTAGGGGTGGGGACTAGCTTGGGGAGATGGATGGATACATATCTGATTGTTGCTAGTGGTGGGGACTATCTTGGGGAGATGTATGGATACATATCTGATTGTTGCTAGGAGTGTGGACTATCTTGGGGAGATGTATGGATACATATCTGATTGTTGCTAGGGGTGGGGACTAGCTTGGGGAGATGTATGGATACATATCTGATTGTTGCTAGGGGTGGGGACTATCTTGGGGGAGATGTATGGATACATATCTGATTGTTGCTAGGGGTGGGGACTATCTTGGGGGAGATGTATGGATACATATCTGATTGTTGCTAGGGGTGGGGACTATCTTGGGGAGATGTATGGATACATATCTGATTGTTGCTAGGGGTGGGGACTATCTTGGGGAGATGGATGGATACATATCTGATTCTCTCCTTTTTTTCACCTTTTTACCTTTAACACCTGGAATACTTAACCATATTTAACACTTTAACATAACACTTTAACATAACACTTTAACATAACACTTTAACATAACACTTTAAAATAACACTTTAACATAACACTTTAAAATAACACTTTAAAATAACACTTTAACATAACACTTTAAAATAACACTTTAACATAACACTTTAACATAACACTTTAAAATAACACTTTAACATAACACTTTAAAATAACACTTTAACATAACACTTTAAAATAACACTATAACATAACACTTTAACATAACACTATAACATAACACTTTAAAATAACACTTTAACATAACACTTTAAAATAACACTTTAACATAACACTTTAAAATAACACTTTAACATAACACTTTAAAATAACACTTTAACATAACACTTTAAAATAACACTTTAACATAACACTTTAAAATAACACTTTAACATAACACTTTAAAATAACACTTTAACATAACACTTTAACATAACACTTTAACATAACACTTTAAAATAACACTTTAACATAACACATAACACTTTAAAATAACACTTTAAAATAACACTTTAACATAACACTTTAACATAACACTTTAACATAACACTTTAACATAACACTTTAAAATAACACTTTAACATAACACTTTAAAATAACACTTTAACATAACACTTTAACATAACACTTTAACATAACACTTTAACATAACACTTTAACACAACACTATAACACTATAGTGGGGGAGGCAAAGCATAATAATGGTTCAGTTTGTGATGAAAGCACCACATTTGGCAGATATTTAGATTAATGTATAATACAAATATTTAGATATCGATCCATCATAGGTTTAACCCTTGGGTGGCTTGACACCCATCTTACAAAATAATGGTTGAATAATATATTTAAAGACGTACTTCAACTATTTGATAACGTTTTCTGTTGAAAAACAACACTTACAAATACAGTAAGAACACTTAAGGGTAAAATAATTGGTCTGATGGTGCCCTCTGATGTCATCATTACTTTTTAGGTTCCTTTCTTTTTAGTTTCCCTAGCAACTGGCCTTCTGCTTCTGCATTGCTTGTGCTTTGGGGTTTAGATTGGGTTTCTCGAAATTGCTGATGTAGAAAGGGCTTTATAAAATCAATGTTATTGATTGATTGTCATGTTTGTCAGGTTGCTAGGACATCGTCAGGTCCCAGCATCATCATTTCCTTCTTCATTGCTGCCATGGCCTCTGTCTTTGCCGGCTTGTGCTACGCTGAGTTCGGGGCCCGCGTCCCCAAAACTGGGTCTGCATATCTGTACAGCTATGTGACGGTTGGAGAGCTACTGGCGTTTATTACCGGGTGGAATCTGTTGCTGTCCTACGTCATAGGTAAGATACAACACCATAATACGTCATTCTAGTTCAAGCCCCCCCCCCCCCCCCCCCCCCCCCCGGGGATCAATAAAGTATCTATCTATCTATCTATCTATCTATCTATCTATCTATCTATCTATCTATCTATCTATCTATCTATCTATCTATCTATCTATCTATCTATCTATCTATCATCTATCTATCATCTATCTATCTATCTTGACAGTTTATTAGGTACACCACCCCGTTCCTACATACAGTCGTGGCCGTGGCCGTGGCTTGCTATATAAAGCAGGCAGACAGGCATCCAGGCATTCAGTTACTGTTTGATTGAACGTTAGAATGGGCAAAAATAGTGACCAAAGTGACTTTGAGCGTGGTGTCAGGCGCGCCGGATCCAGTATCTCAGAAACGCATCCCTCCTGGGCTTTTCACACACAACAGTGTTTAGAGTTGAGCGAGAACAGTATGATAAACAAAAAACATCCAGTCAGCGGCAGTCCTGTAGTTGAAAAGAATCATGCAGGCTAAGAGGTGGGCCACAAACAGACAAATAACGGAGCAGTACAACACTGGTGTGCAGAACGGCATCTCGGAACGCAAAACTCGTCGATCCTTGTCACAGATGGGCTATTGCAGCAGACGACCACACCGGGTTCCACTCCTATCAGCTAAAACAAGAAGAAGCGGCTCCAGTGGGCACGCCATCACCAACACTGAACAACTGGGGAGTGGATAAACATTGCCTGGAACATGACCGTGAGTTAAGTTTACTTGAGTGGCCTGCTCAGTCCCCAGACCTCAACCCAATAGAGCATCTTTGGGATGAGATGGAACTCGCTGCATGAATGTGCCACCGTCCAATCTGCCGGAACTGCGTGATGCCATCACGTCAGCATGGACCAACTTCCCTGTAGAATGCCCCAAAGAATTCAGGCTGTTCTGGAGGGAACCGGTACTAGAGTGTATATCTTTATGGAGGCATGAACAACTCGTTTATAATGTCGTTAATATAACATTGGCTCCCTGGTGTAACGCAAAACGTTTTGGCTCAGTGCATGGGAACACTGAGAACCATAAATGATCAACCATAAATACAAGACTCTAATGTCTTCCTTTAACCTTTCATCTCTGACTTTAAACCCCGGCAGTAAAACGGTGATTCACCATCATCCATTTATTGGCTCCAGTCCAGAGCCATATACCATACAACATAGTACACACAGAGAGAGAGAGAGAGAGAGAGAGAGAGAGAGAGACAGGCAGGCAGAACGAGATAGAGAGAGAGACAGAGAGAGAGAGAGAGAGAGAGAGAGAGAGAGAGGGGCAGAGAGAGAGAGAGAGAGAGAGAGAGAGAGAGAGAGAGAGAGAGAGAGAGACAGGCAGAACGAGATAGAGAGAGAGAGCGAGAGAGAGGGGCAGAGAGAGAGGGAAAGTGAGAGAGAGAGCCCTAACCTTAACTAATTTGGGTAATTTACCTAAGCTTAACCAATCACATTTATTGCCTAGACTTAACCAATCACATTCATATCTGTCCTCGAGGGCGCTCTCTGTATGTACAATATGACACAACACAATAAAATGATGATTCATAATGTGAACTGAAGTCTCTCATCTTATTGTTATCTTATCAGGGATGTATGACACGGCATGATAACATGATGAGTACTGATTGATTGATTGATTGATTGATTGATTGTAGAGCACTTTACACTTGTACCCGTAAACGGATTGAAAGTGCTTTAAATTGATAGGATTTTAAAAGAAGAGATGTTGAGGATTATATTAAATACCGCTTTGATGTCATACAAGCAAGCCAAACACCCCTCACTCACTTCACATATCATCAAACTCATGGCATAAACACTGTCAACGCCCATGATCACTGTGTTTAATGTACAGTGTCGTACCCTGGATGTTCTGAACAGAATGAGCCTGTTTGTGACGCGGAACACGCACCTGAATGCACTCATGACTCCTTTCTATGCGCACCAAAATTACTATCTGTTTCTCTGAATTGCCTTTTGAAATCTTAATACTCTAAGATCGTATTTTATAGTCATGCTGTCAATAGAACAAGCTTTCAAATGATGTCCGCCTGACACAGATTGCCATTTAAAAGTGTCCGTTTTTGGATTGTACAAACAACAATAGTAGTTGTGTGATGGAGGGTATGCAGGGTTTTGTTCCAAACTAAATAACTACAAGTGTACTTGCTCTACTTCCTCATCGGCACACCTAGGAGAGCTCTTTAAAGCACCTTCTTTGAAATCACTTAGGAACTGTGCACACTTTGGAGAGGTGTGTGGCCACTTGGAGACGCCAGTTAGTCCTCTCACACAAACACTTTGGAGAGGTGTGTGGCCACTTGGAGACACCAGTTAGTCCTCTCACACAAACACTTTGGAGAGGTGTTTGGCCACTTGGAGACGCCAGTTAGTCCTCTCACTCAAACACTTTGGAGAGGTGTGTGGCCACTTGGAGACACCAGTTAGTCCTCTCACACAAACACTTTGGAGAGGTGTGTGGCCACTTGGAGACGCCAGTTAGTCCTCTCACTCAAACCCTTTGGAGAGGTGTGTGGCCACTTGGAGACGCCAGTTAGTCCTCTCACTCAAACACTTTGGAGAGGTGTGTGGCCACTTGGAGACGCCAGTTAGTCCTCTCACTCAAACACTTGTTTTGTCTTATGTTGCACCTACCACACATTTTCCAGGAATAGTCATGTTACTGAATGTATCCAAAGTATTTTCATAAAGTACAGTAAATGTGAAATGCATATAAAATCAACAGGGTAATGTTTGGATTCAGTCTTGTGTCAGGTTAACTGTTGTGTCCTCAACATTGGTCAAATAATTGTCCCATAATCTCCAAACTGTTCCTTTACAATTACTAAAATATTATGCATATGATTTTCACGTTTCTTCTGTTAGAAACATTTCAATTTATCCCTATCCATAAAGGCCAATTCCCACAAGCGTAAAGGGTTGATTGATTGATCCATCTGTTGTCATATAGCTAATCTCCACTTATCATTATCCTCTCAGGGACATCCAGTGTGGCCAGGGCATGGAGCGGAACCTTTGACGACCTCATAGGCAACGTCATGGGGAAGTTCTTCAAAGAAAACTTATACATGGGACTCCCGGGCCTCGCTGAATACCCAGACTTCTTTGCTGCTGGGCTCATTATGCTCCTGGCAGGTAAACTGAATCTGATGTTTGATTGATCGATTGATTGATCATTGGTTCGTTTAACCACATAGAGTCATTAAAACTGTCTGGTACTGATGATGATGGTGGTGATGATGACGGTGATGATGATGATGATGATGGTGATGATCATGGTGATGACGGTGATGATGATGATGATGATAATGGTGATGATGGTGGTGATGATGGTGATGATAATGGTGATGATGATGAAGGTAATGATCATGATGATGATGATGATGATGATGATGGTGATGATGAACACATGTTCCATGTGTTTCTGTCCTGTGAAGGTCTTCTGGCCTTTGGTGTCCAGGAATCGGCAATAATCAACAAGATCTTCACGGCCATCAACATCCTGGTTCTTCTGTTTGTTATTGTAGCGGGCTTCGTCAAGGGAGACATCGGTAACTGGCAGATCAGTCAGGAGGTGCTCATCAACGCTACGGCAGAATTCCAGTATGCAACCATGTTTAATTGCAATGCAAATGTTCTATTACAATACATGAGATATCCTTCATCATACCAAACTTGCTAGCAACTTCAGTGGATGTTGAACACATTTCTACAGGCAAATGTGTGTGAGTGTGTTATAGCCGATGGTATTAGCAGGAAATATTAACGTGAATCCTTCAACCAAGATTTCTGGAAAACCAGGGAAGATTAAGTTACTAGAATTGTGCAACCCTATATACTCCTCTATTGTCCTCTCCAGGAACCTAACCTCTACAGTCAATGTGACCAGTATATATGTCCTCTATTGTCCTCTCCAGGAACCTAACCTCTACAGTCAATGTGACCAGTATATATGTCCTCTATTGTCCTCTCCAGGAACCTAACCTCTACAGTCAATGTGACCAGTATATATGGGGATGGAGGGTTCTTCCCCTACGGTTTCGACGGGACAATCTCCGGAGCCGCTACCTGTTTCTACGCCTTCGTAGGCTTCGACTGCATCGCCACGACAAGTAGGCCTATCTGCTTTGAACATGCACAGACACACTAACCTATATACATAAAAAAATCCTACAGAAACATTGATAAAGCCAGGCGCTTCTCCAAGCTTTGTCCATGTAGTATCTTTGGTTATGTCTACTCTACTCAGAAGATGTTTATGGTGAGTATTTAGACATGCTGCAACAGTCGATATTCTACATGATCAAACCTTGCTTCTTTAATTGAACGATATTAGCTGACCAATCGGCCAATCAACTGATGGACTGATTGATTGACAGCTCTTCATTCATTGTCTCTCTCCAGGTGAGGAGGTGAAGAACCCTCAGAAGTCCATCCCGCTGGGCATCGTGGCGTCTCTCCTAATCTGTTTCCTGGCCTACTTCGCCGTGTCGGCGGCCCTCACTCTAATGATGCCCTATTATATGCTCAACGTTAACAGCCCGCTGCCCGTGGCCTTCGAGTACATCGGCTGGGCGCCGGCCAAGTATGTGGTGGCTGTTGGCTCGCTCTGCGCCCTCTCCACCAGGTAGGTAGGAGAACACTGGAAGTCACTGGTCAATTATGTCACCAGACGTCATTACAGTTACAGTTGGTCTGTCTGTCTCCATTCTAAAAAGAGATATTTACCAGGGTACACATGCTTTGTAAATCTGGCCTCATGTCTTCTGTTGTTCTAGTTGTAAGATGACTGATGGCTCTCTGTGTCTGTCTGTCTCCTGTACAGTCTGTTGGGTTCCATGTTCCCTATGCCCCGCGTGCTGTTTGCTATGGCCAGAGACGGCCTCCTCTTCAAGCCTCTCAGTAAGGTCAGCGCCAGACAGAGTCCCGTCATCGCTACCCTCTCCTCCGGGGTCGTGGCAGGTAACACCCCATCCCTCTCTCTATCTCTCTCTCTACCCTCTCCTCCGGGGTCGTGGCAAGTAACACCCCATCCCTCTCTTTCTCTCTCTACCCTCTCCTCCGGGGTCGTGGCAGGTAACACCCCATCCCTCTCTCTATCTCTCTCTCTACCCTCTCCTCCGGGGTCGTGTCAGGTAACACCCCATCCCTCTCTTTCTCTCTCTTGATCTCTCTCTCTCATAGAGATATAAAGAGTTTGTTGTGTTTAGCCTATGATATCTTTTGTGTGATGATTTATCTACAGTAAATACTTGTGATGATTTATCTACAGTAAATACTTGTGATGATTTATCTACAGTAAATACTTGAATGCTTATTTGTTTTCCATTCCAGCGATAATGGCCCTGGTTTTTGACCTGAAAGCCTTGGTTGATATGATGTCAATTGGGACACTCTTTGCCTACACACTTGTGGCTATATGCATTCTTATACTTAGGTAAGTATTTTCCAAAATCTAAAGTTATATAATTATAACCAGTGGTGTGCGTGTGTGGTCTTTGCATCCTGCTGACCCAAGCAATGGACGCTATACAACAGCAGGAGATCTGGAGCCTGGTGTGTGTGTCCATAAACAGTACTAAGTTGACTTTTTAACATCTAGGTACCAAGAGACCCAATCAGATGAGTCAGATCTCCAGATCCTTGAATCAAACACCAAGTTTGGTTGTCTCAATCCCCCATCATTCCCAACATCGGGCACCTCGAAAACAGTCACAGGTTTGACTGTATTTTCTGGTAAGCAAACCGGTTTGACAAGAAATCTTTAAAGTTGTCACTTATAACAATGACAAATAATATTATTCAAAGTTTTCTACATTTGAAAGGTACTGGAGTATCTAGACTGTGTAACAATATGTAGCCTTCCCTCCTCTCTGTTCAGTTGTTCTTCTCACACACCCTTCCTCTCTCTCCAGTGGTGTGCGTGTGTGGTCTTTGCATCCTGCTGACCCAAGCAATGGACGCTATACAACAGCAGGAGATCTGGAGCCTGGTGTGTGTGTCCATTGTAGCCTTCATCCTCGTGGTCCTCATCTTCATCATCTGGAGGCATCCACAGAACCAAGCCAAGGCTGCTTTCATGGTGAATAGCACCATGGGAAGATGGACACCTGCATATAGAGGATGTTATCACGGGCTATTCAAACATCACTGATTAGAGGACGTTATCACATGCTATTCAAACATCACTGATTAGAGGACATTATCACATGCTATTCAAACATCACTGATTAGAGGATGTTATCACATGCTATTCAAACATCACTGATTAGAGGATGTTATCACATGCTATTCAAACATCACTGATTAGAGGATGTTATCACGGGCTATTCAAACATCACTGATTAGAGGACGTTATCACATGCTATTAAAACATCGCTGATTCACAATAATTATCAACCATTATCAGATCCTAACATATCTTAATATCACTCAACCCCAACATTTTTTACCTTGTGTGGTGCATTGTTTGTGTCTTTATGTTGACATTTCAGTAAAGTTCTCTGCTCCCAGGTGCCCTTCCTGCCTGTGCTGCCGGTAATTAGTGTGTTTGTCAACGTTTACCTGATGGTCCAATTAGGAGGAGACACCTGGATGCGATACGCCATCTGGATGGCTGTGGGTAAGTATTCTACCCAACACTTCTTTACCCAATAATACATGCCACACGCACTAAACTGAGAGGCTGGTAGGGATGGATGGGTCATTTTCTTGGGGTATCTGAACCTATATCATTAGGAGTGTGGGTTGTCTAAAGTTCATTGGAGGCTATATGTTGGAGGTTTGAGGGGTGGGCTCTCTATGTTTTTAGATTGTAAACTCTGATCTTCTACCATCTCTCTCTCTCTCTCTCTCTCTCTCGCTCTTTCTCTCTCTTTCTCTTTCTCTTTCTTTCTCTTTCTCTTTCTCTTTCTCTTTCTCTTTCTCTTTCTCTTTCTCTTTCTCTTTCTCTTTCTCTTTCTCTTTCTCTCTCTCTCTCTCTTTCTCTCTCTCTCTCTGTAGGGTTCCTCATCTACTTTGGTTATGGGATCCGTAATAGTGTTCAGAAGCAGAGGAACCAGACCAACGAGGCGAATATTGAGACCATCAGCGGTATGACGGAGAAGGAGGCCTTCAAAGAAGAGAAGTTCTGAGGCTGAGGGGAAAGGACATCACAGGGCAGGACAACACAGGACATCACAGGGCAGGACAACACAGGAACTGGAGCTGACAGGACAGGACAGAAAATAACTGGAGTTGACAGGACAGGACAGGAAATGACTAGAGCTGACATGACAGAAAAGGTCTGGAGCTGACAAGACAGGACGTAAAAGGACTGGGGATGACAGGGCAGTACAGGACAGGACAGAAAAGGACAGGGCAGTACAGGACAGGACAGAAAAGGACAGGAGCTGACCAGACAGGACAGAAAAGGACTGGAGCTGACCAGACAGTACAGAAAAGGACTGGAGCTGACCAGACAAGACAGAAAAGGAGCTGACATCACATAAAAGGCCTGGAGAGAGTGACAGGACAGGAGAGAGAGAGAGAGGGAGAGAGAGGTGTTATGATGTTACAGTGTGTATTTTAGAGAGTTCCTATCTACTGTAAAAATAAAGGCTGGTCTATACTTTGTCTAACCACATGTCTGTAGACCACTAGAATTCAACAAGTGTAGTTGGTCTAAACAACATTTAATTTATAACCATTATTTTTGTACATTTCAACTGTATTTTTTTCCAACTTTAAAATAATGTATTTTATGAGGAGATATCACTGTGGTCGATAAAATATATTTGTTTTCTCATTGTTTTGTCATGCAGTATTGGGATAGATAGAAAATGAAATGTCCTAGGAAATGCATTACTAGTTTTATGAGTTGATCAGTCAGCCGTTTAGTGAACGTGAGATTGGTTATTGGTTCAGAGATTGTGAGTTAATCTACCGTTGCATCTCTTGATGTAAGAGTTGGAACATGGAGATGAGTCATTCTCTCTGTCTTAGTCAGAGGCCTTAAAGATTGTCTCAACTATTGTAACAAGCTCCAACAACTTATCAGATGTATCAACCCTTTTCCATTACAACATGATGAGGGGAAAGAGTGTTCAGAGCAGTAAGAGTAGTTAGTGTGACGAAAGCAAGAACATCCTCCAGGCTTATTAGTGTGCTTTAATGACTAAGTTGTTTGAGAAATCACTTTGATGCTATTTATAATTTTTTGAACTATGACTACATAAAATACGATGCATTAGACTTACAATGGAGATTTTTTTGGGGGGGGGGGGTTAGTAGTGCTCTTCAACTGTTAATGCTAGCATGGGACCTTTTTCAAAAGGTTATTCAACTTTTTTTTACTTATTCTACTACCATCAAAATAATTGTGGATAGATGAAGCAAGCACACAATTATCCTAGCTAATACATTTTTAATTCCTCACAAGTATACACATTATGTCCATTCAACCAGGTTAGTTTACCTTTCGTTTCATCTACGCACCTGTGAACTAAGGTGTGCAGAACTCGTCCTGGCACGTTTTAAATCCAAAATAGATTTCTTGTGCCATTTGTTAGGGTCCAGTTTTACACATGTATCAACAATTTTAACGCATGTAGATATAGAAATGTAAACATTTTTCTAGTGCATAGCTTATTTCAAGATTTTAACAGGATGATATTTTATTGTTTCATAATGTAAATATGATAGAGATTTTATGTATACAATGCTGTAGATGCATCCTAAATAAACATTTTCGTCAAAGCCTTCTTACTTAGGTCCTTCATAAACTGTGACACACATAGTTTTCATTGACCAAGGTGGTGATGAAGGCAGTGGTAAGATGGGATAAAGATCTAGCATAGCATAGCATAGCACGTATCCCAAACAGAACCCTATTCCTTATATAGTGCATTCAGACTCCCTTGACTTTTTCCACATTTTGTTACGTTACAGCCTTATTATAAAATGGATTGAATAAAATACATCCTCAGCAATCTAAACACAATAGCCTGGGGTGGCAGGTAGCCCAGTGGTTAGAGTGTTGGGCCCGTAACCGAAAGGTTGCTGGATCGAATCCCTGAGCTGACAAGGTAAAAATCTGTCGTTCTGCCCCTGAACAAGGCAGTTAACCCACTGTCATTGTAAATAAGAATTTGTTCTTAACTGACTTGCCTAGTAAAATAAAAAATATAATACCCCATAATGACAAAGTGAAACAGGCTTTTAGAATTTTTTTGCAAATGTATTTTTCATTTTTTTGAGAAATGCCTTTACATAGGTATTCAGACCTTTTATGAGACTCAAAATTGAGCTCAGGTGCACCCTGTTTCCATTTATCATAATTGAGATGTTTCTACAACTTGATTGGAGTCCAACTGAGGTAAATTCAATTGATTGGACATGTTTTGGAAAGGCACACACCTGTCTATATAAGGTCCCACAGTTGACAGTGCATGTCAGAGCTAAAACCAAGCCATGAGGTCGAAGGAATTTCTGTAGAGCTCTGAGACAGGATTGTGTCGAGGCACAGATCTGGGGAAGGGTACCAAAAAATGTCTGCAGCATTGAAGGTCCCCAAGAACACAGTGGCCTCCATCATTCTTAAATGGAAGAAGTTTGGAACCACCAAGACTCTTCCTAGAGCTGGCCGCCCGGCCAAACTGAGCAATCGGGGGAGAAGGGTCTTGATCAGGGAGGTGACCAAGACCCTGATGGTCACTCTGACAGAGCTCTAGAGTTCCTCTGTGGAGATGGGAGAACCTTCCAGAAGGACAACCATCTCTGCAGTACTCCACCAATCAGGCCTTTATGGTAGAGTGAAGCCACTCCTCAGTAAAAGGCACATGACAGCCTACTTGGAGTTTGCCAAAAGGCACCTAAAGACTCTCAGACCATGAGAAACAAGATTCTCTGGTCTGATGAAACCAAGATTGAACTCTTTGGCCTGAATGCCAAGCGTCACGTCTGGAGGAAACCTGGCACCATCCCTACGGTAAAGCATGGTGGTGGCAGCATCATGCTGTGGGGATGTTTTTCAGCGGCAGTGACTGGGAGACTAGTCAGGATCGAGGGAAAGATGAACAGATTAAAGTACAGAGAGATCCTTGATGAAAACCTGCTCCAGAGCACTCAAGACCTCAGACTGGGGCGAAGGGTCACCTTCAAACAGGACAACGACCCTAAGCACACAACCAAGACAACGCAGGACAAGTCTCTGAATGTACTTGAGTGGCCCATTCAAAGAACACGGTCGAACATCTCTGGAGAGACCTGAAAATAGCTTTGCAGCAACGCTCCCCATCCAACCTGACAGAGCTTGAGATTATCTGCAGAGAAGAACGGGAGAAACTCCCCAAATACAGGTGTGCCAAGCTTGTAGTGTCATACCCAAGAAGACTCAGCTGTAATCACTGCCAAAGGTGCTTCAACAAAGTACTGAGTAAAGGGTCTTTTTTCAGTTGTTGATTTTTAAAATACATTTGCAAACATATCTAAAAACCTGTTTTTTGCTTTGTCATTATGGGGTATTGTGTGTAAATGGATGAGGGAAAAAATATATTTAATCAATTTTAGAATAAGGTTGTAACGTAACAAAATGTGGGAAAAGGCACTGTATAAGGAACAGGGTGTAGTTTGGGACATAGTCATAGCGTGCCACTTACAGTGCCTCCCTGTTTTCAGGGGGAACAATAGAACCATTCACATGTTCTTACCTAGGCCATGCTATAATCATGGCTTAGCAAGTAATTCGTAAAGCAAGGTTTAGTGCACTCACACAGCACAGACATCGAGACCTGAGGTACAGAAGAGTTAATTAAGCAGCATATAGGATCCAGTAGAGTTAATTAAGCAGCATATAGGATCCAGTAGAGTTAATTAAGCAGCATATAGGATCCAGTAGAGTTAATTAAGCAGCATATAGGATCCAGTAGAGTTAATTAAGCAGCATATAGGATCCAGTAGAGTTAATTAAGCAGCATATAGGATCCAGAAGAGTTAATTAAGCAGCATATAGGATCCAGTAGAGTTAATTAAGCACCATATAGGATCCAGTAGAGTTAATTAAGCACCATATAGGATCCAGTAGAGTTAATTAAGCACCACATAGGATCCAGTAGAGTTAATTAAGCAGCATATAGGATCCAGTAGAGTTAATTAAGCACCATATAGGATCCAGTAGAGTTAATTAAGCACCACATAGGATCCAGAAGAGTTAATTAAGCAGCATATATGATCCAGTAGAGTTAATTAAGCACCATATAGGATCCAGTAGAGTTAATTAAGCAGCATATAGGATACATTTCAGTACTCAACTCTTTAATTACATCATATATTTTATTAATGTTCAAAACAAAGATCTGTACTTTCATCTTCTATGCGATAGAAAGGATCGATATGTGTATGTTGTGGTAAAAAAAGGATCGATAGTTGTATGTTGTTGTAAAAAATGGATTGATATGTGCATGTTGTGGTTCTGTAATTCACATCAAAGCAAAGACTTAGCCCCCAAAGGTCCCACAGGAGTGATTTATTGTGTGTGTTTGTGTGTGTGTGTGTGTGTGTGTGTGTGTGTGTGTGTGTGTGTGTGTGTGTGTGTGTGTGTGTTATTCCGGCAGGTTCAGGTCACTTCTTTCCACAGAAGTATCCACCTTTATGCACTCTTATCTCCCTGTGCTCACTGAGCTCAAGGTATTCCATCATAGTTTCCATCACAAAGTATGTTCCTTTTGAAGGTATTATTGCATAACAATAACACCTTGACATCAACACACTGAGTGACAACTGATGTTTACAATTCAGGGTTCAATACAGCTGTAAGAGTTGTCTTTACTACTATACTTATATCTATATTATAATGAACAAATCAATATCAAATCAAATCTAATTTTATTTGTCACTTGCGCCGAATACAACAGGTGTTGACCTTACAGTGAAATGCTTACTAACAAGCCCTTAACCAACAATACAACAGGTGTAGACCTTACAGTGAAATGCTTACTAACAAGCCCTTAACCAACAATACAACAGGTGTAGACCTTACAGTGAAACGCTTACTAACAAGCCCTTAACCAACAATACAACAGGTGTAGACCTTACAGTGAAATGCTTACTAACAAGCCCTTAACCAACAATACAACAGGTGTAGACCTTACAGTGAAATGCTTACTTACAAGCCCTTAACCAACAATACAACAGGTGTAGACCTTACAGTGAAGTGCTTACTTACAAGCCCTTAACCAACAATACAACAGGTGTAGACCTTACAGTGAAGTGCTTACTTACAAGCCCTTAATCAACAATACAACAGGTGTAGACCTTACAGTGAAATGCTTACTTACAAGCCCTTAACCAACAATGCAGTTTTAAGAAAAATAATGCTCTCGATGGTGCAGCTGTAGAACTCTTTGAGAATCTGAGGACCCATGCCAAATCTTTTCAGTGTCCTGAGGGGGAATAGGCTTTGTAGTGCCCTCTTCACGACTGTCTTGGTGTGTTTGGACCACGATAGTTTGTTGGTGATGTGGACACCAAGGAACTTGAAGCTCTCAACCTGCTCCGCTAAAGCCCCGTTGATGAGAATGGATTAATAGATATGGAAGCATATACCATTTAATTTGAATGATGGCAGCTATATGCTTCCATAAACAGAGGCCCCCACATGGGTATGATGTAAGACATTACATTAGGCCTTCCATACAGTACCCTTCATAAACTACATGCAGTTCAACTGGCAGTTTACCTACATTTTGCAGTAGCTTTGTGATAGTTGGTCGTTTTTTCAGTAGTTCAGTACTTTTTTGCCATGTAATGGGAAGGGAAAGGGAGATACTAGTCAGTTTTACAACTGAATGCATTCAACTGAAATGTGTCTCCCTCATTTAAGACAGAGAGTTGCGGGGGGGCAGCCTTAATCGACATCCACGTCTTCGGCGCCCGGGGAACAATAGATTAACTGCCTTGTTCAGTAGAGGTGTAGCTAACTACTGGAACTACACACTACTGTTTTGCAAAACCAAAATAAAATATGGGGGAAGTAAGCAATACTTTTTTTGCCATCAGACCTGCTTAATTCTCAGTTGAAACCTAGTTTTTGTGTTTAATAGGCTAAGCATCTGACTCCAGAATTGTATGTTCTGACAATTTGAATTCTATGACATGATAATTTATCCTGAAGTAGTTTGGATGTAGTGAACGTCTTTTTCAAAGTAACTTTAGTTAAGTAAACTATATTTTTTATTAAGGATAGCTTTAGTGTAGCTTAACTTCTTCCAGTGTATGTAAGTGGTAGCTTGGTAAACAATCTTTTCAGAGTAGCTTCCCAACACTGTGATAATCACATCGTTGTTGTTGGCTCCATGTTTCCTAAACGGTGCGATACTTACTCCTAGAAATATCTGACCCATTTATTTACACCTCAGAGGAGCTTTGGTTATGTGGGTCAAAACACAAGAGCTTTAGGAAAGCTGTTATAGAGTATCCTGTATTTCCGTCTTCAAGGTGTGCAGCACGGTAGTTCAGGGGGTCATACCCCTCTACTCCACGTCTCCAGCTAAACAAACGAAATCTAATGAAAGAGTAGTTTTATAAATGACCCTGTTGTTTACTTGCTTGTGTACTTCAGAGGGCCACTGCCAACCTGCCATGCCTCTCTCACTCTACTCCTCCAGCTAAACAAATAGTCTAACCTAACCAAAACCCCTCAACATCAACACAATGACAACTGTTATTTACATCTTCAAGGTAGTTCAGAGGGCCACTGCTACTATGCAAAGCTCCTTCTCTCTCACTCCACTTCTCCAGCTAAATAAACAGTCTCAGCAGTCCCAGACGTAGCGGGCGGAGGGGCCTCCATTCCAGGCCCCTGATTGGACCACAGGCCCCTGAATGGCTCCATTGAGCACCATAAGAGGAATTTGGGGAGACTCTCTCTCTCTCTCTCTTTCCCTCTTTCCCTCGCTCTCTCCCTCTATCTGCCCCTCTCTCTCTCTCTCTCTCTCGCTATTTCTCTATCCCTCACTCACTCTCTCCCTCTATCTACCTCTGTCTCTCGCTCCCTCTACTTCTTTCTTTATCCCTCTCTCCCTCTCTCTCTTTCTCTTTCTCTCTGTCATTCTCTTTTGGTCGACAGTAGAGGAATGTGTGTTATTTGGCTAAACAGCTGACCACTCACAGCCACCCTCCTCTCTCTCCTCTCTCTACTCTCTCTCTCTCTCCCTCTCTCCTCTCTCTCCTTCTCTTTCTCCTTCTCTCTCTACCCCTTCTTTCATTTGCCTTTCTATCACTCCTTGTTGCGTTCCCTGTTGTACTGCGGTTGTGAACCTTGTGAACTGTTAATCCTGCGCTCAGTCAGTCAGTACGTTGGTCTGTTCATCACAGCCATGGTGGCAGTAAACGGCTCAGGGGAGAGGTGGAGGCTGGTGTTATTGGGGGCTCTCCTCATCTGTGGGTTAATCCTGGACTTTGGTAAGTAACTTTATTTCCTCTCTGTGTGGCTGTGGATAATGTGCATTCCTGAACATACAGTAGGCTAGTGAGGTGCAAGAGATTAGTAGATGGTTGCATTACTCTGACTTACTGTGATCTTTGATGGCATTTCTTGAGACAGTTACATTTCATTTGGTTTCACCTCATGCTGTCTGTCTGTATAGTAAATGCAGGATATTCCTGTTATTTCCAAAGTATGGTTACCAATAACATACTACAATGTTTTAATCTAACATCAAATCAACATTAGAATCTTCCTGCTTTTATTTGTTCCATTGACCTGAAGCATACTGTTCTTGCGACTATGGTTGTGTTTATTTCAAAGAATGCAAATGTAATATTGCATACTTGCTCTGCAGGACAGTGCCAGCAGGAGGGACGGACCACCCCACCAGGCCGTAAACCCAAACCCAGTAAGGGTAAGCCAGTGAGGGGAGCAGGTAAAGCCACACCCAAACCCAAGGCTAAAGCAACACCGGCTCCCCCATCAGCAGCCAATCAGGGACCTGTTCACCTGACACAGGTAGGGTTGAATACATTTCAAATTATTCACATGAGAGAAAGCCTTGTTTTGCATTTTCATAATCTTGAGGCTGCCATGACAGATTGGAATCTTCATAAAATCTCTACATATACACTGCCATTCAAAAGTTTAGGGTCATTTAGAAATGTCCTTGTTTTTGAAAGAAAAGCACATTTTTTGTCCATTAAAATAACATAAAATGGATCAGAAATACAGTGTGGACATTGTTAATGTTGTAAATGACTATTGTAGCTGGAATCGGCTGATTTTTAATGGCATATCTACATAGGCGTACAGAGGCCCATTATCAGCAACCATCACTCCTGTGTACTCAGCTTATTCCATTATTCCATTGTGTTAGCTTATTCCATTATTCCATTATTCCATTGTGTTAGCTTATTCCATTATTCCATTATTCCATTATTCCATTGTATCAGCCGATTCCAGCTACAATAGTCATTTACAACATGAACAATGTCTACACTGTATTTCTGATACATTTGATGTTATTTTAATGGACAAAAAATGAGATTTCCTTTGCTATTTCTAAGTGACCCCAAACTTATGAACGTTAGTGTACATAGTGTACACTAAAGGTAAACATTATGTACACAAATCAAAAAGCAATTGCGTGTTTGAGATATTTGACACAATCACCAGATGTTGTGTGGACCAATGTCCAATAAAGGGCAAAATTTACAAACAGAATCTCTGATGAAGGCCGACACGTAAGCTTGAATAGAAATAAGTGATACTAGCAAAAGCAGTGTGAGGGGTTCTCTTTAGTTTAAAGATAATGAACCCTAAAGGCATGTTTCTCCTCCCCTGGTTTATACCATAGGTGGTGAACAAGGGGAAGTTCCAGCGTTTGGGAGACAGTCTGAGCGTCCGGGCCGGCGACACCCTGGAGCTGAGGTGTAAAGGGAACCCTGTTGGGTGGGGTGTTCCTGCTTACCTGGAGGAGGACCACGAGGGGAGACTCAAGTAAGACTCCAGTCTTGACGATGTGATGGGACAGGGTGCCATGGAAACAGGCCTCCACGGCAACAAGGCCTCACTAGAGAAAGTCTCAATGTTGACTTCCCTGTATAAAACTTATTTCACATGGGTTTTGAGTGTGAGAGACTAATTTCTCTGTTTGTTTGTGTTTGTACAGGACTGTGCAGCATGACCGGTACGGCACCCTGACCCTGTCCAACTCTACAGGAGCAGACACTGGAGAATACACCTGCTTCCCCATGTACTGTGAAGACAGGGACTGCAGGAAGGAGTACGACAAGGCTGTCAAAGTCTTTGTCTTCTTCCCTGGTACTAAGTCCCACCTCCTGAAATTGGAGTTGTTACCATGGTTGCGCCCCAAATGGCACCCTATTTTCTATGTAGTGCACTACTTTTGACCAGGGCCAATAGACCCATTCTATGAACAAAGAAGTGTATTACATTGGGGTTGGGAATTGGATGAACTTTGAGACACAAGCCTGTGTAATCACCTACAGTTGCTATGTCCCAAATGACACCCACTTCCCTACATTGGCAAGAAAAAGTATGTGAACCCTTTGGAATTACCTGGATTTCTGCATAAATTGGTCATAAAATTTGATCTTCGTATAAGTCACAACATTAGACAAACACAGTCTTCTTAAACTGATAACACACAGATTATTTTATTTTTTTGTCTATATTGAATACATCATTTAAACATTCACAGTGTAGGTTGAAAAAAGTATGTGAACCCCTAGGCTAATGACTTCTCCAAAAGCTAATTGGAGTCAGGAGTCAGCTAGCCTGGAGTCCAATCAATGAGATGAGATTGGAGATGTTGGTTAGAGCTGCCCTGCCCTATAAAAAGCACTCACAAAATGTGAGTTTGCTATTCACAAGAAGCATTGCCTGATATGAACCATGCCTCGAACAAAATAGATCTCAGAAGACCTAAGATTAAGAATTGTTGACTTGCATAAAGCTGGAAAGTGTTACAAAAGTATTTCTAAAAGCCTTGATGTTCATCAGTCCACGGTAAGACAAATTCTCCGTCCTGCAAAGATGACTGCAAGATCACAGCGCAGAATGCTCAATGAGGTTAAGAAGAATCCTAGTGTGCCAGCTAAAGACTTACACAAATCTCTGGAACACGCTAACATCTCTTTTGACGAGTCTACGGTATGTAAAACACTAAACAAGAATGGTGTTCATGGGAGGACACTGCTATCCAAAAAAAAACATGACTCTGTTTCACAGAGCTACTGGCAAAATATTCTGTGGGCATGTAACTGATGTTGAGTTGTTTGGAAGGAACACACAATACTATGTGTGGAGAAAAAAAGGCACAGCACGCCAACATCAAAACCTCATCCCAACTGTAAAGTATGGTGGAGGGAACATCATGGTTTGGGGCTGCTTTGCTCCCCCAGGGCCTGGACAGCTTGCTATCATTGACGGAAAAATTTGATCCCAAGTTTATCAAGACATTTTGCAGAAGAATGTAAGGCTATCTGTCCGGCAATTGAAGTTCAACAGAAGTTGGTTGATGCAACAGGACAACGACCCAAAACACAGAAGTAAATCAACATGGCTTCAACAGAAGAAGATACGGCTTCTGGAGTGGCCCAGTCAGAGCCCTGACCTCAACCCGATTGAGATGCTGTGGCATGACCTCGAGAGAGCGGTTCACAACAGATATCCCCAAAATATTGCTGAACTGAAACATTTTTGTAAAAAGGAATGGTCCAAAATTCCTCCTGACCGTTGTGCAGGTCTGATCCGCAACTACAGAAAACGTTTGGTTCAGGTTATTGCTGCCAAAGGAGGGTCAACCAGTTATTAAATCCAAGGGTTCACATACTTTTTCCACCTTGCACTGTGAATGTTTACACGGTGTGTTCAATAAAGACATGAAAACGTATAATTGTTTGTGTGTTATCAGTTTAAGCAGACTGTGTTTGTCTACTGTTGTTTACGTAGATGAAGATCAGATCAGATGTTATGACCAATTCATGCAGAAATCAGATTGATTCCAAAGGCTTCACATAATTTCTTGCCACTGTATATAGTGCACTACTTTTGACGAGGGGGCTCTGTTCAAAAGTAGTGCACTATATACGGAATAGGACGCCACATGGGCCGCACAGTATAACAGTTGTCTGCCCCCCCCCCCCCCCCCAGACCCCCAGGAGCTGTTTGTCCCCTCATCCTCCTACTATGAGGTCATCCAGTTGAGGAGCAATTGGCCAACAGTCCTCCCCTGTCAGGTGACATCACCTGATGCCAAGGTGAGTCCAGAACAGATCTGTTGGGATTAGATAAGATAATTCAAAAATGTTTGCTTTGAACAGCTATAGAGGTATATAATGCATTGGGACACAGTTATAATGCCTTATAAGATCATCTTTTACTGTTCTCACAATATGCTATAATTTATGTGGGGAAAATACACACAATCCTATTGTTGTAGCCGTCCTACACTACCTAGTCTATATGAGTCCTGAGGTCCTCAGGACTAAGAAAACATAAAGCAGGTTCTGACACAAGGCAGGCAGGCGGACCCAAATGCGGACACAGAGGCAGGATAGATTCCAATAAAATATATATATTTAATGAGTAGACAGTCTCGTAATCGGAGGACAGGCAAAGGTTGGCAACAGGATAACACGGCAGAGGTACACTGGGGTAGGCAGGCTCGTTGGTCGGTGGACAGGCAGAAGTCTATAGTCGAGGCAGAAGGGCTGAGTAGCAGGCAGGCTCGTAGTCGGTTAGAACAGGCAGATATCGACACCGGGGGAAAACACAGAACTGAGCACGGGTAACAGGGGAAAAACACTGGAAACATGGAACGCTGGAAACGACTGTACAGTACAAGACGATCTGGCAACTGACAGGACAGAGAACAGGGGTTAAATACAGAGAGTACTAATGGTGAATAGGGAACACCTGGTGTGGGCGGAGACAAGACAACATGTGAAACCACTCAGGGTGTGACAGGTTCTTTACATCAAGAAGTGGAGCATGGGAATCAGACAATAATATCAGGAATCAAGAACTATTTATTTACATTTTCAGCGTCACAAGAAAGGCCCAATCTCCAGCTCCAGGAGCTCTATACAACTGTCCTACAAGACAGACTTAAAAAATGTCATACATTTCAACTCTATATGTGACATGGTACAGGTGTCTTCTTTTTGTTAAGCCCATAACCATGTGTGTGAGGTGTATACTTTTGTTTCAAAGTAGATTTGTTTAAGACTAACAAGAATCACTCTGTTTGACCCTGATTTAGCCCACTGCAGTAGAAGGTTAATTAACAATCACATACACCTGGCACAGGCAGATCAACAAGGGTCCGTTCAAATAGGTTGAAGGTTTTACCCCGTTACACTTACGGTGCCCATATTAGGACAGCCTCAACTCCTTGTGACCCTGAGACTGTCCTAATATGGACACTGTACAAAACAACAATAGTCAAGCATACAGTGCATTCGGAAAGTATTCAGAATACACATCTTGTTACGTTACAGCGTTATTCTAAAATTGATAAAATTGTTTTTTTTTTATGTAAATGTTATATTTCAGTTTTTTAAAAGTTTTTTTATACAAATCTGTTTTTGCTTTGTCATTATGGGGCATTGTGTGTAATTTGATGAGGAACTATTTAATACATTTTAGATTAAGGCTGTAACTTAACAAAATGTGGAAAAAGACAAGGGTCTGAATACTTTCCGAATGCACTGAATGTTCCCCACTCACTATAAAGTAATTAACTCACCTGGTCATCCGTAGGTGTCTCTGCACAGGGAGTTTCCCCCGGTAGAGGTGGCGGTGGACGGGGCGGAGATCACGTTTAACGTTAAACAGGGATTCACTATCCACCGGCCCAAGCTGCACCACGCCGGGGAGCTGTACTGCGTCGCCAGCCTTGGAAACCTCAGACAGAGCTCCGTCAAGTACATGCTCATATACGTCAACTGTAAGTCCATGGTTTTTACCTTAAACAGCAGCTAGCCTCTTCTCCTGGGGCAGCCAACTCGTGGAACTAGAATGACTAGAGCAGACATTCCTTGTCAAGGCAACGTTCCTTGATGGGTGGACTGGCAGACATATTGACTGTTATATCTGTCTTTTTCCCTGCTGTCAGACCCCGTGGCGCCACCGACCCCAGTGATCCAGGCGTCCTCCAGCTCTTTGGCCATTGGTCAGAACCTACAGGTCACCTGTACTGTGATTGGAGAACAGGACGTGGTCATAGACTTCACCTGGGAGTACCCTGGGCAACAGGTATGTCATTATGCTAACGGGGTCTGCCATGGTCTAAGAACTGCATCTCAGTGCTAGCGGCGTCACTACAGACAACCTGGTTCGAATCCAGACTGTGTCTCAACCGGCCGTGATTGGGAGTCCCATAGGGCGGCGCACAATTGGCCAGTGTTGGCCTTCATTGTAAATAAGAATTTGTTCTTAACTGACTTGCCTAGTTAAATAAAGGTTAAATTAAAAAAATAAAAAAATAGAAAAATGTCAATAGCCAGAGTAGGATTACAGGACAAGTACAATACTCTACCTCCTGTCATATGATGAGGCAAACATCTTGGAAGAAACTATACACTTAGCTACATACAGTACAGAGAGGCTACATACAGTACAGAGAGGCTACATACAGTACAGAGAGGCTACATACAGTACAGAGAGGCTACATACAGTACAGAGAGGCTACATACTGTACGGAGGCTACAATTGTAACCTGCTTGTTTCTTTGTACTGTTGTTGTGTGTCTGACTGTGGTTGTGTGTCTGACTGTGGTTTTGTGATCGGCAGATCGGCAGGCCTCTGTACACCCAGGACAGTGTTCATCCGGAGGGAGGGGGTCTGGGGAGGCAGCAGTCCCAGACCATCCTCCTGGTTGATGAGGTGAGGGAGGTGGACGGAGGTACTTACATCTGCACCGCCCAGAACCTGCAAGGCTCCAGAACCACCTCCACCACCATCAAGGTGCTAGCGGCTGCTGCTGCTGCTAAGGATAAAGTCAAAGACAAGACCAAGCATAAGAAACCCTGAGATTCAATTGACTTCAGATCAGAGACAGGAGAGGGATGGAATAGCCACCAAGCAGAAGGAAGTAGCTTACCAAGATGGAACTGGAACTGTCAAATTAGAATGGAGTTGGTTCTAATTCCATTTGTGTAACCTTGTTTTAATTGACCATTCTACTCCTGACATTACTATGTAGGTATACTGTAAAGCTACAGGGCTCACTAAGTCAGCTCTCATGTAGCTCGTGTATATTCAACAGCCAGGAGTAGTTACCACACACAGGGCATACAGGGTTTACACAGGGCGGAGGGAAAGAGAAAGATGGGGCAGACAGCTTTCTGAGCATCTACATTGTATTGTATGTATTTTAATAGACATAATTATTGGATTATAAATCCTAGAGAAATATACAGTAGAATAACTCTCCTGTATCGATGCAGATTTAAAGGACCATCGTCAGACTTTAACCTTTGGTGGACGTTTATGTATAGCAAGTAGTGTTCATTCTGTGCTTTGTGAGAATATCTCCTTTCCACCGACAGGTTTCTTTTCTAGTGTTTTTTCTTCCTATTTCTATTTGTCTAATAAAAAATGCTTTCATAGCTTACCGTAACCTTCTGTAATGTGTGTTTATGGTCTGATGGTCAGATTGTGTTATGGACCAATACAGGTCAATAGGAGGCATCATTTTGCCATGGTGAACGACAGAGAGACAGAGGCTACTTCCTAAATGGCACGCTCTTTCTAGTCCCTATGTAGTGCACTAATTTTGACCAAAGCCCTATATTGGGAGGCTCAGAGAGATAGAGAAACACAGACAGTCTTAATGGAATGGTTATGTTTGGTTCAGGTGTATCAGGCTCAAATAAAGAGTCCAGGAATATTTAACAATCAATAGTTTCATTAACTTAAAACCTGTGCTAAAAGTGGGTTTGCATTAAACTCTCCGAAATGTAAAAAAATTGAATTAAAATAATTGTATTTTAATATGCAAAAGGTGGTATACAGAGGTGGCATCCACTCTGACCAGGCTGTTCAGCTCCCACATGGACCTTCACTGGTAAGATCTTCAAAGTAAAGGTTTCACACCCATTGCTCAGATACGGAAAGACTTTCTCTGTGAAGATGTGTGTGAACATGTGGAGATGTTCGTTGTCATGAGAATCAGAGAAGGTCAGCTTTCCTTCATCCCAGTCCAACGTCACTCTGATCCTCAAGGCCTCCCTTCTCAGCTTCAATGAGAGGGCGATGTTACTGTATTTTAATGACAGTGTTATTGTACTGTATAATAATAGTTTTTGCACATAAACATAGTAACTCTACCCCATAAACATGGTAACTGTCCCAGTGAACCTGTTTTCCTGTCTGTCTGTGTCTGTTTTGTGTTGTGTTCCTGAACGCGCCCTGTTCCGGTTGCTGGGCAACGAGTGTAAGGCGGGAATTCCAGGATCACCTGAATCTGCTCTCACCTGTTCCTCGTCAGTAATCATCACACCTGGTCCTGATCATCATTACAACCCTACTTAAGCCAAGACCTGACATCCAGTCACTGCCGGATCGTTAGTCACACTCCGTATGTTGTGCTTCAGACCAGAGTTATTTTGCCATCTTCAGTACTGGTACTGAGTCAATGTGGTACAGGTTAGTAATGAGGCTGTATACAGGGAGTACCGGTACTGAGTCAATGTGGTACAGGTTAGTTATGAGGCTGTATACAGGGAGTACCGGTACTGAGTCAATGTGGTACAGGTTAGTAATGAGGCTGTATACAGGGAGTACCGGTACTGAGTCAATGTGTGTGGGTACAGGTTAGTCAAGGTAATTTGTACATGTATTTAGGGGTAGAGTGACTATGCATAGATAAGAATCTGAGTTTGGGTATATGTTGTGAAATTGTTAGATATTACTTGTCTTTATGCTTCCTGCCGACTGGACACTCCTGGTCGTCTTTATGCTTCCTGCCGACTGGACACTCCTGGTCGTCTTTATGCTTCCAGCAGACTGGACACTCCTGGTCGTCTTTATGCTTCCAGCAGACTGGACACTCCTGGTCGTCTTTATGCTTCCAGCAGACTGGACACTCCTGGTCGTCTTTATGCTTCCAGTACTCCTCCACGCAGTTCTTCCAGGCACTGTGGCTGCAAGGGAGAACCACATGATCCCTGAAGATATCATAGCACACGGGACAGAGGAAATCCTCTTCTTGGAAGAAGGACCCGGAGGCCATTTTGTCACTAAGTAAAAGTGTCTGTAATGGCCTCTGGAACAAGAGACTTTAAGTTCAAAGGTCAAAAGGTGAGGTACACTTTTTTTATAGTTGTTGAGGTAAACTTTTTACAGTAGATCCATTCTGTAAGCAACATGTTTTAAATGTCTTTGTGGCTGTATCCCAGACCCACATTAAGCCTATTCCTTGACTAAGAAGCCATTCAATAGAGATTCTCCAATCTCCATTGAGGATGGTTTCTAGTTTAGGACTGACATGTTTACATCAGCCATTTATCATGTACAGTGAGCTACATGTTTTACTAGCTTCAACACAGATCTAGAAGAAGAATCCTCAGTGGCAGGAACTAGTCTTCAGTGAGTATTGGTTTCAGTGGCTGGAGTGAGCTTAAATACTACAATGTAAAAGTCAAGATCTCATTTATCATATAGGTGGGGGGTCTTGGTTGATTCAGGATAGAGGGAAGGGGGGGCAGTGTTTCCCCAGCCAGTGATTGGTCTTGGGGGTAACCTGGCCAATGAGACTTCAGGTGTTACCAGGGTTGGGAGGTGAGAATGGCCCAGTGACGAGAGGGTAGGAGGGTGTGTATGAATGAACCTGACCAAGACACATTAGCAGATTATCTTGCCATTACCTGGCCTTTTAAGAAACAGCATGGGGACAGAACAGCACACCTGACCGTTAGCAGGCCTATTGTGATGCTGAGTAGAATGGGACCGGAGCAGACAGAAAGGATAGATCTGTGTCCCAAAAAGTACCCTATTCCCTATAGGGCTCTGGTCAAAGGTAGTGGTTACATTGGCAGGGTTGGGTAGATTACTTTCTAAATGTAATCTGTTACAGTTACTATTTAACTGTCCAATTGTAATCAGTAATGTAACTTTTGGATTACTTTCCCCTTAAGAGGCATTATGCCTGGCACACACTACACAATCTCTGCAGAGGTATTTTTGCCATGTAGGCAGAACAATGAAGCAGAGATGGCAACAAGGACAGACAGATACTAATTCAAGCAGGGGCAACAGAGTTTTAAACATTTATTTGTAAATCTTATCAAACTATGGTATGTTAATAATACAGACTGGGAAATTATGCACATTCACCTTTGATAACAAGACAATAATATTGTCAACTTTACAAAGTTACAATTTGAAATGTTAGTGTTACAATTTGTTTGGTTAAAGAAAAAAAATCATAAAATCAGTTTCACCTCTCAAAGATAAAAATTAAACTGATCCCTGGAAAATGGTAATTTCACTCCAAATAAAATACTATCTGTAACTGCCTCAGGGTATGTAATCTCAGATTTGGGCGTACCGGTGTTTGGTAAAATCCTTTTGATCTATTAGTATTCTCTCTCTCACTATTTCTCTTTCCCTCAATCTCTCTATCTACCTCTGTCTCTCACTCCCTCTTGACTTCTTCTTTCTTTATCCCTTTCTCTCTGTCATTCTCTTTTGGTTGACAGTAGAGGAATGTGGGTTATTTGGCTAAACAGCTGACCACTCACTTGCAGTCACGCAGCCTCTCTCTCTCTCTCTCCTTCTCTCTCTCTCCTTCTCTCTCTCTCTCCTTCTCTCTCTCTCCTTCTCTCTCTCTCCTCCTCTCTCTCTCCTTCTCTCTCTCCTTCTCTCTCTACCCCTTCTTTCATTTGCCTTTCTATCACTCCTTGTTGCGTTCCCTGTTGTACTGCGGTTGTGAACCTTGTGAACTGTTAATCCTGCGCTCAGTCAGTCAGTACGTTGGTCTGTTCATCACAGCCATGGTGGCAGTAAACGGCTCAGGGGAGAGGTGGAGGCTGGTGTTATTGGGGGCTCTCCTCATCTGTGGGTTAATCCTGGACTTTGGTAAGTAACTTTATTTCCTCTCTGTGTGGCTGTGGATAATGTGCATTCCTGAACATACAGTAGGCTAGTGAGGTGCAAGAGATTAGTAGATGGTTGCATTACTCTGATTTACTTTGATCTTTGATTACATTTCTTGAGACAGTTACGTTTCACCTCATGCTGTCTGTATAGTAAATTCCTTGCAGGATATTCCTGTTATTGCCAAAGTATTTATCAGATTTGGGTGTACTGGTGTTTGGTAATCTCCTATTGTTGATCTATTAGTTCTCTCTCTCTCTCTCTCTCTCTCTCAGTTCCTTGTTGCATGGAAAAGGCCCCAGCGTTGGTCCCCAGTGTTGCAGCGATCCAGTTTGTCGCTCCAGCCGTTGACTATGGCCAGGTAGTCTTCGTCTGAGAACTCCTAGGAAAAGACCCAAGATACAGGATAACATGGGGTTAACAGTCTAACCAGCCACTGTTACAGGGATAGCAGTCTGACCAGCCACTGTTACAGGGATAGCAGTCTGACCAGCCACTCAGATTACCAGCTAAAATATTTGTTGAGCATGCGTTGTAATGTTTCTAAAACAATAAATGTATTACTATTGTTTCATTTCATTTTTTGTGACCTGAGTCTTTTAACCATCACATCACGAGACAAATGTTGGTTACCTGATGGGAGGTTACCATGGCAATGTGACGAGTCATGTTTGTGAGTCTGACTAGCAGAAGCCCTGTCTTCTCTTCTCTAGCAGTTGAAACTCAAACATAAACACTACAGTAGACTTCAAGTCAATTAGACCAACTTTTATACCTCACGTCAGCCCCTAGCCCCAACCAGGCAGTGTTTCACCCAGGTCTTCACATGCCACAGACCCTAGCCCCCAACCAGGCAGTGTTTCACCCAGGTCTTCACGTCAGACCCTAGCCCCAACCAGGCAGTGTTTCACCCAGGTCTTCACGTCAGACCCTAGCCCCCAACCAGGCAGTGTTTCACCCAGGTCTTCACATGCCACAGACCCTAGCCCCCAACCAGGCAGTGTTTCACCCAGGTCTTCACGTCAGACCCTAGCCCCCAACCAGGCAGTGTTTCACCCAGGTCTTCACGTCAGACCCTAGCCCCCAACCAGGCAGTGTTTCACCCAGGTCTTCACATGCCACAGACCCTAGCCCCCAACCAGGCAGTGTTTCACCCAGGTCTTCACGTCAGACCCTAGCCCCCAACCAGGCAGTGTTTCACCCAGGTCTTCACGTCAGACCCTAGCCCCCAACCAGGCAGTGTTTCACCCAGGTCTTCACGTCAGACCCTAGCCCCAACCAGGCAGTGTTTCACCCAGGTCTTCACATGCCACAGACCCTAGCCCCCAACCAGGCAGTGTTTCACCCAGGTCTTCACGTCAGACCCTAGCCCCAACCAGGCAGTGTTTCACCCAGGTCTTCACGTCAGACCCTAGCCCCAACCAGGCAGTGTTTCACCCAGGTCTTCACGTCAGACCCTAGCCCCAACCAGGCAGTGTTTCACCCAGGTCTTCACATGCCACAGACCCTAGCCCCCAACCAGGCAGTGTTTCACCCAGGTCTTCACATGCCACAGACCCTAGCCCCCAACCAGGCAGTGTTTCACCCAGGTCTTCACGTCAGACCCTAGCCCCCAACCAGGCAGTGTTTCACCCAGGTCTTCACGTCAGACCCTAGCCCCCAACCAGGCAGTGTTTCACCCAGGTCTTCACGTCAGACCCTAGCCCCAACCAGGCAGTGTTTCACCCAGGTCTTCACATGCCACAGACCCTAGCCCCCAACCAGGCAGTGTTTCACCCAGGTCTTCACGTCAGACCCTAGCCCCCAACCAGGCAGTGTTTCACCCAGGTCTTCACGTCAGACCCTAGCCCCAACCAGGCAGTGTTTCACCCAGGTCTTCACATGCCACAGACCCTAGCCCCCAACCAGGCAGTGTTTCACCCAGGTCTTCACGTCAGACCCTAGCCCCAACCAGGCAGTGTTTCACCCAGGTCTTCACGTCAGACCCTAGCCCCAACCAGGCAGTGTTTCACCCAGGTCTTCACATGCCACAGACCCTAGCCCCCAACCAGGCAGTGTTTCACTCAGGTCTTCACGTATGCTCAGCCCCTAGCCCCAAGCAGGCAGTGTTGCAGCACCAGGTAGGACAGGCTATAGGATTCCTAGTTCTTTGACTTTGCGATTAATTTACCAGCTATGAAAGAAAAATGGAAACTTTGAAAACAGCTACAGCAGCATTTTTTTTTTTTTTTAAGTGATCATACTTGACAATTTTTATTCACAAATGCGAGTGATATGCTCACTGTGGAGCCTGTGTATGAGAGAGAGACATTACAACTGTGTATGAGAGAGAGAGCGCTTGCTTGGGCAATGTTAACGTATGTTTCCCATGCCTATAAAGCCCTAGAGAGAACATGGTTTACCTTAATGAACTCGTCTTTCATGGCTGCTGCTCTCTCCAGCTCTGTCTGGATCACCTGCATGAACTGAGCTGTCCTGTCCTCAGCACGTACGTTAGAGAAACCTGCCTGCTGTAAGAACTACAGAAAAAACGGTTACATAGACTAATTCTAAGATCTAACAAGTGTGGTAAAAGTTAGGTCAGGATGATATAAGGTTTGTGATTAGGCTTACCTTGCCGTACTGTGGTGGGGTGTAGAGAATGTAACATCTCTGTTTGACATACTCCTGGAACAGAGGAGTCCAGGGCTTCTCTCCACAGCAGTAGTCAGTGATCAGGACCTGGCCACCGGGCTTCAGCCATGACTGAAGAGGAAGATACACAGCGTTTTGGGTGGTAAAACAGCCAGCAAAGTATAATATAGTCTGGAATTGATGTTAAGGTGTGTGCAGTTATGTTTGTGTGTGTACACACTCACGTGGAAGCGTTTGAACAGTGACAGTTTGTCGTCTATGTGCAGAATGGTGTCTCGACTGTAGACCACATCAAACGTCCCTTCTGGGAACTCTCTCTTAGTGGCGTCGGCCACCTCGAAATGGACCTGCAGGAATAGGCAGACAATACCTGTCACTCAAACACTTTCAACTATAGCTTCTACATTTAATTGCAATTCAATTAACATGACCTTGATCTATATAGCAATAAAAGACATGTAGAACGTAACATTTCATGACAACGGAACCACTGATTGAAATAAAATAGACAGCTTAAACGTTATTCCCTTTCTCATTGTAGACCTAGTAACCCTAACATAGTATGTTACTCATTGTAGACCTAGTAACCCTAACCTAGTATGTTACTCATTGTAGACCTAGTAACCCTAACCTAGTATGTTACTCATTGTAGACCTAGTAACCCTAACCTAGTATGTTACTCATTGTAGACCTAGTAACCCTAATCTAGTATGTTACTCATTGTAGACCTAGTAACCCTAACATAGTATGTTACTCATTGTAGACCTAGTAACCCTAACCCAGTATGTTACTCATTGTAGACCTAGTAACCCTAACCCAGTATGTTACTCATTGTAGACCTAGTAACCCTAACCTTGTATGTTACTCATTGTAGACCTAGTAACCCTAACCTAGTATGTTACTCATTGTAGACCTAATAACCTTAACGTTACTCATTGTAGACCTAATAACCCTAACCCAGTATGTTACTCATTGTAGACCTAGTAACCCTAACATAGTATGTTACTCATTGTAGACCTAATAACCTTAACCTTGTATGTTACTCATTGTAGACCTAGTAACCCTAACATAGTATGTTACTCATTGTAGACCTAGTAACCCTAACATAGTATGTTACTCATTGTAGACCTAGTAACCCTAACATAGTATGTTACTCATTGTAGACCTAGTAACCCTAACATAGTATGTTACTCATTGTAGACCCTAGTAACCCTAACCCAGCATGTTACTCATTGTAGACCTAGTAACCCTAACCCAGCATGTTACTCAATGTAGACCTAATAACCTTAACCTTGTATGTTACTCATTGTAGACCTAGTAACCCTAACATAGTATGTTACTCATTGTAGACCTAATAACCTTAACCTTGTATGTTAATCATTGTAGACCTAGTAACCCTAAGCCAGTATGTTACTCATTGTAGACCTAATAACCTTAACCTAGTATGTTACTTATTTTAGGGAAACACATTAATAACTGTAATGAATAAGCCAACTGTTGTTATATCATCAAACAGATCAAGGTCCAGATGAGAGTAACAACAGAACCTCATTCAACTGATGATAGGACCAATTAGACTCACCGATGGAATCTTCTCCTCCATGGCCCTCTCTATAGCAATATCCACCATGTTGGCTGACAGGTCCAGGCCCAGCACCTCCACGCCGAAGGTCTGCAGAACATCATCATCACTATCATCATTATTGGGATATTTGACCTAAACATATTCTATTTTTTGTAAAGTGAATGTGCATATAGTGGACTGGACCACTTCCAACAGTATACCAGACAATTCCCATATACTATTGTCACTGGGGCTTACCTTTGCCATGTAGAAGTTTCCACCACCGATACCACACCCCACATCCAGTACCTTCATCCCAGGCTTCAAGTACAGCATGTCCACAAACTCCTTTTACCACAAAGTTAAAAAACAAAGTGTCATTCCCATTCCAATATCGACTACACACACGTTTGACATTTATAAATAGAGAATCCCCAAAAAGCTCAGAACGGTAGCAGTCTGTGTAACCCTGTCTAACAGTAACTACACAACCTCTCCAGTAAGTCATTTTTAGTCAGTCCATCTGTCCATAGGAAAATAACAAACTTTCTGCTCTGGGTCTTGATGTCCCAGACCTATATTGGCTGTGTGTATGTGCGTGTGTGTGTGTGAGTTTGTGTCTGTGTGCGCATGTGTGAGCGAGCGTGTGTGTGCGTGTGTTTGTGTGTGCAGGACTCCCAAACCCTAAACCCACCTTGGTAGTGCTGGGTCCCCCAGTGCTGACGTATCCTGCCCCAAACATCTTCTCGTATCGCAGGATGCCGTTGCGTGTGTACTGCTGGTTGTCCAGGAACTGCTGGAAGGTTCTGTAGCCCTCCTGACAGGCTGTGTCCCGACTCCCCTTCTCCAGCAGCCAACACACCTGGTTCTGGTTGTTCTTCATCTGAAGAGGAGAAGAGACCGGAAAATATAGGGAGAGTAATCACACACGCACACGCACACACACACACACACACACACACACACACACACACACACACACACACACGGCTACAGCAAATAGCCTGACAGCACCATTAGCGTTTCTTTACACACATTATATTAACTGAGAAATAACCATCAGTAGCAATAAGGCAGCCTACCTTGATGTATGTCTGCACGGTTTTATTGAGCACGATGTCAAAGCCAAACACCTGCTTCTCCGCCCCCTCTGACTCCTCCCACAGTGTTGTTGTCATCAGGTGACTGTAGTGGGCCGACGATCTGTAGTGTGTGGGGTTAAAGGTCCTCTTACAGTCACCTGGACAGAGAGAGAGAGAGAGAGACAGATCTGTAGTGTGTGGGGGTTAAAGGTCATCTTACAGTCACCTGGACAGAGAGAGAGAGACAGATCTGTAGTGTGTGGGGTTAAAGGTCATCTTACAGTCACCTGGACAGAGAGAGAGAGACAGATCTGTAGTGTGTGTGGGGTTAAAGGTCCTCTTACAGTCACCTGGACAGAAATAGAGATATACACTGATTGAAACTGACTGACTTGGCAGTATAGCGTTTTATGGCAGCATTCATGTAAATGTTTACAATCAGACCATGATTATATCATTTTATACCATGGCATTGTTGAATACTTGTTTCTGATTGGCTTGAAGGTTATTCTAGAGCATGCATTATTTCCCTATAACGCACGGTATATCAGCACGGTAGAATTCAATGGCTATAGTTCATTCTTACATGTTCTATGTTTGAGCTGCTTTTGAAAGCAAAAGTCGAATTGAAAATATTATTGCTGATTTTCATAATGGCATGCTAGAACTGATGGTTTGATTAGATACAATCTGAAGTGAAATTATGTAACCCATGAAGGTGAGAGTGGACTGAATAGTGATCTGTTAAGTTAGGTAATAAATGATGAGAGGAGGAGAGGATGAGAAGAGTGTCTAGGTACAGAAGTCAGAAGTTTACATACACCTTAGCCAAATACTCAACTCAGTTTTTCACAATTCCTGACATTTAATCCTAGTAAAAATTCCCTGTCTTAGGTCAGTTGGGATCATTTTAAGAATGTGAAATGTCAGAATAATAGTAGAGATAATTATTTATTTCAGCTTTTATTTCTTTCATCACATTCCCAGTGGGTCAGACGTTTACATAAACTCAATTAGTATTTGGTAGCATTGCCTTTAAATTGTTTAACTTGGGTCAAATGTTTCAGGTAGCCTTCCACAAGCTTCCCACAATACGTTGGGTGAATTTTGGCCCATTCCTCCTGACAGAACTGGTGTAACTGAGTCCGGTTTGTAGGCCTCCTTGCTCGCACATGCTTTTTCAGTTCTGACCACAAATGTTCTATAGGATTGAGGTCAGGGCTTTGTGATGGCCACTCCAATACCTTGACTTAGTTATCCTTAAGACATTTTGCCAGAACTTTGGAAGTATGCTTGGGGTCATTGTCCATTTGGAAGACCCATTTGCGACCAGACTTTAACTTCCTGACTGATGTCTTGAGATGTTGCTTCAATATATCCACATAATTTTCCTTCCTCATGATGCCATCTATTTTGTGAAGTGCACCAGTCCCTCCTGCAGCAAAGCACCCCCACAACATGATGCTGCCACCCCTGTCCTTCACTGTTGGGATGGTATAACGATGGTCATTATGGCCAAACAGTTCTATTTTTGTTTCATCAGACCAGAGGACATTTCTCCAAAAAGTATTATCTTTGTCCCCATGTGTAGTTGCAAACCGTAGTCTGGCTTTTTTATGGCGGTTTTGGAGCAGTGGCTTCTTCCTTGCTGAGCTGCCTTTCAGGTTATGTCGATATAGGACTTGTTTTACTGTGGATATAGATACTTTTGTACCTGTTTCCTCCAGCATCTTCACAAGGTCCTTTGCTGTTGTTCTGGGATTGATTTGCACTTTTCGCACCAAAGTACGTTCATCTCTAGGAGACAGAACACGTCTCCTTCCTGAGCGGTATGACGACTGCGTGGTCCCATGGTGTTTATACTTGCGTACTATTGTTTGTACAGATGAATGTGGTACCTTCAGTTGTTTGGAAATTGCTCCCAAGGATGAACCAGACTTGTGGAGGTCTACAATTGTTTTTCTAAAGTCTTGGCTGATTTATTTGGATTTTCCCATGATGTCGAGCAAAGAGGCACTGAGTTTGAAGGTAGGCCTTGAAATACATCCACAGGTACACCTCAAATTGACTCAAATTATGTCAATTAGCCTATCAGAAGCTTCTGAATTTTCTGCCCACTGGAATTGTGATATAGTGAATTATAAGTGAAATAATCTGTTTGTTAACAATTGTTGGAAGAATTACTTGTGTCATACACAAAGTAGATGTCCTAACCGACTTGCCAATAGATATTCAGGTGATATTAGAGCTCGTACCTGATTGGTGGTTGCAGGACTCCCTGAAGAACAGGTATCCTCCGGGGCGTAGCCATCCCAGCATCCGCTCTGTTAGTGACCTCAGCTCCTCGTCACTCAGATACATCAGCAGCCAGTTGGAGAAGATAATGTCAAAACTGATGGCAGGATACACATCAGAATAACATCATAAGCCTGATAATAGGACCTTTTAAAGGCTAACAAAAGTTTATAAAGAAGTACTAATGCATTATACCCATCAGTTTAGGTAATGTCTTTTGTGTATTTTCGTTCTGGCATTTTGCACCTGCCCTGTGTTTTTTCGTAGCTGCTTGACGAATAAATTTCCCCTCGGGATCCATCCATCCATCCATCCATCCATCCAAAGGATGCGTCCCAAATGGCACCATAGTCTCCATATAGTGCATTACTTTTGACAAGAGCTCTATGGGTCCTGTTCAGTAGTGCACTACATAGGGAATAGGATGGCATTTGGGCACAGAGTGTGTTACCTCATATTAGACTATTTAGTTTCAACTGAAGTTGTATTTGAGACATCTCGTCAAACCAGTATAAAAAACTATCTTAGCCATACTTTGAGCATGTTTCACTACGCCTTTTCAATCCAAAGTCGCAATGTCAATAGCTTTATTTAAACCAAAATCCCAACAGAGAACTTTTCTTATCTTTCTAAGTTTACCAGTAAACTACCAGAATTTTTTTAACTTTCAAGGAATATATGGAATTTTAGAAGATGAAATCTAGTGGCCTTATTGGGTACTTCAGATTATCACAGGTGTTTAAATTCTTAAACAAATTTGTGCACAACATTTTAGAGAAATAAGCTTTTTGTGCATTTGGAACATTTCTGGGATCTTTTATTTAACTCATGAAACATGGGACCGACATTTTACATGTTGCATTTATGTTTTTGTTCAGTATATTATTGTGTACACACTGTATATCAACATGTCAATATGTCTGTTGTCAATGTTGAGGCTAAACTGGTGGCAGGTGTGAAACAAGTCAATAGTTGGAAGGGTTGAAGAGTTAATAAAAATTATTACATGGTTGATTAGATGCTTTTTTCATTAATTTAGTATCTACTAAAAACTCATGGACGATATGGACACAGATATTAAAAATGTATACTATATATGAATACATTTTTTCAATTATTCAAGTAATTACCCACATTCTGGTAACGTTGGTAAATTACCGGTAGCTTTTCAACCTTACTTAAACATGTTTAATAATATATTATTACTTTCATACACATCATATCAAACAGCAGACCTGTTTTTGGGGAAGTCCAGCTTGGTGACGTCTGCCTGGAGGAAGGAGGCGTTGCTATGGTGACTGTTGTCCTGTCTGTTCTTCTCCACGAAGCTCCCCATGAAGTCGACCGCTGTCACGTGACTGGCCTGGGTCAACAGGTGGCTGGTGTATCTCCTGGAAGAGACCAAACACCTCCACATCAGACAGCGAGGGTCGACTGCCAACAAGAGTCCACATCACCTGACCAGGACAAATACAGGTCCCCATCATAGCGCAGGGCCAGAGATTTTCCCTGTCAGGTCACAAGGTCAGTTAAACCTCATGGCTCTACAGAGATCATGACACAGTACATGCGTGTTGTTATTAATGGCCTATCTGGTCAGTTTCTTTATGGATATAGTTCAATAGACCCACTGACCCGATGCCGGCGCCCAGCTCCAGGACCCTCTGGCCGACGAGGCTAGGCAGCAGAGAGAGGATCTCAGGCAGTTCGTGCTGGGTCAGCTCCTGGGCATGAGAGTCCAACATCATCTCCTCAACCGTGGCCTGGCGGCTGTGCTCCTTCCAGAACTCTGTCATCGTACTTCTTTCTACTCAGTGGATAAAAGAGTTAGAGGAAACTGCTGGACAAATACAACAACACCAACATAATGAATTTGTATATTTGTTTTATGTGCCCAGTCTGTGTGTTATTTTGCTAGGAATTGCTATTCTATGCTATGCTATGATCTTCTATGCTATTCTATGATATTTTAAAGCTATTTTAGAGCGGAGGGTTTGGTAAACTGAGTTTGCTACTGTAGTGTTACTATAACATGAGAGCAACAACAAGAGGTACAACTCTCAATAATTCTAAATCACTGGACCAAAATAATGTAGAAATCTATTTTTATAATTTATAACAATATAAAATAAAAAGACCAACGATCAGAACTACTGCTAACGTTATATACAGTGCATTCGGAAAGTATTCAGACCTTTTTCACATTGTTACGTTACAGCCTTATTCTAAAATGGATTAAGTAAATATTTTTCCTCATCAATCTACACACAATACCCCATAATGACAAAGCGAAAATAGGTTTTTAGAGATTTTTGCAAATGTATTAAAAATAAAAACAGAAATACCTTATATATGTACATACGTATTCAGACCCTTAGCTATAGACTCGAAATTGAGCTCAGGTGCATCCTGTTTCCATTGATCATTCTTGAGATGTTTCTACAACTTGATTGGAGTCCACCTGTGGTAAATTCAATTGATTGGACATGATTTGGAAAGGCACACACCTGTCTATATAAGGTCCCACAGTTGACAATGTATGTCAGAGCAAAAACCAAAGCCATGAGGTCGAAGGAATTGTCCGTAGAGCTCCGAGACAGGATTGTGTCGAGGCACAGATCTGGGGAAGGGCACCAAAACATTTCTGCAGCATTGAAAGTCCCCAAGAACACAGTGGCCTCCATCATTCTTAAATGGAAGAAGTTTGGAACCACCAAGACTCTTCCTAGAGCTGGCCGCCCAAGAAAACTGAGCAATCGGGGGAGAAGGGCCTTGGTCAGAGAGGTGACCAACAACCTGATGGTCACCCTGACAGAGCTCTAGAGTTCCTCTGTGGAGGTGGGAGAACCTTCCAGAAGGACAACCATCTCTGCAGCACTCCACCAATCAGGCCTTTATGGTTTAGTGGCCAGACAGAAGCCACTCCTCAGTAAAAAGCACATGACAGCCTACTTGGAGTTGGCCAAAAGGCACCATGAGAAACAAGATTATCTGGTCTTACAAAACCAAGTATGAACTCTTTGGCCTGAATGCCAAGCGTCACATCTGGAGGAAACCTGGCACCCTACAGTGAATCATTATGGTGGATCAACATCATGCTGTGGGGATGTTTTCAGCGGCAGGGACTGGGAGACTAGTCAGGATTGAGGGAAAGATGAACAGAGGAAAGTACAGAGAGAACCTTGATGAAAACCTGCTCCAGAGCACTCAGGACCTCAGACTGGGGTGAAGGTTCACCTTCCAACAGGACAACAACCCTAAGCACACAGCCAAGACAACGCAGAAGTGGCTTCGGGACAAGTCTCTGAATGTACTTGAGTGGCCCGGCCAGAGTCCGGACTGGAACCCAATCGAACATCTCTGGAGAGACCTGAAAATAGCTGTGCAGCAACGCTCCTCATCCAACCTGACAGAGCTTGAGAGGATCTACAGAGAAGAATGGGAGAAACTCCCCAAATATAGGTGTGTTAAGCTTGTAGCATCAAACCCAAGAAGATTCAAGGCTGTAATCGCTGGCAAAGGTGCTTCAACAAAGTACTAAGTAAAAGGTCTGAAAACTTACGTAAATGTGATATTTCAGTTTTTTGCTTTGTCATTATGGGGTATTGTCTGTAGATCGATGAGGGAAAAAAACGATTTAATCAATTTTAGAATAAGTCTGTAACGTAACAAAATGTAGAAAAAGTCAAGGGCTCTGAATACTTTCAGAATGCACTTTAACTGTCATATAACAGGTCATAATCATTCATAAATCACTATAACTTCATGAGGACTCAAACTCAATTCTTCAGATGCTCTATCGTTCGCGTCAGTGGGCGTGGTGTAGTGTTTGGCCGAAACAAGAAGTTTGGGTTGCCAGGCAATATGCACTACATGACAAAAGGTATGTGGGCACCTGCTCGTCCAACATCTCATTCCAAAATCATGGGTATTAATATGGAGTTGGTCCCCCCTTTGCTGCTATTTATTTCATTTTATTTATTTCACCTTTATTTAACCAGGTAGACCAGTTGAGACCTGGCCAAGACAAAGCAAAGCAGTGCGACAAAAACAACACAGAGTTACACGTGAGAATAAACAAACGTACAGTCAATAACATAATAGAGAATCTATATACAGAGTGTGCAAATGTAGTGCAAAATGCAGTAAGGTTAGGAAGGTAGGACAATAAATAGGCCATAGTGGCGAGATAATTTACAGATTAGAATTAACACTGGAAATGTATCTATAACAGCCTCCACTCCTCTGGGAAGGCTTTCCACTACATTTTGGAACATTGGTGCAGGGACTTCCATTCAGCCACAAGAGCATTAGTGAGGTGGTGCACTGATGTTGGGCAATTAGGTCTGGCTCACAGTCGGCGTTCCAATTCATCCCAAAGGTGTTTGATGGAGTTAAGGTCAGGGCTCTGTGCAGGCCAGTCAAGTTCTTCCACACCAATCTCGACAAACCATTTCTGTATGGACCTCGCTTTGTGCACGGAGGCATTGTCATGCTTAAACAAGAAAGGGCCTTTCCCAAATACAGAATTGTCTAGAATGTGATTGTATGCTGTAGCGTTAAGATTTCCCTTCACTGGAACTAAGGGGCCTAGCCCTAACCATGATAAACAGCCCCGGACCATTATTCCCCTCCACCTAACTTAACAGTTGGTACTATGCATTGGGGCAGGTAGCGTTCTCCTGGCATACCCAGATGGTGAAGCGTGATTCATCACTCCAGTGAACACGTTTCCACTGCTCGAGCGCCCAATGGCGTCAAGCTTTACATCATTCTAGCCAACGCTTGGCATTGCGCATATGATCTTAGGCTTGTGTGCGGCTGCTCTGCCATTTCATGAAGCTCCCGACTAACAGTTATTGTGCTGATGTTGCTTCCAGAGGCAGTTTGGAACTCGGTAGTGAGTATTGCAACCGAGGACAGACAATTTTTATGCGATTCAGCACTCGGCGGTCCCGTTCTGTGAGCTTGTGTGGCGTACCACTTCGCGGCTGAGCCGTTGTTGCTCCTAGACGTTTCCACTTCACAATAACAGCACTTACAATTGACCGGGGCAGATCTAGCAGGGCAGAAATTTGACAAACTGACTTGTTGGAAAGGTGTCATCCTATTACGGTGCCAAGGTGAAATTCACTGAGCTCTTCAGTAAGGCCATTCTACTGCTAATGTTTGTCTATGGAGATTATATGGCTGTGTGCTCAATTTTACACACCTGTCAGCAACAAGTGTGACTGAAATAGCCAAATCCACTAATTTGAAGGGGTGTCCGCATACGTTTTGTATATATAACTACAGCAGCTACATATATCTATTATCAATACACTGTATAACCTAGTAGAACTCCGGTCCTCCAGTACCCCCAACAGTAGTTACAGTGGTTCCTAACTCCGGTCCTCCAGTACCCCCAACAGTAGTTACAGTGGTTCCAACACCGGTCCTCCAGTACCCCCAACAGTAGTTACAGTGGTTCCAACACCGGTCCTCCAGTACCCCCAACAGTAGTTACAGTGGTTCCCAACACCAGTCCTCCAGTACCCCCAACAGTAGTTACAGTGGTTCCAACACCGGTCCTCCAGTACCCCCAACAGTAGTTACAGTGGTTCCAACACCGGTCCTCCAGTACCTCCAACAGTAGTTACAGTGGTTCCCAACTTCGGTCCTCCAGTACCCCCAACAGTATACATTTTTATTGTAGCCCCGGACAAGCACACCTGATTCAACTTGTCAACTAATCATCAGGCCCTCAATTAGTTGAATCAGGTAGGTTTTCCTGCAGCTAAAACAAAAATGTGTACTGTTAGGGATACTCCAGGAACAGAGTAGGAAACCACTGTTAGTACACTGCAATTCACAGTAAAGCATTCCAGGATTGATCTACATCAGTCAGGATTACTTCCATCACTTGCATGAAAAGACTAATCTCGAAGCACATGTTGAGCCAAAAAGCATTTTAATTATTAACTTCTGATAAGAAAATGTCAACCACATTTGAATAAAACCCACACTGTTACAGTTGATAGAGGAAGGAAACCATCTAATTCTTACCTTTGATGTCCATGTTTGACGAAGTTAAAAAACTAAAAATGATCATCAGCCGATGGTATGCTGAGAGTTATCACTGTCAGACTTATGGAAACTTGTTGCGACTGCTGGTGTTTAAATAACGGGTGACGTGCGTGTAGGAGTTGGCTATCCATATCGACAGGTACAGAACTGACCATTCGGATGCGACCAATATGAGGGGAGGGGAGAGAACAAGCACTCATGAATAATCATCTGGTAAAAAGGGGGGTCTCCGGGGGATGCTATTTTACGTGCTATGCTAGCACGGGATTTCCCTTACCTTACAGACCATGACTATTGAGGAACCGAGATGGTGAGATGTTAATCATCCAGGGGGAGGAGATAAGTCGATATTGAGTCATCCATCCATGTGGAAGAAAAAATAAGAATGAGTTGTATGTAAATAAGGGCGTATTAATTGTATAGCCGGTGGTCTGTGCACAATGTGTATGCGTGCGTTATCTTACCGCTGGTTGAAACGAGACCCTTTCGTCCTAAATGTGCTGACACGGTTGGGATGGAGTCGCTCATGTGTGGCATGCATGCCAGGATTGCGCAATATTGCCTCGTGCATCTGCTTTCTGGAAAAGCTTGTCCTTTAAAGGGCCAGCTTGAGCCTGGTAGCGCGTGGTTCAGATTGATGATGATGATGATGATGATGATGATGAAACACGCAGCAGATGACAACATAACCAAACGTCAACATAACATTTTTATTTTGAATTGGGGAATTACTAATTTGCTTACCATAATTTGAGGACTGGTGTTATGAGAAGAAAATCAATTTCATTATGGACATAATCACAATAAACATTATTGCAAAAACAACATTCAATGTTGTTTCAAATGTCTATGATAAAATAACATTAAGAGAGAGTGAGAGAGCAAGAGAGAGAGCGTGTGTATGTGTGTGAGAGAGAGAGAGAGAGAGAGAGCGTGTGTATGTGTGTTAGAGAGAGTGTGGCAATATTCCTCTGCCAGATTTTACAACCCCTGGAAAGGTATTTAACATATCAGAAAACCACATGAGATGTTATAGCAATCTGTCAGTCGATGACACAGTCGATGACGTGGCACGCAACCATTGGTTGATTCATGCAACGTATGTGTGTGAGAGAACGATAGATAGATAGATAGATAGATAGATAGAGAGAGAGAGAGAGCGAGAGAGAGAGAGAGAGAGAGAGACGGCTAGCCCACTCGTGGCTGGTTTTGGCTACACACACAATGTCAATATGTAACCTGCTGTGTTTAGTTGATAACCGGGTTGACATTTAACATGGTTTCAACACAACTTCCAAAGTTCAATGCTATTCGTCAGATGGCATGGCCACGGGGGCTTTTGTCTTTTGGAAAACCATCCTCTGGGCCATGTTATATCCTTATATTGAGCCATGTTATATCCTCATATTGGGCCATGTTATATCCTCATATTGGGCCATGTTATATTCTCATATTGGGCCATGTTATATCCTCATATTGGGCCATGTTATATCCTCATATTGGGCCATGTTATATAGGCTGTACAGCTGCTGCACCAGTGGGATTGTTGCACCTCCTTCCCCCCAGAGGATGTAGGGTCTAGTCTGGAGGAACAATGGGGGGATATGACACTATATATGCTTTTGTTTATCGCATGTTTTTATTCCTTTGTTTAAATAAAATGTACAAAGTTTACACTGGCACTGTATACGATTGGAAGATCTGGCCAATAGATACTTTGGTTCTAATTATTGATTTGAAGGCTAGACACAAGATCAAGTTTTGGGTAAAAGTCCTGAATGACATCCTGGAGTGAATCAAAGCAGAGTTGTGTTCATAGTTGCCAGTGCCGTATCAAAGTGTCTCTTGTCTCATGGTGACTAAGTGTCTGTATACTAGACTAAGGGCTGTATACTAGACTAAGGGCTGTATACTAGACTAAGGGCTGTATACTAGACTAAGGGGCTGTATACTAGACTAAGGACTGTATACTAGACTAAGGGGCTGTATACTAGACTAAGGGGCTGTATACTAGACTAAGGGGATGTATACTAGACTAAGGGGCTGTATACTAGACTAAGGGGCTGTATACTAGACTAAGGACTGTATACTAGACTAAGGGGCTGTATACTAGACTAAGGGGCTGTATACTAGACTAAGGGGCTGTATACTAGACTAAGGACTGTATACTAGACTAAGGGGCTGTATACTAGACTAAGGGGCTGTATACTAGACTAAGGGGCTGTATACTAGACTAAGGGGCTGTATACTAGACTAAGGGGCTGTATACTAGACTAAGGACTGTATACTAGACTAAGGGGCTGTATACTAGACTAAGGGGCTGTATACTAGACTAAGGACTGTATACTAGACTAAGGGGCTGTATACTAGACTAAGGGGCTGTATACTAGACTAAGGGGCTGTATACTAGACTAAGGGGCTGTATACTAGACTAAGGACTGTATACTAGACTAAGGACTGTATACTAGACTAAGGGGCTGTATACTAGACTAAGGGGCTGTATACTAGACTAAGGACTGTATACTAGACTAAGGGGCTGTATACTAGACTAAGGGGCTGTATTTGTATACTAGACTAAGGGGCTGTATACTAGACTAAGGGGCTGTATACTAGACTAAGGGGCTGTATACTAGACTAAGGACTGTATACTAGACTAAGGACTGTATACTAGACTAAGGGGCTGTATACTAGACTAAGGGGCTGTATACTATAGTAATCTTACTTATCAGCATGCAGGGCTGTTCAACGTAGTAATGGACTGATTCAGACCTGGGACACCAGGTGAGAGCAATTAACTACCAGGTACAAACACAGAACAGAAGTGTTTAGGCCCTCCAGGACAGGAACTGAACAGCCCTGGTCTATAGGCTACGCTACGTCTGGCTTTAGCCCATTTTTACAACCCTAGACGTTTACAGGGGAGGAGCTGGAACAATGCAGAGAGAATTCAACCAGTGTGTGACTGAGGCACAACATTCACTGTTTCTCTGTGGTGGAGGAACACAGTTATGCCTGTGTATGAATGGTTAGGTTTCAGGCTGTGTTTGATTGTGTGGTTATAAAATATGAAATATTTATATGTTCAACCCAAAATGGTGTGTAATCTGACCACTGTTACAGTCCCACCAACCGAACGAATCATACCTAACCTTAGCTGGAAGGGGCCAATCATACCTCAGCTGTAGGAGGATGTGTACATTATTAACCCTCGCAAGGCTGCCGGCCCAGACGGCATCCCTAGCTGCGTCCTCAGAGCATGTGCAGACCAGCTGGCTGGTGTGTTTACAAGCATATTCAATCTATCCCTATCCCAGTCCCAACATGCTTCAAGATGGCCACCATTGTTCCTGTACCCAAGAAGGCAAAGTTAACTGAACTTAATGACTGTCGCCTTGTAGCACTCACCTCTGTCATCATGAAGTGCTTTGAGAGACTAATCAAGGATCGTATCACCTCTACCTTACCTGTCACCCTAAACCCACTTCAATTTGCTTACCGCCCCAATAGATCCACAGATGCAATCGCCAACACACTGCACACTGCCCTATCCCATCTGGACAAGAGGCATACCTATGTAAGAAGGCTGTTTATTGACTATAGCTCAGCCTTCAATACCATAGTATCCTCCAAGCTCATCATTAAGCTCGAGGCCCTGGGTCTGAACGCCCTGTGCAACTGGGTCTTGGACTTCCTGACGGGCCGCCCCCAGGTGGTGAAGGTACGAAACAACACCTCCACTTCGCTGATCCTCAACACTGGAGCCCCACAAGGGTGCGTGCTCAGCCCCTCTTGTACTCCCTGTTTACCCATGACTGCGTAGCCAAGCATGCCTCCAACTCAATCATCAAGTTTGCAGACGACACAACAGTAGTAGGCTTGATTACCAACGATGACAAGACAGCCTACAGGCAGGAGGTGAGGACTCTGGAAGTGTGGTGCCAGGAAAACAACCTCTGACTCAACTTCAACAAAACAAAGGAGATGATCGTGAACTTCAGGAAACAGCAGAAGGTGCACCCCCCCATCAACATTGACGGGACTGCAGTGGAGAAGGTGGAAAGCTTCAAGTTCCTTGGCGTACACATCAGTGAAAAACTGAAATGGACCAGAGTGTGGGGAAGAATGCTCAACAGAGCCTCTTCAACCTCAGGAGGCTAAAGAAATTTGTCTTGGCACCTAAAACCCTCACAAACTTTTACAGATGCACAATCGAAAGCATCCTGTCAGGCTGTATCACCGCCTTGTACGGTAACTGCACCGCCTGCAACAGCAAGGCACTCCAGAGGGTGTTGCGGTCTGCCCAATGCATTACCGGGGGGAAACTACCCGCCCTCCAGGACACCTACACCACCCGATGTCACAGGAAGGCCAAAAAGATCATCATGGACATCAACCACCCGAGCCACTGCCTGTTCACCCCGCTATCATCCAGAAGGCGAAGTCAGTACAGCTGCATCAAAGCTTGGACCGAGAGACTGAAAAACAGCTTCTAGCTCAAGGCCATCAGACAGGTAAACAGCCATCCCTAGTACATTAGAGGCTGCTGCCATATATACATAGACTTGAAATCACTGGACACTTTAATAAATGGAACACTAGTCACTTTAATAATGTTTACATATCTGGCATTACTCATCTCATATGTTTATACTGTAGTCTATACTGTTCTACGTTATCTTAGTCACTTAATAATGTTTACATATCTGGCATTACTCATCTCATGTATATACTATATTCAATACCACTGTCGGAGCTAGAAGCACAAGCATTTCGCTACACCCGCAATAACATCTGCTAAACACGTGTATGTGACCAATAAAATTTGATTTGATTAGATTTTGATTTATGTTCCTGGCCTTTTAAAGATGATATGTTGTTCCATACACAGCCACTAGATGACGCCAAAGCCACTCGAGCGAGTCTTAAATCTGATTCCCCACTACAATGTTGGTAAAATACATTTACGTTTCAGTCATTTAGCAGACGCTCTTATCCAGATCAACTTACAGTTCTATAGTACATACATGTTCATACCTTTTTTGTACTGGTCCCCCGTGGGAATCAAACTCACAACTGGCATTAGCAAGCACCATGCTCTACCATCTGAGAATACTATCCATTCATGCTCACTAGATGTCAGTCTATAGCCATATATGTTTTACTGATGCTTCTCAGACACAAGTACAGTATTTAAGATGCTGAGAAATAATGCAGTGTTCATAATAAAAACATGGCTTTGTTATAATAATAGCGTTAGCCACCCAGCCAAGACCAGACATCTTCAAAAGCTGCAAAATATGAGCTGATGAAATTATGCCAAACAGCATATAGAAGCAGGAGGAACCCAAAGCATTGTGTTCTAACCCTAGTAACAGACTAGCAGACTGGAGAAACTCCAGGGGTGTTGTGTTCTATCCTAGTAACAGACTAGCAGACTGGAGAAACTCCAGGGGTGTTGTGTTCTATCCTAGTAACAGACTAGCAGACTGGAGAAACTCCAGGGGTGTTGTGTTCTATCCTAGTAACAGACTAGCAGACTGGAGAAACTCCAGGGGTGTTGTGTTCTATCCTAGTAACAGACTAGCAGACTGGAGAACCTCCAGGGGTGTTGTGTTCTATCCTAGTAACAGACTAGCAGACTGGAGAAACTCCATGGGGTGAATGTCATTGGTGTTCCACTAAAGACATTCTGTTGTGTTATGTCCTTCCACTGCTGCAGGGGTTTGGCCTTCACAATGATTTCACTACAAACAGGGACACTGCTGCAGGGGCTTGGCCTTCACAATGACTTCACTACAAACAGGGACACTGCTGCAGAGGCTTGGCCTTCACAATGACTTCACTACAAACAGGGACACTGCTGCAGGGGCTTGGCCTTCACAATGACTTCACTACAAACAGGGACACTGCTGCAGGGGCTTGGCCTTCACAACGACTTCACTACAAACAGGGACACTGCTGAAGGGGCTTGGCCTTCACAACGACTTCACTACAAACAGGGACACTGCTGAAGGGGCTTGGCCTTCACAATGACTTCACTACAAACAGGGACACTGCTGAAGGGGCTTGGCCTTCACAATGACTTCACTACAAACAGGAACACTGCTGCAGGGGCTTGGCCTTCACAATGACTTCACTACAAACAGGGACACTGCTGCAGAGGCTTGGCCTTCACAATGACTTCACTACAAACAGGGACACTGCTGCAGAGGCTTGGCCTTCACAATGACTTCACTACAAACAGGGACACTGCTGCAGAGGCTTGGCCTTCACAATGACTTCACTACAAACAGGGACACTGCTGCAGAGGCTTGGCCTTCACAATGACTTCACTACAAACAGGGACACTGCTGCAGAGGCTTGGCCTTCACAATGACTTCACTACAAACAGGGACACTGCTGCAGAGGCTTGGCCTTCACAATGACTTCACTACAAACAGGGACACTGCTGCAGAGGCTTGGCCTTCACAATGACTTCACTACAAACAGGGACACTGCCGCAGAGGCTTGGCCTTCACAATGACTTCACTACAAACAGGGACACTGCTGCAGGGGCTTGGCCTTCACAATGACTTCACTACAAACAGGGACACTGCTGAAGGGGCTTGGCCTTCACAATGACTTCACTACAAACAGGGACACTGCTGCAGAGGCTTGGCCTTCACAATGACTTCACTACAGACAGATTCTCAAACGGCACTCTATTCTCTATATAGTGCACTACTTTTCACCAAAAGTAGTGCACTATATATAAGGAATACGGTGCCATTTGGGATGTCTTCCACTGCTCCAGGGCCTTCAGTTCACAATGGACAAAGGACTTGGGCAGTGGATGGATGGACGACCTTGGAAACACCAACACAAACAATTTCCAATTGGTCTGTTAACACAATAGAAAGTGGCAGTTCATACTATAGGTTTTTTCCTATGTTAGTTACCTCTGCGTCTATCGTAGTACAGCTGTGTCTATCGTAGTACAGCTGTGTCTATCGTAGTACAGCTGTGTCTATCGTAGTACAGCTGTGTCTATTGCCTGTATGTTACTGTATGTTTATAGAAAGTGTTATTGGTAGATTCAATGTAATGACCTGTTATGAATATTCAGTGGGTCTTTCATGTTAAGTTTTGTTTTGTTTTGTTTTGTTATTTTTTAGCACTGCACCAGAATTAAGACCACTAAGAACTTCAGAGGGAGACTGCTGCCTTAGTCTCAATCCAATTGTTAAAACAGAGTACCCCAGAGAGCCAGCATATAGAGTCTGTAAAAAGTAGCTAAGCTGATGCTGCTATGCACCAAACCAGTAGTGGGCCTATGTAAACTAGCTGAAGGGAATACATACATGTACACCACCATTCAAAAGTTTGGGGTCACTTAGAAATGTCCTTGTTAATGTTGTAAATGACTATTGTAGCTGGAAACGGCTGATTTTTTTATGGAATATCTTCATAGGCGTACAGAGGCCCATTATCAGCAACCATCACTCCTGTGTTCCAATGGCACGTTGTGTTAGCTAATCCAAGTTTATCATTTTAAAAAGCTAATTGATCATTAGAAAAACATTTTGCAATTATGTTAGCAAAGCTGAAAACTGTGCTGATTAAAGAAGCAATAAAACTGGCCTTCTTTAGACTAGTTGAGTATCTGGAGCATCAGCATTTGTGGGTTCGATTACAGGCTCAAACAAATAACTTTCTTCTGAAACTCGTCAGTCTATTCTTGTTCTGAGAAATGAAGGCTATTCCATGCGAGAAATTGCCAAGAAACTGAAGATCTCGTACAACGCTGTGTACTACTCCCTTCACAGAACAGCTCAAACTGGCTCTAACCAGAATAGAAAGAGGAGTGGGAGGCCCTGGTGCACAACTGAGCAAGAGGACAAGTACATTAGAGTGTCTAGTTTGAGAAACAGAAGCCTCCCAAGTCCTCAACTGGCAGCTTCATTAAATAGTACCCGCAAAACACCAGTCTCAACGTCAACAGTGAAGAGCGACTCCGGGATGCTGGCCTTCTAGGCAGAGTTGCAAAGAAAAAGCCATATCTCAGACTAGCCAATAAAAATAAAATATTAAGATGGGCAAAAGAACACAGACAGAGGAAGATATGGCTTTTTCAACATGAGACGTTCCAGGTTATGCTTGAAGGGGGGTGGGGTTGAAACATGCAACGTTCCAGGTTATGCTCCCAGGGGGGTGGGGTGGAAACATGAGATGTTCCAGGTTATCCTCCCAGGGGGGTGGGGTTGAAACATGAGACGTTCCAGGTTATGCTCCCAGCGGGGTGGGGTTGAAATATGAGACGTTGCAGGTTATGCTTCCAGGGGGGTGGGATTGAAACATGAGATTGTTCCAGGTTATGCTCCCAGGGGGGTGGGGTTGAAACATGAGAGGTTCCAGGTTATGCTTCCAGAGGGGGTAGGGTTGAAACATGAGACGTTCCAGGTTATCCTCCCAGGGGGGTGGGGTTGAAACATGAGACGTTCCAGGTTATCCTCCCAGGGGGGTGGGGTGGAAACATGAGACGTTCCAGGTTATCCTCCCAGCGGGGGGGGGTTGAAATATGAGACGTTCCAGGTTATGCTCCCAGGGGGGTGGGGTTGAAATATGAGACGTTCCAGGTTATCCTCCCAGGGGGGTGGGGTTGAAACATGAGACGTTCCAGGTTATCCTCCCAGGGGGGTGGGGTTGAAATATGAGACGTTCCAGGTTATCCTCCCAGGGGGGTGGGGTTGAAATATGAGACGTTCCAGGTTATGCTCCCAGGGGGGTGGGGTTGAAATATGAGACGTTCCAGGTTATGCTCCCAGGGGGGTGGGGTTGAAATATGAGACGTTCCAGGTTATCCTCCCAGGGGGGTGGGGTTGAAACATGAGACGTTCCAGGTTATCCTCCCAGGGGGGTGGGGTTGAAATATGAGACGTTCCAGGTTATCCTCCCAGGGGGGTGGGGTTGAAATATGAGACGTTCCAGGATATGCTCCCAGGGGGGTGGGGTTGAAATATGAGACGTTCCAGGTTATCCTCCCAGGGGGGTGGGGTTGAAACATGAGACATTCCAGGTTATCCTCCCAGGGGGGTGGGGTTGAAACATGAGACGTTCCAGGTTATCCTCCCAGGGGGATGGGGTTGAAACGAGACGTTCCAGGTTATCCTCCCAGGGGGGTGGGGTTGAAACATGAGACGTCCCAGGTTATCCTCCCAGGGGGGTGGGGTTGAAACATGAGATGTTCCAGGTTATCCTCCCAGGGGGATGGGGTTGAAACATGAGACGTTCCAGGTTATCCTCCCAGCGGGAAATGGTTTAAACATTAGATGAGGAGGTTTTACAATCTCTGCAGCAAGCCTGATGGAGGTGGAGGGTACGTGTGTGTTTGTGTGTATGCACATTGTGCCTGATTATTTATTTACCATGTGCATTACTGTAAATGCCATGGTGTACTGACTGCAGAATAGCCAGTAGAGAGCAAGAACCATGCACGAGACTCCACATCTCCTCTCCTCTCCTCTCCTCTCCTCTCCTCTCCTCTCCTCTCCTCTCCTCTCCTCTCCTCTCCTCTCCTCTCCTCTCCTCAACACAATGTGCTTTATTCTCAAACATCCATATTTGTTTTCAATATGGAACAGAATATTGTCTCGTTGTTGTTAATGCTTGTTCTTACTGTAGGTACGACAACTCTCAGAGGGTTTAATCATTATACTGCACAGACAATATTCATACAGAGTGGACAAAACATTGGGAACATCCCTAATATTGAGTTGCACCCCCTTTTCAGGGTATGGACTCTATAAGGTGTTGAAGGTGTTCCACAGGAATGCTGGCCCATGTTGACCCCAATGCTTCCCACAGTTGTGTCAAGTTGGCTGAATGTCTTTTGGGTGGTGGACCATTCTTGACAGACACAGGAAACTGTTGAGCGTGAAAAACCCAGCAGTGTTGCAGTTCTTGACACACTCAAACCGGTGCACCCAACACCTACTACCAACCCCGTTCAAAGACACTTAAATATTTTGTGTTGCCCATTCACCATCTGAATGGCACAGATACACAATCCATGTCTCAGTTGGCAGGTAGCCTAGTGCTTAGGGTGTTGGGCCAGTAACCGAAAGGTTGCTGGATTGAATCCCCGAGCCGACAAGGTGAGAAACATGTTGCTGTGTCCTTGAGCAAGCCACTTAACCCTAATTTGCTCCAGGGGCTGACCCTGTAGGGAGGCCGTCATTTTAAATAAGAATTTGTTCTTAACTGAGTTGCCTCGTTAAATAAAGGTTAAATAATCTCCTCCCCTTCATCTACACTGATTAAGGTGGATTTAACAAGTGATATCAATAAGGGATCATAGCTTTCACCTTGATTTACCTGGTCAGTCTATATACAGGACAGTCAGTGTATAATATTAATGATAAAACTGTAGTTGTGGAATGTCACGCTGTATACAACTGCCCCGACTCCTATTTCGGAGGCATCTACCTCGACGTTGAGGGGAAGTGAGGGGTCGGGATATGCCAGCACGGGAGCAGTGGTGAAGCATGCCTTCAGTGTCTCGAACACCCTCTCCGCCTCCGCTGTCCAACGAAGCCGCTGGGGACCTCCTCTCAGCAGGGAGGTAAGAGGCGAGACCACCGTGCTGAAGCCCCGGATGAACCTCCGGAAATAGTTGGCGAACCCCAGGAATCGCTGGACTGCTTTCACGGAGTTGGAGATGGACCATGACCTGACGCGTTGCTCCTTCGTGGATATCAGGCATTCTAAAAAGGACATGGACCACTGGAATAACAAACACCATAGAACATATAGACCACCAGGTCATGGTGTGTGTGTTATGTGACCACCAGGTCATGGTGTGTGTGCTATGTGACCACCAGGTCATGGTGTGTGTGCTATGTGACCACCAGGTCATGGTGTGTGTGCTATGTGACCACCAGGTCATGGTGTGTGTGCTATGTGACCACCAGGTCATGGTGTGTGTGCTATGTGACCACCAGGTCATGGTGTGTGTGCTATGTGACCACCAGGTCATGGTGTGTGTGCTATGTACACAAATGAAACCAAAAGTCCTCACGATTGCGAAGGTCATGAGGCTGCAACGTTAGCAATTAACAAAACTGCTTTTTCACATTGTTACTGAGGTCGTTACACACACCTGTGGAACTGAACAAGATATACACACTCTACTCTATAAAGTGATCTGCTACTTCATCTCTACTCTATAAAGTGATCTTCTACTTCATCTCTACTCTATAAAGTGATCTGCTACTTCATCTATACTCTATAAAGTGATCTGCTACTTCATCTCTACTCTATAAAGTGATCTTCTACTTCATCTCTACTCTATAAAGTGATCTTCTACTTCATCTCTACTCTATAAAGTGATCTGCTACTTCATCTCTACTCTATAAAGTGATCTGCTACTTCATCTCTACTCTATAAATTGATCTGCTACTTCATCTGTACTCTATAAATTGATCTGCTACTTCATCTCTACTCTATAAAGTGATCTGCTACTTCATCTCTACTCTATAAAGTGATCTGCTGATTCCTTTTAGATCTCCATCTCAGGTCAATACCGAGAGTTTGGGATTATAAGGTTCTATCTGGATTTTTGTCAAAATGTTGTTATTGACAGCCTTGTTCTGTTCAATGTTCTTTACCTGTATAGTTCTCTAAATACCTTCATTCATGTTGTTACAGTTGCTAACATGCATTGGGTCAAAACTGTAGTCACATTGTCAAAACTATTCACACAGTCAGTGAAACAGAAGTGTATGTGGACCAAACTGTGAATAATGTTCCATTGCTTTCACACAAAATGCATTCAATGACCACATTCTCCGAAATCCATGAACTCTTTTCTCTTTCATACTCCACCACCTGCAAAACTATATATTTGCAGCACATGTTTTCAAATGCTAACACACTGTTTCCTGTTAAAAACACATTCAGAACAGAATGATGGCAAATGTTGTGCATTTCTGCAGTAACCAGCTTGAAACATATAGAACATCTCAGCAGAATATTGAATCATTCCAAACACAGGGGATGACCAGCACAGCTGATCATCCCCTGTGCCTACCCAAGTGTCCTGTTTTCAGCTGAAAGCCTACCCAAGTGTCCTGTTTTCAGCTGAAAGCCTACCCAAGTGTCCTGTTTTCAGCTGAAAGCCTACCCAAGTGTCCTGTTTTCAGCTGAAAGCCTACCCAAGTGTCCTGTTTTAAGCTGAAAGCCTACCCAAGTGTCCTGTTTTCAGCTGAAAGCCCACCCAAGTGTCCTGTTTTCAGTCTCGTCACCAAACAGACAAAATAGAATGTCTTCAGAATGATTTAGTTTGTATTTATTTAACTTTTTTATTTCTGGATGACCTGTATAATGGACAGCGGAGGAGAGAGGGGCAAGAAACTCCCCTACCTTGGTTGTTGTGTGGGATAATGTGGCATTCCACCACTCTGCTGCAGTCACAAACTGGTTTGCTGCACATCCCAGGATGTCAGTACTATTCCTGCCTCCATACTCCCCCTTCCTAAACCCCATAGAGGAGTTTTTCTCTGCATGGAGGTGGAAGGTTTATGACCACCATCCACATGACCAGATGTCCTTACTGGATGCCATGAATGCGGGGTGTGGAGACACTTCTCCTGAAGACTGCTAGGGTTAGATTAGACATTCCAGAAGATACTTTCCAAGATGCATCGCCAGAGAAGACATAAGATGTGATGTTGATGAGAACTTTTGGCCAAATGCAGGAGAGAGGGAGAACTAGAACCCTCACAGTACTGTACAGTATGAGTGATTATACTATACATGTTGTTGATGGGAGAACTAGAACCCTCACAGTACTGTACAGTATGAGTGATTATACTATACATGTTGAGACTCGGACTCGAGTCGCAAGACTCTTGATCAATTGACTTGAGACTTGACTTGGACTCTAGATGAGAGACTCATGAACAATGCAAGTCGGTACTGGGATATGTTTTTGTTGTGCATTCTGTCAGATAACATGGAACAGGTGGCATTGTAACACAGAGAAAGTAGTTTAATACAGAGGGCTCAAATGCGTTCTAGAATGTCTGCGTTCTGCAAATAATATGCAGACAAGGACGTGTCTATTTCAATGAGAGGATAGTGGTTACTCATATTTGCACTTTGTCCTTATTTGATTGAGCGGACATTGTGTATGCTATTGCTATATACAGTTGAAGTCGGAAGTTTACATACACTTAGGTTGAAGTCATTAAAACTCATTTTTCAACCACTCCACAGATTTCATGTTAACAAACTATAGTTTGGCAAGTCGGTTAGGACATCTACTTTGTGCATGACACAAGTAATTCTTACAACAATTGTTTACAGACAGATTATTTCACTTATAATTCCCTATATCACAATTCCAGTGGGTCATACATTAAGTTGACTGTGCCTTTAAACAGCTTGCTAAATTCCAGAAAATGATGTAATGGCTTTAGTAGCTTCTGATAGGCTAATTGACATAATTTGAGTCAATTGGAGGTGTACCTGTGGATGTATTTCAAGGTCTACTTTCAAACTCAGTGCCTCTTTGCTCGACATCATGGGAAAATCTAAATAAATCAGCCAAGACCTCAGAAAATCAATTGTAGACCTCCATAAGTCTGGTTCATCCTTGGGAGCAATTTCCAAACACCTGAAGGTATAACGTTCATCTGTACAAACAATAGTACGCAAATATAAACACCATGGGACCACGCAGCCGTCATACCGCTCAGGAAGGAGACGCGTTCTGTCTCCTAGAGATGAACGTACTTTGGTGCGAAACGTGCAAATCAATCCCAGAACAAGATGAAGATGCTGGAGGAAACAGGTACAAAAGTATTTATATCCACAGTAAAACAAGTCCTATATCGACATAACCTGAAAGGCCGCTCAGCAAGGAAGAAGCCACTGCTCCAAAAACTGCCATAAAAAAGCCAGACTACGGTTTGCAACTGCACATGGGGACAAAGATCATACTTTTTGGAGAAATGTCCTCTGGTCTGATGAACAAAAATATTTTTGGCCATAATGACCATCGTTATGTTTGGAGGAAAAAGGGGGAGGCTTGCAAGCCGAAGATTACCATCCCAACCGTGAAGAACGGGGGTGGCAGCATCATGTTGTGGGGGTGCTTTGCTGCAGGAGGGACTGGTGCACTTCACAAAATAGATGGCATCATGAGGAAGGAAAATTATGTGGATATATTGAAGCAACATCTCAAGACATCAGTCAGGAAGTTAAAGCTTGGTCGCAAATGGGTCTTCCAAATGCACAATGACCCCAAGCATACTTCCAAAGTTGTGTCAAAATGGCTTAAGGACAACAAAGTCAAGGTATTGGAGTGGCCATCACAAAGCCCTGACCTCAATCCTATAGAAAATTTGTGGGCAGAACTGAAAAAGCGTGTGCGAGCAAGGAGATCTACAAACAACAACCACAACTACAACAACAACAACAACTACAACAACAACAACAACAGCTACAACAACTACTACAACAACAACTACAACAACAACAACTACAACAACAACAACAACTACAACAACTACAACAACAACTACAACAACAACTACAACAACTACAACTACAACAACTACAACTACAACAACAACAACAACAACAACAACTACAACAACAACAACTACAACAACAACAACAACTACAACTACAACTACAACAACTACAACTACAACAACAACAACAACAACAACAACAACTACTACAACAACTACTACAACTACAACAACAACAACAACAAAGACAACTAATCTCAGATTAAATTCGTGCTACCCTAGTTCACCACCCTAGTTCACCCTAGTTCACCCTAGTTCATAACCCTAGTTCACCCTAGTTCATAACCCTAGTTCACCCTAGTTCATAACCCTAGTTCACCCTAGTTCACCATAGTTCAGTAATGGTCAAATTTCATTTTTGCAGAACTGAGAGGCGGCCATCTATTGGAGGTAGGCGGAGACTATAACATTCTCCAACAGGAAGGGGAGCCAGGGCAACTAGAGCAAGCCCAATATGTTGTCATTTGGGATAACGTGAGTTTCCATCGGGATGCTCTGGTTCGCGCCTGTTTCAATGACCATTCCAGGTTCACTGTTCTTTTTTTGCCAGCATATTCCCCTTTTCTGAATTTTCTCAGCATGGCGGTGGAGAGTGTATGACCGCAACCCCTAAGCACAGCAAAACGTCCTGGAGGCAGTGATGGACGCCTGTGGTGATGTGTCTGTGGAGGCACACAAGGGCATTTTTCCCACGCTGCCTGGCAAGAGCAAACACAATGTGTTACGTTGATGAGATATTACGGCCTGATCCAGACCTGAGACCAGATGATGATGCTGGTGCTGAGTAACCTGTACATTTGCTGCAGTTGGAAATAAAGCTTTTGGAAATTGAGTATTTTACTGTGCATGGACTCTTCCTTTCATGTTTTGTCAGTGTGACATTTCAAAGGTCTTTGACCAAAACAGCATATACAGTAGTATTCCCATATCCACTAATGTAAGATGTATTTATTACAGTACTGTTTTGAATTTCTCCCAGCAGGGTGTTCCTCCTGAAAGGGTTATCTAGATAGTCAGTGCTGTGATTTTATTTCTGAAAACCCATTCTAAACATTTTGGTTGCAGTGTTTTGAATTAATCCCTCCAGTGTGCAACAATCAGTCATGCAGTCTGTGTTTTTGACAGCTTGTGTGTGTTGTCTGAGGGAAAAGTTTGAATTGGGACCCGGAAGTTAGATGTTTGTACCGTTGGGTGTGAGTTTTTAAAATTGTGTGTGAAGATTTGAGAAAATGGTGAGTTGTGTCTAAGCAATTGAGAAAAACTGTAAATTACTATATCCTAGTTCACCCTAGTTCACCCTAGTGAGTGAGAATTGTTGCCAGTGTTATGGTCGAATGAGCTTATTTTGAGACATGTTTGAAGTGTTTTGGTGGTTTGAGTGAGTTTGGAGGTGAGATTAACTGTTTGTCCATGATGCATGTTGGTAATGCTTTAGTATTGACCGATGCTTGTAAGCAGTTGAAAAAAACTGTAAGTTCAAAAGAATACAATATACAACATTCAAACCTAATCAGAACATAAAAGCCAATTATCTCAGAATCATCTTTTTGCGGATAGAACCTTATAGTCCCAAGCGCTCGATATGTTGAGGTGTCATCCCCCATAATTCCACTTTATTACCCAGAGTTCCTCAGTCATGAAGGAGACCTTGAGGTTGTGGGTATACCGGGCCACAATATTGGCTCTACTTACAGCTCTGAGGGTAATTTGCAAGGGTATCTGGAATCGTGTGTGTGTGTGTGTGCGTGTGTGTGTGTGGAAACGGAGCGGAGGTAATGAGAGTCTCTACCTGATCGATTCCAGATACCCTTGCAAATTATCGTTGTCAACAGCAATCTAGTAAATGCTGGCAGAAGTCTGTCCCCCAGCAGCTTGTCTGTACTGTCGGAGTTACTCTAGAGTGAAGACAGCTGTATATAGAATGAGAAAAGAGCACAAGCAATCTCCAAATGTATGTTGTAATCAATTTATACATATATGATTATTTTTCTCACCCTATATGAACTAATATGTTGTTTTCCAAAGAAGGGCACCGCAAGGTTTCACTTTGACTCATGTCTCCTGAATCCAATACCTCAAGATACCCTGGTCTCAGCATGACTCCCTGGCTAAATAAAGGTTCAACATAGAAGCTTTGTTTTTAGAAGATTGTCTGTACTGTAGACTGAGCGGAGTGGGCTGCATAGGACAGCAACTCTTTGGACCACAAGACATTTCCAACTTTATGTTCTAATGGATTGGTATTCGTATGATTATATTCTCCACCTTATATGACTTATTAGGTTGTTAATAGATAATAAAGGAGTGTCATGGGAGTGTCCCAAATGGCACCCTATACCCATTATAGTGCACTACTTATAACAAGGGCGCATAGTCTTCACACACTTCTACTGTACTGGTAGGATCACTGGATTGATTGTGCTGTTTTACCATTTTTATTTTTTATTTTTTATCGTTTAGGCCGTTTACAGCTTTTAGTTCATAGAGGGATTATGTGACAAAAATTCAAATTTGGGGCCACAATCCTATTAATCCATATAGAGAGAAGATCCTGAGAGATATTGCATTTTATATTGCTTGAACTTCTTGATATTAAACTTCCACACAAATCTCAGGATCAAACTGCTGTACGCATAATCTCTGTATGGTTTAGGAGTAAAAGGACTTCCCTGTGAAACCTGCAGAGATGGTAACATACGGTAAGAGCAGTACATCCGAGGCGTTTAAACTTCAGTAATCCTATTTTGGCTGTACTCCAGTTCAGTACTCTCTGAGACATTATGAACTCTGCGGTATTTGTAAGTAACCTTTTTGGTTCACTCTGAATTAACTGTGAAAGCTCAGTACAGAGGCGAGAGAGGTCTGGCTGACATTTGAAAGCTGTTGTGTTGTGGAGCACAGCTCCGGCCCTGGAAGGCAGCTGGAGACCTAGATGGATCTACACCAGTTTACAACATTCCATAGCCTGGTTAAACCAGACTGAAAGACTTAAACCAGTGTAGCTACAGCTTTCTGTCTGGTTCAAACAGGCTATAAATTCTCAAAAAACATGTCTTTCTTCTCAAATGAACGTACAGTCAGGAAACAAAGTAGAAAACCAACCACTGAGGGCAGTTTGTGTCTGGGAAACCTACCTTCATAACAAACTGATATTTAGTGTACTTGCACGGTGAATCACTCCTATCTAATTATGTTTTGTTCTGTCTTGAAATCACAAGCTACCTTTGAGATGTTTCCCGGAATCATCCCATTTTACACCTCTAACATCCCTCTCCTCTCCTCCCTCCATATCTCCTCTCCTCCCATCCCTCCATCTCTCCTCTCCTCCCTTCTCTCCATCCTCCTCTCCTCCCATCCCTCCATCTCTCCTCTCCTCCCTCCATCTCTCCTCTCCTCCCTCCATCCCTCCTCTCCTCCCATCCCTCCATCTCTCCTCTCCTCCCTCCCTCCATCTCTCCTCTCCTCCCATCCCTCCATCTCTCCTCTCCTCCCTCCATCCCTCCTCTCCTCCCATCCCTCCCTCCATCTCTCCTCTCCTCCCTCCCTCCATCTCTCCTCTCCTCCCTCCATCCCTCCTCTCCTCCCATCCCTCCATCTCTCCTCTCCTCCATCTCTCCTCTCCTCCCTCCATCCCTCCTCTCCTCTCCTCCCTCCATCTCTCCTCTCCTCCCTCCATCTCTCCTCTCTTCCCTCCATCCCTCCTCTCCTCCCATCCCTCCATCTCTCCTCTCCTCCATCTCTCCTCTCCTCCCTCCATCCCTCCTCTCCTCCCATCCCTCCATCTCTCCTCTCCTCCCTCCATCCCTCCTCTCCTCCCATCCCTCCATCTCTCCTCTCCTCCATCTCTCCTCTCCTCCCTCCATCCTCTCCTCTCCTCCCTCCATCTCTCCTCTCCTCCCTCCATCTCTCCTCTCTTCCCTCCATCCCTCCATCTCTCCTCTCCTCCCTCCATCCCTCCATCTCTCCTCTCCTCTCCTCCCTCCATCCTCCACTCTTCTAGCTAGGTAAATGAGTTTGGATAAGGGGATTGTAAATATAAAGGAGAATAGTTTTACATCTATTGTACCTTATGATTGCTGGAGACTAATGTGAAAACATTCATATAGTAGCGAAGCATATCAACATATCACCTTTTCAACAGGCGAAGTTTAGGAAATGCTGGCCTTATAACTTGCATGGATGAAATGTGGAGACCCGAGCTATAGGCTTCTGTAGTCATGCACAAATGACAGTACAGCGCCAAACCTACCAAGTTGATTTATGACTTCTAGACTGTTTTAATTATATGCCCTGACTTTATTTTCACTGTATTTTTTACAATTTGCATCGTGTTAAGTATTAGCCACTATCGGTAGCCACCGCCAGTTATACTCACACACATTTATAACTGTCACTTTAGTGTTCGTTTCCACACATTTAGCTTCTTTCCATTACATCATTAGTTAACCTTTCTTTCTTCTGTTACGTTCGTCTGGTTGTTCCTGATGATCTCTAGCAATATAAAATCATATTAGGCTAACGTATTACAAGCAGTTATTTGGTAAATGTAGCCTGTTTGATCATTATGGAATGTAGACCATACCTAGCAGTTTAAACCCGGAGCCTGACGCACGGTTCACAACGACTGGACCGCTGTCATCACAGTTCCATGATTAGTTTGGATTATTAGGGTAGATTTCTGTTCAATCCCGATTGTACACTTTTCTCACCTTTCAGGATGAATCAAGCCACTGTATCTTTGAATCACTCATATATTTTGTGCATAAAGGCTCGCCAAACTATTATCTTTATTATTCATAAATGCTTTCTTAACCCTAAATAATTCACAAGATCAGACTATTTTTTAAATCTACCAGTTGGTGCTGAAAAGCAGAGGAATATGCGTATATTTACACAGCTTTCATTCATTGGTCCCTGATATTCTGAACCTTTTATTGTAGTCCATGTCGAGAACATTCTAATTAAAGGTACATTCTAATTAAAGGGATGGCTTTAGATAAATGTACGGAAAACCCTGTTAAATGAAAACTGCACAAGAAAACATGTTGGCCAGCAAGTGGGAGGCTTTTCAACAATTGAATTACATTATTCAGCGTGCAAGGAAACCACACCTGCAAAGCCCGTTACACACCTACATAAGGAAAGTCTGAATACCAACTACTGATATGTGTGTAGGAAAAGAGTACATTTCCTAAGTCTGAATCGGGCCCATAGAGAGCATCTCTATGATGGAGAGATTATTGATCTGATATACATGAAAATAGTGTACAGTTTTCAAAACAGCCCACTGAGTCTGTCCCCCTGCTATGCAACAGATAACCCCATTTATATACTTGTTGTATCTGAACCCACCACCATGTAATATGAGGGCTAAGTACATCCCGGTATTTCAGTAAACATCAATCAGGGGTTCTTCTAAACCCTTATGATACAGCTAATGACTGTCTAACTCAGATTGTAGAATTAACATTTTAGAATTAACATTTTTCGAGAACCAAACCAAGTGACGGAAAAAACATCTGTGCTGTGCCAGGATGGTAATGATGGGGACAGTAACCTCATCTGTGCTGAACCGCCTGTCTGTGTGTGAGGAGAATAACCTCATCTGTGCTGAACCTCCTGTCTGTGTGTGAGTACAATAACCTCATCTGTGCTGAACCGCCTGTCTGTGTGTGAGTAAAATAACCTAATCTGTGCTGAACCGCCTGTCTGTGTGTGAGGAGAATAACCTCATCTGTGCTGAACCGCCTGTCTGTGTGTGAGTACAATAACCTCATCTGTGCTGAACCGCTTGTCTGTGTGTGAGTTCTCTTTCTTTGTGTGTGTGTGTATGTGTGTGTTTGTGCTTGCGTGTGTGTGTGTGTGTGTGTGTGTGTGTGTGTGTGTGTGTGTGTGTGTGTGTGTGTGTGTGTGTGTGTGTGTGTGTGTGTGTGTGTGTGTGTGTGTGTGTGTGTGTGTGTGTGTGTGTGTGTGTGTGTGTGTGTGTGTGTGTGTGTGTGTGTGTGTATGTGGGTGTGTGTGTGTGTATGTGTGTGTGTGTGTGTGTGTGCGCGTGTGTGTGTGTGTGCGTGTGGGTGTGTGTGTGTATGTGGGTGTGTGTGTGTATGTGGGTGTGTGTGTGTATGTGGGTGTGTGTGTATGTGGTTGTGTGTGTGTATGTGGGTGTGTGTGTGTATGTGGTTGTGTGTGTGTATGTGGGTGTGTGTGTATGTGTGTGTGTGTGTGTGGGTGTGTATGTGTGTTTGTGTGTGTGCGTGTGTGTGTGTGTGCGTGTGGGTGTGTGTGTGTATGTGGGTGTGTGTGTGGGTGTGTGTGTATGTGGTTGTGTGTGTGTATGTGGGTGTGTGTGTGTATGTGGTTGTGTGTGTGTATGTGGTTGTGTGTGTGTATGTGTGTGTGTGTGTGGGTGTGTATGTGTGTTTGTGTATGTGGGTGTGTGGGTGTATTTGAACCTTGGTTCCTAATTAAGACTACAGGAACAGAGAAGACAGACTTTAACAAATAACCTTTAAAGCTGTCATCTCTGCACCCATCATCTCTCCAGAGACCAAGGGACTTAGTTAGTATCTCAGATCATATGTGGAAATGAGGTGACACTGCTGTGAGTGATTTTCTAAAGAGATACAATTATTTTTCTTTAATGGATACATTGTGCTTGGGTTCATGAGGGCAACACTTTCAGGTTACTGGATATTGGGTTTCTGTTGGGACGTGTTGGCAAGTTGATGGATGTCCTTTTACCACAAGAAGCAAAGGCTCCCAAAAAGGCTCCAAAAATCTCTTGGTTCTCTGTGGATTATCTCTGCTTCTGTGGCACATTCTCATAACCCTGGAGCGCTGAAAGATGCACTGCGCCCGGTTTAATATAATGAAATTTCCCCCCCGGGGGATAAATAAAGTACCTATCTATCTATCTATCTATCTATCTATCTATCTATCTATCTATCTATCTATCTATCTATCTATCTATCTATCTATCTATCTATCTATCTATCTATCTATCTATCTATCTATCTATCTATCTATCTATCTATCTATCTATCTATCTATCTATCTATCTATCTATCTATCTATCTATCTATCTATCTATCTATCTATCTATCTATCTATCTATCTATCTATCTATCTATCTATCTATCTATCTATCTATCTATCTATCTATCTATCTATCTATCTATCTATCTATCTATCTATCTATCTATCTAAGACTTGTTTTCTATTTGTTTCAGTTAATTGCGGATGCTTGGTGTGTGTGTCTTCTTTTAGACCAGAGATGTGTGTGTGTGTGTGTGTGTGTGTGTGTGTGAGTGTAGACCTTAGGGCCAGGAAGAAGCCAGGGGGGAGCTGGGAAAAGACCACGCTGATGACATGAGCAACAGAGAACACAGACTCAGGGCATCAACACTGAACAGAGTACAACGCAGAGGTCATACATACAAAACATATTTTTGGGATGTTGAATTCAGGTTCATTTTCAGTTCTTAATTAAAGTTGAAAAGACGTCATTCATAGACGTCTATGTTTGGGCCAAATCAAGGCTAGTCCAGACCGGACACATTCTGAACCAAATATAGACGTCTATGATTGGTTCAAATTTGCTCCGGACCGTACCAAAAACTAAAGTCAGTGGATGTGGAAATCAAGGCCGGTCCCTCCTCCTCTCCAGCGCTCATCCTCGCCAGCGTTCTAACTGGCGGTCGGGGGAGGATGGTAGCAACACCCTGATGACCCACACCTGTTCCACATTGGTCATCAGGGTCACTATTTAACCCTGTATGTTTTGTCCACCCCTCACGGGTTATTGTCTTTAGTGTATTGCTGTCTGTAATTAAACCCTCGTCTCTATTTCTGTCTTTTCGCCTCATCTTTCACTTTCACCCCTCGCAATATCACAGAATAACCCGCCCAACCCACTTTTGTTATTTTTTCACCAGCTTGTCTTCGTTTGCACCTTTTGAAATTCTCTCTCCTTTTTTTTTGCACTCATCTCCCTAGGTCTCCATGGACGGGCGCGGAGAGGGAGCTGGGCTACCACGGTTGGGCACCTGAGCTGGAGGAGAGACTCAGAGCCATGGAGGAACAGGTCGCAGGGTTACAGCACTCGGGGATATGATGTCCCTCAGCACCCGATCGTGTGGAGTCTCGTCACGTCCCGAGGGGGGAACTCCGGAGAGCCGTGCCTGAGAAGTATGATGGCAATCCGGAGGGTTGTCGTGGGTTCCTTCTCTAGTGCGAACTTTATTTAGGTGATCAGCCGGTGTTGGACTCGGAAAAGGGAGCGGGGCTGAGGAACTACAGTCTGTCCCCAGATTCATCGCCCAGTTCCGAGCCGTGTTTGACCATCCTGTGGAGGGGCGAGATGCGGGCAAGCGAATTACGCGCCTCGAACAGGGAAGGGGCACGGCCTCGGAGTATGCACTGTCATTCCAGATGTTGGCGGCGTCCAGTGGGTGGAACGAGCCGGCTCTTCGGACCGCTTTCCATAGGGGTCTGCGGGTTGAGGTCCAGATGGAGCTGGCTTGTGTGAGTCAGGCCATGACACTGGACGCCTACATCGCCCGGGCCATTGCCATCGACGGCCATCTCTGGGACCGTGACCAGCTGGCGTGCCGCGCGCATCTTCCCCTTCCTCGATCGGAGCTGGAATATGAGCCGATGGAGGTGGGGATAACGAGACTCTCCGCAGAGGAGAGAGAACGGCGGAGTCGTCAGGGTCTGTGCCTGTACTGCGGTGAGAGAGGGCATGTCAGGAGGGCGTGTCCCTCGGTCCCGGCTGGACGCAGGAAAGGGGTAAGTGGCCAGGAGGCGCAGGTGGGCACGTAGGTGTCTTGCGTGCTGAGCGCATAGCTAGCCCTTTCTGCTGCAACACGTAACCACAGAGAGAGATGTTGCAACATGTAACCACAGAGAGAGATGCTGCAACACGTAACCACAGAGAGAGAGATGTAGCAACACGTAACCACAGAGAGAGATGCTGCAGCATGTAACCACAGAGAGAGATGCTGCAACACGTAACCACAGAGAGTGATGCAGCAACACGAAACCACAGAGAGAGAGAGATTCTGCAACACGTAACTACAGAGAGAGAGATGCTGCAACACGTAACCACAGAGAGAGATACTGCAACACGAAACCACAGAGAGAGATGCTGCAACACGAAACCACAGAGAGAGAGAGATGCTGCAACACGAAACCACAGAGAGAGATGCTGCAACACGAAACCACAGAGAGAGAGAGATGCTGCAACATGTAACCACAGAGAGAGAGATGCTGCAACATGTAACCACAGAGAGAGAGATGCTGCAACATGTAACCACAGAGAGAGAGATGCTGCAACACGTAGCCACAGAGAGAGATGCAGCAACACGTAACCACAGAGAAAGATGCAGCAACATGTAACCACAGAGAGAGATGCTGCAACACGTAACCAAAGAGAGAGATGCTGCAACACGTAACCACAGAGAGAGAGATGCTGCAACACGTAACCACAGAGAGAAATGCTGCAACACGTAACCACATAGAGAGGTGCTGCAACATGTAACCACAGAGAGAGGTGCATATGTAACAGAGTAAGAAAATATATGCTCTTTTATTTGTCAATTTCACCAAGCATTGAATTCATGTTATTGAGAGAATGTTTCAATGTTTCAATATTAGGGTGGCAGGTAGCCTAGTGGTTAGAGTGTTAGGCCAGTAACTGGAAGGTTGCTGGTTTGAATACCTGAGCTGACAAGATGAAGAACCTTTTGATGTGTCCTTGAGCAAGGCACTTAACCCTGATTAGCTCCAGGGGCTGAACCCTGTAGGGAGGCTGTCATTGTAAATGAGAATTTGTTCTTAACTGACTTACCTAGTTAAATAACAAATTCTGTTGATGTTTCATTCATGGATATTTGACTGACATCGTGTGGTTGACTGATGGTATTGCACCCTAGCTGCTCCTACACCATTCCCATGTGTTTCATACTGATGGACTGAATGACTGGTGGGAAGTGCTTCTCCACTCCTTTCCCAGTTAGATATAATTATGTCCAAACTGTCACAGACGATGTATGAACTAATGTACAACGTAATGACATGTAGTTTGTTGTAATGTATTTTGGTTGTTTTGTGTTTTCATGCTAACATGTTAGCTATGCTAGCTAGCTCTTGTCCTGTTAGCCATGTATACTGATAGCTAGCATGTTTTCAAAGTCCAAGTTCAGCATTTTGTTTGTTCAGTTTTTATCCTTATACGTTGTAGGAGTGCAAGCAAAGTCATTGAAGACAACTATTGTGTGTGTTATTGTCTGTCAGAATAAATGATGAATGAGTTGCAGTCATGTGCACCTTTCCCACTGTTTTCTTCACAGTCCTCGATATTACAAATGGATTTCCCAAATGAATCTCCTTGTCCCAAAAACACAGTCCAGTAAGAAATGCATTATGGGACCGGTCCTTGTCTTCTACCACAACTTCTGCTTGTTGGTTCCATTCTATTTTCACACACTTCACTTTCAGATTCACATTCACCATTTCCTTTCGCCTCCCAACCCGAAAACTCTGTCTCGGCTCATTCCACAAACATGTACATGACTGTGCAAGCGCAGACTAGGAACAAATGAACAAACCAGTCCCGATGACATGTAATGGAGTGACATCTGTCTTATGACATGGGAGTGGAGCATGATGGGACTCGATAGAATGACATCTATCTTGAGTTTGCCTTATAACCCACTCCCTCATCCTCTCCAGAGCTCTGGGGTTCAGATTAAGAGTGGGCATGGCTGTGTGTGCGTGCGTGCGTGTGTGTGTCATGGTTACAGTGAATCAGTGGAAGAAGAGGCTCTGTTGATCAGCAACTGTCAGGAGTCCTGTGTAGCTCAAATGGTAGAGCTTAGCGCTTGCAACGCCAGGGTTGTGGATTCGATTCACACAGGGGACCAATACAAAAAAAATGTCAACATGTATGCACTAACTAACTGTAAGACGCTCTGGATAAGAACGTCCGCTAAGTGACTTAAATGTAAAACTCTAATGTTCCTTATACCCATCATGAGGCTTTGGTGATGAGGAAGGACAATAATAATTTGTATGACCATGGCCTTATTTCTATTACAGCATATTGGATGACTGTCATTCATATTCCATTCACCCAGCTCAATGTAACATCAATAGGTTCAGGCTACTACATGATACTCAAATGCTCCCTATACCCATCATGAGGTTGCTACAACCCAGCCTTTGAATGAAAGTTTACAATGTAGGTGCACAGGTTGAGAGAATTTTGAGTAATCAAGGTGACAGACAGACCTTGCCTGCATCTAGCTGATCAAGGGTGTAATCATTAGTCCAACAGTTGCAAAAGAGAGATTCTATTGGACAAATGTTTATCCCTGTTTCGTTCTGTTTAAGAAAGCTTTTCAACAGAATCCCTGATCACACGCAAACACAATTCCCTTTCATAATAGCCACATACAAAAAGCATGATCACTGATCGTTGTAGCTATAATTCCTTCACGTGCACTCCTCCTCTCACCTTTACCCTTCGCTTGTGGACTTCAGTTTGATTAGGTGGACAACATTTCTTATAGGTTGGAGGACGTCGTCCGGAAGTTGTCATAATTACTGTGTATGTCTATGGAAGGGGGTGAGAACCATGAGCCTCCTAGGTTTTGTATTGAAGTCAATGTACCCAGAGGAGGACGGAAACTAGCTGTCCTCCGGCTACACCATGGTGCTACCCTACAGAGTGCTGTTGAGGCTACTGTAGACATTCATTGCCAAACAGTGTGTTTTAATCAATTATTTGGTGACGTGAATATATTTTTGTATAGTTTTATCTAAAAGGATACGTTTTTTAATGTTTCACAATGTTTTATTTTTTATGAAATTCAGTGAGGAGGATGGTCCTCCCCTTCCTCCTCTGAGGAACCTCCACTGCTGTTGATTAATACACTTACATTCTGTTCCCGAGGGACCCTGTTCTACTGTAATGGGTTACTAAGACAACGTTACAGACAGAGGAGAGACCCTGTTCTACTGTAATGGGTTACTAAGACAATGTTACAGACAGAGGAGAGACCCTGTTCTACTGTAATGGGTTACTGAGACAACGTTACAGACAGAGGAGAGACCCTGTTCTACTGTAATGGGTTACTAAGACAACGTTACAGACAGAGGAGAGACCCTGTTCTACTGTAATGGATTACTAAAACAACGTTACAGACAGAGGAAAGGCATGTTTATGTATGACTGTCTCGTGTGTGTGTGTGTGTGTGTGTGTGTGTGTATCTGTTTCGTGTGTGTGTGTGTGTGTGTGTGTGTGTGTGTTTGTGTCTGTGTGTTTGTATGATGAAAATGAAGACTGATGTTACTATTCATAGAGAAGCTGTGGACCACTGGACGATGGCTCAGCAGCACTAGAGCATGAAGCGGATTAACATGTTGTGTATAGAACTCATGCATGTGTGATGTTTCTTCTAGAGAGGCATTCATGTAGGCTTAGAACTTGAGAACATCAGATAGGGTCTGACTTGAAAGATCATGCAGTTCTTTCTTGATGTATTCTTTATTGGTATTTGTTTTGTTTCTCTCTCTCCAGATCTTCTACATATTTCTCCATCAGTAAAGCCCTCTCCTGAGGGGCATGCTTTAGCCCAACCCAACCACCATCTGAAAACAGCCTCCCCAGTCCAGCTGGAGGGAGCGAATGCTCAGCACGTAGCAGTAGCAATGTGTCAGTGACATTCTATGGTCAGCTGCAAGACAACTACAAACACTGCATTATGTTTTGTGGCTTATACATTATGTATTGACAACATGATCAGCAAATAACTGCACCTCAAGGCATTATATTGAGCTTCTGTCCTCAATCTGGGAGTAACACAGATTTCTAGTTGAATTGTTTACATGGTTGAGTAAAACGCCCCTCTTTATTGTGGTACACTGTATTTCGAAAAATATTTCAAAAAGTGCATAGATCTGTTGTCCATGGCTCTTTAGTCCTAAACAAGCACAATCTGGTGTATTGTCTGATAACACCTCTGACCTGACCCATCCACACCTCTGACCTGACCAATCCACACCTCTGACCTGTTTACTATTTACTAGCTAACTAAACAACAGAGTATACAAAATATCCTAACATTATGCAGTAAATACCGTCCCTAGTGGACTAAACAAAACAAGACAGTTTGGTTATAACACGGTAGATTCAGAGAGAGGGGGGTTGGAAGGAAGACAAAGGAATTGGTCTCTATCGGACATGGGAAGCTACGCTCACGTAAATACTAAATCTTATGCACTTTAACAATCGCTCGTTCTGAGAAAGGAATGCAATTTATATACATTTACGATTGAGCTAGGCTTCGATAGCTGAGCTGGTGATGTAAGGCTCTGGTTTGCCCAGCAGAGGTCGCCATTGTCCTTGGTAAAGTCTTTCGGGTCGTCGTAGTGGTTATAGTTGATCTCTTAGAGGAGATGTTTCGGAGAAATGTCTTCTTCCTTTGTCCTAGGCTTACGTACTGTCAAGCTGCAGACTGGTAACGCGATGTCTAGGATGTATCACTTATTCATTAGTGATCAATAGTTCAGAGTTCATACCATTTCAAACATGTGGAGCAAGCGTTTCCTGGACTGTAGAGTTGTAGTTGAAATTCACAATTTTAAACGTGTGGACTAAAGTCCTCACATCCTTGAAACTAGGGTGACTTTCGTCATGGGACTTTTATTCTTGAGTAGAAAAGGGGTTGGTTCATCATTTCCAACCAATGTCTGTTCACTTGGACGTGGCCACTGACTGGGCACAAGTTACCATAAAACAAACTATTTTCATTTTAGAAGATTAAATCACATTGTTATCTTTCCAAAAGTATTCTTATACTTAGTTATACATTTTATCCAATATTCAGATGCAAGCCTCAACTGAGGAACCGGTATAAACAGAGTTAGGGTAATGTGGCTGCACTGTCTTTCATGATGTCACAAAAATTAAACAAAGTGGACAGGGTCGTAGCTGGCTTCTCCACTGACCGTTTCCCACATTTTCCAAAATATGAATATTGTTCAATTCTCAAATTCTGGGATGTAGTAGTATTGGCGGGATTAAATCCTTTTTTTCTACTGTGACTCTCTCTCCCCATACTGCATGCCCAGGGGGAAGAGAGTCTCTGCCAGGAATTTATGACGTCATAAAAGTCATAAAACTCCCCCCCCCCCCTCCCCTCCTAACAGGAGAGGGGGGGTGTTCACATTTCACTGAAAGGCTTAGTGTCATGACAGAATCATTGTACCATCTAAACCACCGTAATAAGCTAGTATATTGTAGAGAACCGCTGTGAAATATATATACTTTTCAGCTGTTTGAAGCGGGTGTAAAAAAAACGAAAGTAAAAGACACAAAAATGAAACATAAACACGGGAAGCATAGTAATAGCAAACAGCAGATCTACTGCTTATTAGACTTGCTTTCTATGAGAATGACAGATCTATAACTCACATTTCTATGTGAATGTGGTCGGGTCACGCAAAAAGTTACATATTGCAGCTTTAATGAGTACATAGCTGCTGCCATGCCTTTTGATGTGGGAACTCCAGCTTTCTGCAGTGTACATTTGAAAAGGAGGAGAGGAGAACGGGAGGGTGCTGGTGATGGACTTTGACATGACATGGAGGAACACTGTAATTGGTCAGTCAGTCATAAACGGATTATCATAATTGGATCCATCGTTGATGCACAGCAAAGTGAGTTAAAACGTAAAGAAATGTATTGACAAAATGACGCTGGTCAAATATAGTGTTGTGAGTATGATTGCTTTTAAGAGTGCTTTTCCCCCTTGACTCTACTGTACGGAATCAGGCCAAGATGTTGATACATCTCATTGATGACACTGCCTGCCACCCAACAACACTAATACAACAGAGACAATGGAACATATCATATTATACACAAGCTCAGATTTCCGTTCTCAGGTTCATTATCCCAGTATAAAGCCTGTCTATATTAATCAAAGGTAATAGTCTCAGCCAGCCAGGCAGCCAGCCAGCCAGCCAGCCAGCCAGCCAGGCATTGACATGAAGAGACACAGTATGTGCATCCCAAATGGCACTCTCTTTCCAATACAGTATGGCGCACTACTTTTGACCAGAGCCTTATTGGCCCCCAGGTCAAAAGTGGTGCACTTTGAAAAGTATAGGGGGCCATTTGAGACGTTGCAGTATCACTGAAGCCTGAGGAGAATGATAGAACAGCACAGGGGCGGAGCCAGAGGCGTGTTCGGGGTCTATCATCTACCCCTGACATCTGATTGGCCACCCCGGGTGCCATCCCAAAATTTCATTCGCTAGTGGCAGTTTGATGCTGATTGACATCTCATTTCACCTCTTGTTGAAAGAAACATTTATTTTGACGTTGGGCGGCGCATTTTTTAAATCGAGGACGAGGAAGAGAGAATATTAACGTTGGTTGAGATACAGAAGAAGAAGAATAAGAATAAAATACAGAAGAAGAAGAGAGAATATTCCCACAGCTCCACCAGCTCTTTTCACCATTGGCTACAGCATCATATTTGAAGTAAGCTTTAATGTTTAGCATCATGTATAGGTGCTGTGACATTTTTATTGTGATTATACACTAATGGTTCTTGTGTTATGTTAATGTAATAGATGTATCAAGGGACGACACAGAGACCTCTGGCTCTGAGCAAGACAGTGAGCCAGAGCTGCCAGGAGAAGATGTCATGGAGCCCCTCCCAACTGCATCAAGCACCAGATATGCTGTTCAAAAAGGACCAATGGTAGGCCAGGCCTATACTTTAAACTACACATATTAGTTAGTAGCTGTTACTATCTAATCTGATCCCTTAATTATACATTTCCATAGAGATATGACACATTATTTAACGTGTATTTCAGACATTTCAAGATCCAGAGAAGAGGGTCCTGTACAGCCGTGTTTAAAAACAAAAAGAAAGCGGAGGAAAACTGTACTTACAATTAAAACAATTGCAGACGTGCTCCTATTAACTGCCACTCAAAATAACTCTCACAACAACAACAATTATTTGACAATCTTAATAGCAAAGCATGACCATCTCATAGAGAAAAGGATGAATGCATGTGGCAATGCTAAGTACACAAGCCACCAAATCCAGAAGGAAGTTCTTGAGGGTTTAGCTGAGACGGTACAAAGTGAAATAACAAGACAAGTAAAAGAAGGTGACGTTTTTAGTGTGAGGTACTACTACAACGGGGCCATCAACGAAAGCCTTTTACTCTTTCAGTTACACCAGTCAGCAGTGCTTCTTACGAGAAAAGCTTCTCAGCTTTAAAACTGATTAAAACCCACAACAATGGTTGATGACAGGTTAAGTCACCTGGGAATTCTCAGTGTTGAGTCAAGGAGGGCACGCTCCCTCAACATGGATGAGTTTGTGAAACATTTTGCCAGTATTATGCCGTTTTAAATCTACCTAAATCTAATTTGGCACTTCTCTCTGGTCATGATTAAAACCTGCGCTGTGTCCTAGCTAGTACACAGACATTCTAAAATGATAAATCCAAAGGGTATCATGTCACACAGATTTAATTTGGTCTTGATTAGGTCAATTCCAAAACTTTTCACAATAACATAATATATATGAGCATAAATATGATTCTGTAAGTTCATGATATTGATGATGATTTTTCAAGTCCATTTCTGCTTGATACCTGGTATGTCAAATTGCAGTGTGTTTTTTAAGTAAATGTACTTCTTTGTAAATAAACTATGCAATTTATGTAGCACTCCTTGGTGCTTTAGCTCTATTTTCTGAAAATATTTTGGATGTTCAACACTTATGGACCCAGATTATATATTCATGAAAACAGAGTTGGACCACACTATCTGCCACATTGAAGAACTCCGGGTTTAAGTGAATTAGCACTTCTACCTCTAATAAGTAATCATAGGATTCATTCATGCTCCTTAGATTCCAGGTTAGGGTTACACACTCATTTTCTGTCATGGTCTCTGGACCCCCTGAAGTGGCCTTGGCTTCTCTCCTCTCAGCATCTCAACGACATCCCACTGTTCCAGAAGCAATGCTATCAAAACAAAACCAATGCCTGCGTGTATGTCTCACCGCCACCCGCCGCGGCACGCTGGAATTATCCACCCCCTTACTTCTTTCCTTCTTAATGCGTTTGAGCCAATCAGTTTTGTTGTGACAAGGTAGGTTTGGTATACAGAAGATAAAAGACCAAGTCCTATGGAGGCGTACTTAACCAGCATGGCTACAGCATTCTGCAGCGATACGCCATCCGCTTAGTGGGACTATCATTTGGTTTTTAACCTTTTAACCATGCTGTGTGGGGGCTATTTGACCAAGAAGGAGAGTGATGGAGAGCTGCATCAGATGACCTGGCCTCCACAATCACCCAACCTTAACCCAATTGAGATGGTCTGAGATGAGTTGGACCGCAGGGTGAAGGAAAAGCAGCCAACAAATTCTCAGCATAATTATGTGGGAACTCCTTCAAGACTGTTGGAAAAGCATTCCAGGTGAAACTGGTTGAGAGAATGCCAAGAGTGTGCAAAGCTGTCATCAAGGCAAAGGGTGGCTACTTTGAAGAATCTAAAATCTAAAATATATTTGATTTGTTCAACACTGTTTTGGTTACTACCTGATTCCCACCTCTCTGATTCAGAGGGGTTGGGTTAAATGCCGAAGACACATTTTAGGTGAATACATATATATATATATTTTTTTTTCTTTCACCTTTATTTAACTAGTCAGTTAAGAACAAATTATTATTTATAATGACGGCCTACCAAAAGGCAAAAGACCTCCTGCGGGGACGGGGGCTGGGATTAAATTATTATTTTTTTCTTTAAAAATAAATAAATATAGGACCAAACACACATCACGACAAGAGAGACAAAACAACACTACATAAAGAGAGACCTAAGACAACAACATAGCAAGGCAGCAACACATGACAACACAGCATGGTAGCAACATAACATGACAACAACATGGTAGCAACACAACATGGTAGCAGCACAAAACATGGTACAAACATTATTGGGCACAGACAGCAGCACAAAGGGCAAGAAGGTAGAGATGACAATATATCACGCAAAACAGCCACAACTGTCAGTAAGAGTGTCCATGATTGAGTCTTTGAATGAAGAGATTGAGATAAAACTGTCCAGTTTGAGTGTTTGTTGCAGCTCGTTCCAGTCGCTAGCTGCAGTAAATTTAAAAGATGAGTGACCTATGTGTGTGCATGGGGACCTTTAACAGAATGTGACTTGCAGAACAGGTCTTGTATGTGGAGGATGAGGGCTGCAGTAGATATCTCAGATAGGGGGGAGTGAGGCCTAAGAGGGTTTTATAAATAAGCATCAACCAATGGGTCTTGCGACGGGTATACAGAGATGACCAGTTCACAGAGGAGTATAGAGTGCAGTGATGTGTCCTATAAGGAGCATTGGTGGCAAATCTGATGGCTGAATGGTAAAGAACATCTAGCCGCTCAAGAACACCTTAACCTGCCGATCTATAAATTCTCCATAATCTAGCATGGGTAGGATGGTCATCTGAATCAGCGTTAGTTTGGCAGCTGGGGTGAAAGAGGAGTGATTACGATAGAGGAAACCAAGTCTAGATTTAACTTTAGCCTGCAGCTTTGATATGTGCTGAGAGAAGGACAGTGTACCGTCTAGCCAAGCTCTAAACCCTCAGAGGTAGTAATCACACCTGTGGGGGGAGGGGCATTCTTCTCACCAAACCATATGACCTTTGTTTTGGAGGTGTTCAGAACATGGTTAAGGGTAGAGAAAGCTTGTTGGATACTAAGAAAGCTTTGTTGTAGAGCATTTAACACAAAATCGGGGAAAGGCCCAGATGAGTATAAGACTGTATCTTCTGCATATAAATGGATGAGAGAGCTTCCTGCTGCCTGAGCTATGTTGTTGATGTAAATTGAGAAGAGCGTGGGGCCTAGGATTGAGCCTTGTGGTACACCCTTGATGACAGACAGCATTCAGGTGTACAACTAGTATCCCCCCTTTCCCTTCCATATGTGTTATTTCATAGTTTTGATGTCTTCATTATTATTCTACAATGTAGAAAGTAGTAAAAATTAAGAAAACCCATGGAATGAGTAAGTGTGTCCAAACGTTTGACTGGTACTGTACATACAAACAAACAGCATATTTGAAGGAATATTCAAAGCTAGTAATGCAGATTCCAATTCTGAGTGGCCTTGTGGAAATTCTAAACAGTACATATTGTTCTATAGTCAGTGTAGTTTCTCACCTTGTGATGGTAGCTAGGGTATCCTTAGCTGTAGCCTCCATAGGATATCCTTAGTCCTGATATGGCTGTAGCCTCCATAGGATATCCTTAGTCCTGATATGGCTGTAGCCTCCATAGGATATCCTTAGTCCTGATATGGCTGTAGCCTCCATAGGATATCCTTAGTCCTGATATGGCTGTAGCCTCCATAGGATATCCTTAGTCCTGATATGGCTGTAGCCTCCATAGGATATCCTTAGTCCTGATATGGCTATAGCCTCCATAGGATATCCTTAGTCCTGATATGGATATAGCCTCCATAGGATATCCTTACTGTACATGTGTGACAAATTGGCCACTAGCTAAATGTGATGTTAGCTGTAGTTCTGACTACACACACACACACACACACACACACACACACACACACACACACACACACACACACACACACACACACACACACACACACACACACACATCCATCCAGCCAGCTGTAAGAGCACCCCATAATTACATGTCTAATTGCAGAACCAATTACAGACAGCCTATTAGTAGCTCGTTAGATCATTTGTCACCCCGGACCCTAATGTGGTGTAAAACAACACATTCATTAGATACAGGCTAGAAATTGAATATATTTGTGGAGGGAGGGAAGAAGGGGGGAGGGAGGGAGGAGGGAGGGAGGGAGGGAGGGAGGGGAGGGGGAAGTGAGGGAGGGGAGAGGAGAGGAGGGGAGGGCAGGGCAGGGGAGGGGGAGGGAAGAGTGGGGGAGGGAGTGTGTCATGATTGTGTGTGTGTGTGTGTGTGTGGGGTTAGCTGATGGAGAGAGGCTATGAGTCCCAGGAAATTAGGATCTAAACAGGCAGTAGATCTCTGCTCCAAACCAACTCGATCCAGATTAATCTCCTGAGGGGGGAATCCATCAAACCAGCCACACAGAGAGAGAAGAGAGAGATTGAGCAGAGAGAGAGGAGATGGACTGAGAGCCCCAGTCCTTTATGGCACCTAGTGACAGAGAGTGATGGGGCCGGGCGTTTTAGATAGATCTCTTCAGAATCTGCCCCCCCTTGAAAATGGAACTGGCAGCTGGCAGGCAGGCCCTTTAAAGAGACAGTAGAGCCTATAGATCACAGGCAGAGTGATATGTTTATGTGCATAACTGACCTATATCAGCTGATGGTAGATGGGCGGAACAGAGTCCTACTAAACCAAACAGTCATCCTGAGACCAGCCCTCTCCTCCAACCTACACAGAGTCCTACTAAACCAAACAGTCATCCAGAGACCAGCCCTCTCCTCCAACCTACACAGAGTCCTACTAAACCAAACAGTCATCCAGAGACCAGCCCTCTCCTCCAACCTACACAGAGTCCTACTAAACCAAACAGTCATCCAGAGACCAGCCCTCTCCTCCAACCTATACAGAGTACTACTAAACCAAACAGTCATCCAGAGACCAGCCCTCTCCTCCAACCTACACAGAGTACTACACACAAACAATTTTTTTTGGGGGGGTGGGGTGAGGGGGGATTGTTTAAAGGACAGACATCCATGGAAGATCTTTTGAAGCAATTAGTCACTTCCAATAACATGCAACAAGAAGCCAATCGGCAGCAAGCGGAAACCAATCACTTGTTATTGGAGGAACAAAGGAAGTGTCAACAACAGATGGACATGGACATGCAAAAGTTAACTGCTGAAATCACGGCGGTGAAAATGGCTCAACAGACCGCTGGTCTACCCATCGTGGCCACTCGGTATCTGCAGAAGATGACGCCGGATGATGATGTTGAGGCTTTCCTCAAGACATTTGAGCACACGGCAGAACGAGAGGCATGGCCACAGATAAAATGGTCAGGAATACTGGGGACGCACAACAGGCGTGGTCTGATCTGGAAGCAACAGAAGCCAATGAATACAACACAGTGAAGAAGGAAATATTAGCACGGTTGGGAGTCCCTGTCTCTCTGAGGGCACAGCGGTTCCACACTTGGAAGTATCAACCCGAGAAGGCAGCCAGGTCACAGTTGTTTGACCTGATCCACCTAGCAAAAAAAAAAAAATGGCCTCAGTATTGGGGACATCGTGGAAAGAATAGCGATTGACAACTACATCCGGGCCTTACCTTACAAGTTAAAGAAGGTTGTCAGACTGGGCAGTCCCACCACAGCTGAAGGTGGGGGTGGACTTCATTGAGAGATGTTCGAGCAACTAAAGAACTATTCGAACCCTGTCGCTTGGACAGACCACTCAGGAAAAGGGAGGGTCTCCAAGAAGGAGGAAGAAGGACATCTCAACTGCAAACTCCCCGGGTTTGGAAAGGAAGAATCCAAAGAGTGGATGGTAACGGGGGCGCCAGGACCAGGTTTTTCCACCCGAAGCAAAGATGAGGAATAGAGGGGAGGATACTGACACCTGGGAGTGCTACAGTTGTTGCGAAATAGGACACATTGCATGGAACTGTCCCAAGAAGGTGGAACCCATGCAGGTCGACATTTCCAATCTACACCACTGCCATGTCCAAGCCCACCGCCATCCACCGCACCTCAGTCGGGTACAGGTCCAAGGGTAAGAAGTTGATGCTCTTTCAGACTATGGTCTCCCTCATCCTGCCTTCACTATTAACCCAGCCGCAGAGGAATGGCGTTCCAACCATGGACATCACCTGTATACACGGGACACTAAAACGTACCCAACTGCAGATGTAGAGATTAACACCACCAGAGGGTGGTTTAGAGGTAACCTAGGTATGATTGAGAACCTACCATATCACGTGCTACTGGGTCGCAACTAATCCGCTTAACAGCGGTCCTCGACGCCCTTTGGCAAGCAGGACTCACGGCCAACCCAAAGAAATGCATGCTGGGTGTAATTGAAGCAAAGTATCTGGGCTATTCCATAGGGCGAGTTTTGATCAAACCACAAGAGAACAAGGTTGTGGCGATCCAGGATTGGCCTCGACCAGTGAATAAGAAACAGGTACGGTCTTTCCTGGGAATAACCGGTTATTACAGACGTTTCATCCAGGATTCTGCAATTATTTCAGGACCCCTGTGTGACCTGACTCAGAAGGCCAAACCTGCCATGGTACAGTGGAACCCTGCGGTCGAAGAGACGTTTAAGAAACTGAAAAAGGCTTGTGCACTGCCCCTGTGTTGTATTCGCCAAATTTCTCAAAACCTTTGATTGCACAGACAGATGCATCGGACACTGTAATTGGAGCTGTACTTGCAGGAAGTGGATGGAGAGGAACATCCTGTGCTGTACATTAGCCGTAAGTTGATTCCTTGTGAAACCAAATATGCAACTGTGGAAAAACAGTGTTAGGTAATCAAATGGGCGCTGGAGTCCTTGAAATATTATGTTCTGGGCCACAAGTTTGTGTTGATGACAGATCACGCTCCCCTTACCTGGATGAAGCAGAATAAGGACACTAACGCCCGGATCACCCGGTGGTTCCTCAGCCTCCAGCCTTTCCACTCTCGGATCGTCCATCGTTCGGGTTCTAAATATGTTAATGCTGATGCCATGTCTTGTATGCATGCCATGTTTTCCTCGACCGCTCCGACCACAGGGTCAACGCTGAGCGCGAAGGTACGTATGTAACGGTTTCAGGGGTTGTGTGGTGGATGGACGGTATGTGCCTGCAAGGTTTCTTTGTTTTCTGGCTTCCAGGACCAAGGACAGCAATGTGAAGTATTCCCCAGGTGCAGGACCATGGACAGCTCAGGGGAAAACTTCTAGACTGCAGCAGAACAGCCGCACCTCTCTCCAGATATAATCAGTGCCAAACTGCAGACAGGGAAACCAATCAGGGCCTCTGGGTATTCTTTCTTTGTCTTTCCTTTGACCCTGGCAGGTGAAGGAGTAAGAGGTTATTGGGGAGACGGAAGATACGATGGAGAAGGACGATTAACGGACGAAAGGAACTTACGGATTGAACGCCCCAAAGACCAAGATTGGAGGACCTTCCACTGGTGACGAAGTGTTTAATCTGTTTGTTTTGAGTTTGAAATACCAGGAACGCTGCCGAAACCTGATAGTAGTGAACTGATTGAACCCTTTACATGGACTGGAGGTGTGTGTTTGTATGTGTGAACCCTGCCTTACAAAGATACTGGCGCCAAAACCGCCACACTACACACAGTACTACTGAACCAAACAGTCATTCAGAGACCAGCCCTCACCTCCCACCTAAAGTAGATGTTAATCTGTGGTCCCTGGGTCATGGCCTGGTTCATCAGTACACAAACACTCACTGAACATCAACATTTAAAGTGTAATCTGGAGATTCACTGTAATTTGGTTAAATTAAGAACCTGAACTCTTTGATCATCGACTGGCAACATATATAAATATTCATCATATTTACAGATGGCAGGCTACTGTATATCCCAAATGGCACCCTATTCTCCACATAGTGCCCTATGGGCCCTGTTCAACAGTAGTACACTATAGGGAATATGGGGCCATTTGAGGCACAACTTGTGAATGGTTAATGAAGGGTAGTATTGTCTAACCATGTCTAATATGTCATCAGATCAACATCTCATGTGGATAGTGGCGGATGCACACACGCAGTGAACATTTTGTTAGTGTCTTGTCATTTGTCATCTGTCTGGAAGTTGAGTTTCTGGTTGCCAGCATCGTGCAGTTAAAAAGCCATTAGATGAGAGAAATATACACTGGGGGCCAAAAGTTTGGAATATTACTCATTCAAGGGTTTTTCTTTATTTGTACTATTTTCTACATTGTAGAATAATAGTGAAGACATCAAAACTATGACCTAACACATATGAAATCATGTAGTAACCAAAAAAGTATTAAACAAATCAAAATATATTTTATATTTGAGATTCTTCAAAGTAGCCACTCTTTGCCTTGATCACAGCTTTGCACAGATAGTACAACCTCTTTTGTCTACGTGGCAGAAACAGGCCCTGGGAAAAGTAAAAAGTGATTTAGCTCGTCTGTGTAGATTAAGATAGCTGATATCGCCACCATTTCTCTGTTCCTCCCATGCACTTCACACATATCTAAATTCCTGCCGATCGTAAACATAGGAGGTCACATACTGCGGTCGTACCCAAGCAGCTCATCAATCTGTACGCTCAGATTTATGACTAAGTCACACAAGACAAGCCTGTATTATCAAAAATACTAACATATAACAATGGACAATTATCAAAGTAAAAACAGCATAGTATGTAATGAATATTACATTTACACCACAGGTCCCACTGTTGACAGTGCATGTCAGAGCAGAAACCAAGCCACGAGGTCGAAGGAATTGTCCGTAGAGCTCCGAGACAGGATTGTGTCAAGGCACAGATCTGGGGAAGGGTACCAACATCATTGCCGTAGATGCTACAAAGTGCTGCCCTGTCAAAGGCGTTTGATCATTCTGTTTTGCTGAAGAAGTTATCAAGAATAGGCCTGGGATAAACAGGACAGCCTGTTTATGGTTTCAGAATTACCTTAGCGACAGAACTCAGGCCATCTTGACAGATGGGGTTATGTCTGTATTTCTCAAGATTCAAAAAAGTGTTTTAACTCATATAGAAAATCTGACTAAGATACAAGATTGTTTTTTTATATCGAAATAAATCATACCTCAGTATTCAAAATAGGAGAAAGATTGTTAAAACAACGCTTCTCCCTGTATTGGATTTTGGTGATATTGTTTACATGCATGCTGCAACCTCTGTTTTAAAACACTTGGACGCAGTCTACCATTCCACAATACGTTTTATCACAGGGGACAATTTTAGGACTCCTTGTAGTCTGTATAGAAATATGGGATGGACCTCTCTGTCTGTAAGAAGAGAGCTGAAATCTATTTTATTTATTTACAAAGTAATCTTACAGAAACTCACCCTTCATATGTAACTTCATTAATTAAGTTAAGAATCATAAGTTACCAAATCCGTTCACAGGAATGGATAACACTAGAGATCCCGTCAGTCTCCACAGATTTGGGAAAATCTGCGTTTTGTTTTTTTTACCCCTAATTTGTGGAATAATCTGCAGTTAGATTTAAATGATTGATGGAGGACATCTATGTAGTTGAATGTGATTGCTTTTATTATATATGTTTATTTTGTTATTGTGTGCTGAATTATATATTTTTTATAAATATATGTGTATGTTGTTGTATTATTCTGTTTGTATTGTAATGTATACAAGGCTAGATGTTTAATCTCAATGTGACTCCATGTGTAAATAAAGGTAAAATAAAAAATATCACTCTGTCATACAGTACACGCTTTTATTTTTTGTTGCTAGGCTACCTGGCTAAAAAGCTAGCCTAACTTTAATTCATCAGCAATGTTAGCTAGTTAACATTAGCCTTCTACATCTAGCTACATGTTGAACTTGTATCCTCTCAGGACAGGGGCACCACGTATATAATCATTGTCCAATACAGAGAATTAAGTAAAACCTATCCATGGCTAATTTAGGAAAGAGCAAATTAAACCAGCCACCAGAGGACAACAACACAACGACACCATTCACAGTTGAGCTCGCCGCTGATTGGCTAATTTTGCTGACTTTCATTGTCAAGGGAGGCCATTCCTTTCCCTTCAATGCAATGTCATCCTGGTTTGGACCAGACATAATGATAGACATTTACATTTCAGTAGACTTATAGTTAGTTCATACATGTCCATACTTATTTCGAAATGGTACCCCGATACCCCGTGGGAATCGAACCCACAACCCTGGGGTTGCAAGCGCAATTCTTGCGCTTGAGCTACACGGGACTGTTTCGCTCGCTCGGATGCTTTCGCATGTGAGACACATTCAGCGCAACGGAGGAGAGTTATATTGGCAGAGGTAGCCCACGAGCGGTCTTTTCCGTGCGTATGCACATTTGTTGATATTCTTTGATGGTTATCAAGTTGTTAGCCCAGTTAGAGGTACGTATAGGTCAGCAATGGTGAGTTACTGCTTCCTACAAGATCAAAAAAAACGTTTAGGCTATATTTCAAGCTATCTTTAAAAAATACCAGACAGGTAAAAAGCTTGTCTTAATTAAAGGTGCAGCCTACATCGTCTAATTCTCTGTATAGTAATACTAAAGCATTTTATTTTGTAATGTGCTTTCTTGCATCATACAACACAATACAATGCAATGTAGGCCTGCATTGAACTCCACATATAGGCTAATGTAGGCTATATCATAGAAATCAAAAGCTATTTCCATGTGAAAATGTTATTGAATTAGCTCCATTGGTTTTGTTGATAGCCCTTCATTATGCTCAAATAGCCACAATAGCCCATTGGCTACTGTCTAAAACTGTAAGGGTACAGCCTCAGTGTTCTCTGTAAACAAGCGCCCGGAAGTTGTACAAAATTCTCACAATGTTCAAGTTTCCGCTTACAAGACCTAAAATTTGCCCAGTGCCCCCCAAAAATGGAGGGAACATTGGGTACAGGGCGATGCCCCTCCACCTAACCCTGGTACCTGTATGCCCTGCCAGCCCAGCAGGCCTCTCTCATACACCTACCTATGCCCATACATCTACCCATGCCCATACACCTACACATGCCCATACACCTACCCATGCCCATACACCTACCCATGCCCATACACCTACACATGCCCATACACCTACCCATGCCCATACACCTACACATGCCCATACACCTACCCATGCCCATACACCTACCCATGCCCATACACCTACCCATGCCCATACACCTACCCATGCCCATACACCTACCCATGCCCATACACCTACCCATGCCCATACACCTACCCATGCCCATACACCTACCCATGCCCACAGCCCCTGGGCCCACAACCCCTCCCTACAAACCCATGAGATGCTTAGCTACTTGCTGAATGATGGCATGCCATATCTTTCTGTCCATCATGGAGGCTACAAGGTCCTCCGTTTGAGCCCAGTGTCTCGGCAGATGTTATCCACTAATGTCACCATGAGCCAGCTACAGAACAGACTGTGGATACAAGGAGATATCTGTGGAAAGTGAGGACGATAATGGAATACGATAACTCAATACTTTTTGGGATCAGACTTTTAATTGGACTTTTAAGTTCACATAACATTACCTCATACATTTCTGTATATTATATACCATTTTATATAATATACATTTCCCCCAGATGATTTACATGTCTTTCTAAAAGTCTGCTATCTATTGAAACAGAAGCGTTATATTGATGTTGTTGTACTGAACAGACTGTTGTTTTGATCCAAATATCAAAGGAGAGAAGTAAGTTGTAAATTGTAAAAAATGATTCCTTGAGAAACACAACAGAAATGCAAAATGATCATCTATTCCATCATGTCTAGAAGGTTCTACGTATATACTGACTGAACTACAAAGACAGTCAATTATTCCCAGTATGTTTATTGACCGGTAGTAGTAGCACAAAGCACAGCAAAACTACCTGAATGATATGCATGAACACAGATGTCTCAAAGTTGTATATTTCAAATGGACATTTTGTGATGATAATGTTTCTATAAAACCTTCATGAGATACACAGACTGTATGAACCAAGTAGATCAGAGACACATTGTCATGCATGCGTTAGGTGACCCAGTCAAACGCACTTCTTTTTACAAATGAATTGAGTTTGTCAGTTCAGCTCAGAAATCAACAGCCAGCTTCCACCTCGGTTTTCTTCACCTTGATCAGCTTTCGGAGAATTCAAGAAATGTAACATCCACAAATCTGCTGCTAGAATAAAATAAAGGATGTACCTCCCCTTTATCCAGCCCTGTGACCATTGTATTACCCTTAATAACGGCATATAACTGATGTTATGTCTTATGTAGCTGTTATAAAGGCTTTATGAATACCCACATAAGTGTTGTTGTTTTAGGGTATATGATGGTACTCAAGACTCGCCGTCAGTTAGTTACAAATCCATTCATATCTCTGTCTCTCTGTCTCCAACTCTCACTGTGCCAAGGATAAATCTGCCAGATGGGTAGTTTGTGCTTTCAATTAAAAACAGGAACTACGACGCCAGGATGTAAAACTAAGACTGCGTCTGAAATGACACACTATTCCCTACGTAGTGCATTATCTTGGACTTATAAAGTTGTCCACTACATTGGGAATAGGGTACCATTTGGGACGCGGCGTGAGATTGAACCACCACTATCAGGATGGTGGCATTATCAGTAGTATGAGTCTGAACGTTGAATTTCGTGTATAGATAAAGCATCCATTCACATTTTCAGTAAGTAACAGTTAGTATCTCAAGTATTACCTTATGCTAGTTCAAGCTCCTTGTTAGGTTTTTCTGTCAGCATTATAATATAATATTGATTGTCTTGATCAGACCCACTATGTATTCAATCCCTGAATATCAATCAGAGGAAAATCACATTTATAATCCACACCACCAACCCATAAAAAGCAGGCCCAAATAAATAATAAATATCTGATTATATAACTCTTTACTTTTTAATGAAGATGTCATAGATCTGCATGGTCTTCTTATCTCTGTGAAATCTGTAACCATATCTTGTGAAATGTTAATATGTGATTTTGCTTGAAGATAAATCGGATGATTTCTATGTCATCTTAATATACTATTTCTATGATAGTATATTGCGATGGTAACTGGTAAGAAACTAACAGGTCTACATTGTCTTGGGGTCTTTATACAAAGGGAAGAACAATAATAACACAACACTCTGGAGTAGATAAACCTCATCCAACCAGGGATTGGATGTGAGGGGAGGTGGTAGAGCTCCGTTGTGACTGCGAGGGATTCCATTGGTCAGGAGTCAGGGAGTGCCTCATGATAACCAGGAAGTGAACAAGTGAATGGTTAAGGACATAGAGTGTATAGAATGACCTGTGAACCAGAAGGGTTCAGTGGGATCCCACAATGCAGCATGCTTTTTGACAAAACAGAACCAAAGTGTGAACCAATCACAGAGGAAATACGTATCATGCTATGACATCAAAACCGATAGCAAATCAAATGTTTTAACCCTCTCCTCCCTCCCTGTATAGTCAACTTTGTCAATTTTACTGTGTTAAGAATCGCATAAACATCATCATCATATCCCTTTCCTATACAATATATATTCACTATTCTATCTAGAGGAAGAACAATCCTGTCCAAATTCATTTTATTTATTTTTTTTACACACTGAGGACATAAAGGTGAATCTAAAAAGCAAACCAACTTATTATTCATAAATAATTAATTAACGTTTTCCTCTAATCAATCATGATTAATAACGTTTTTTATAATACAAGACTAGTAGTCACATAATGCAAGTCAAGCTTCTGTGATGATTTATAAATATCCTAAACAATACCACACATCCTCACACTGAGACAAGTAGTAGGCGATGTAACTGAACCACACAGAGCTGGGTAAAATGAGGAAGGAGGAAGTAGGAAGCAGAGGATGAGGAAAATTCAACCCCATTGGCCCACAAACCCAGGAAGTAAGTGAGTCCAGCCGAGCCCAGTCCAGTGAGTCCAGTCCAAGCCCTCGTCGGCCTCCGTGACAATGACCACAATCCCAGCCGTCTCCGTGACAACCGGCCGAGTCGCACCCCAGTTCCGGTCTCAGTGACAGCCCTTCATACCCGACACGTAGGGTGACTCCTGCTGGCGACACAGTGTCGTCATCCCCTCCTGGTGTTCCTCAGGGCAGTCCACAAAGTCCGGCACCGGAAGCCCCGACAGGATCATGACTGACTTGTTCCAGATCATGAAGGTGGGCGCCACGGGGAGCAGGAAGCTGACCTCGAAGGTGTGCAGGTGTTGGGAGTTCATGGCGTCGTAGAAAGACAGGGAGTTGTTGTCATAGTCCAGAAGGACTCCCAGACGTCTGAGCTGGTGGCTGGCCTCCACCAGTATCTCTTTGCCATTGTGACGCACCATGAAGTTGTTGTTACAGCGGGAGAACACCCAGGAAGAGGAGTTCTTACCACTCCACTCGTTCTTAGGGGCTGACTTGTAGGCCACGCCCACAGCGTACCTGTCAGAGGGGATTGCAGAGTGTTAGGAAGGGCCAATCATTGACTAAGGTTTGGAATGTTCAGTGAAGTCTTTTGTCACTATTGTAGAGAAGAAATCAACAGTGTAAAAAATGACATTCTACAATTGTACATATTTTGTATCGATAAAGCTTATTCCACGAACTATAGTGGATGTTATATGATCGATGGAGGTAAATCAAGTGTTTCTGCATGAAGCTGTGAACAGTGAAGAGTATTATCAATATCACAACTCACCAGGTGGAGGCACCCAGCAACACCTCCCAGTAGTGACAGCCGCTGTCGATGAAGACGCTTCCTGCTGCTCCGTACGACCCCGTGCTGCTGAAGCGCTCTGGCGTGTGGCTCTTCTTCAGGGAGCTCTCATCCTTCTCCATGGTCAGGCAGTCGTTGGACAGACGCAGCTTCTTGTGGGCCGTCTTTGGGTCAAGCTTAAAAGGCTGACCTGGAAGAGAGGTGGAGGAGAGACATCAGCAGCAGTTGAAAGGCAGACGGACACTCAGCCTCAGGTCTAGTGTCTCAGGATATTGTGAATAATGCTGTGAGTTTTATGACAGGGACCATGAAATTTACTTGCATCATCTAAATTTGGAAGTCAACATTGGGAAAAACAGAAAGAGAGAATTGGGGATGAAACAGGTAGTTTGGGTATAAAATGACGAAGAGCATCTTGGAGGTAGTCGTTGGCCCTGGACAACCTGACATTTAACTCTGACAACTCCTTTTCCTCCAACCCTTCTTCTTCTTCTTCTTCTTCTTCTTCTCCTCTTCCAGGGCTTAATGAGCAACAATGGAGCCCCCTCCCTCCATCCCCTCCTCTCCCTCTCCTCCCTGCCTGCCCAATAATCTCCTTTCCAAGTGTGTGTTACTGCACACGGATATGAGATGCTTTGGCAGTGTGCTTCTGGAAGCCAATTACATGAATAGGCTCTCTGCTTTGATCTGCTTATCGCTTCGAGCACAGCCATTTTCAAACACACACTGGCTCTGTCACAGGTTTCCTGGGGACTGCTCCTGAGAGTGATCTGGTTGGCTGAGTGAGGAGAGGAAGGGACTGACGCTGCTGCATGTGACGGGCTACAGAGGACAAACACACACACAGGCGGGTACACTGATGCACATGTTGCGATCAACAAACCAGAACCGTCAACACAAACACACACAGCATCCCTCTCATTACCAGTGTATTCTTACACCTACAGAGCTGTTAACCAAAGGGCTGGGACACAGACAGAGCCAAGGTGACACTCATGTCATCACCACCTTTTTACAGGGTTACATCCTGTTAACACGCAGACCACATATGCAAACCAAATGTCACCCTGTTCACTATATAGTGCACAACTTTTGAACCCTATTGGCCCTGGTCAAAAGTATTGCACTATATATGGGATAGGATGACATTTGAGACCAGAGAGGTGTCAGGGAGGACAGAGGTGTCAGCCAATAGTTGAAGGGCTTTCCTCTGCAGGATAACTAGATGGGATTAGACCCTTCTTCTTCCCAACAGATGTGATTCACTGACGCTCACAGTTCCACTAGTGTCTGTGTATTGTTGAGGCACTGAAGACTTGGAATGAGCAATGTGTTTCTGTGTACCTGTTCTGAGTGGGGTTATGTATGTGTATCTAAAGAGCTGTAGCTATCGGAGGAAGGGAAATTATGGAAATGCATTTCAAAAGCACACACTCTTTATGAGTGCAGTGTTTGGGATTATGCGCTCGGGTAAACCTGTCAGAGGCAAGGAGAGGGAGGAGGGCTGACACGCTCCCTGCTACAGGAGAGAGAGAGAGAGAGAGAGAGAGACCTGGACTAGATGACACACAGACAGAGAGATGGACAGATGTCATGGAGGAGAAGAAGGAGAGGGGGAGATTATGTGCCATGGCTGCAGGCTGAGGGTCAGAAGAAGGAGAGGGGGAGATTATGTGCCATGGCTGCAGGCTGAGGGTCAGAAGAAGGAGAGGGGGAGATTATGTGCCATGGCTGCAGGCTGAGGGTCAGAAGAAGGAGAGGGGGAGATTATGTGCCATGGCTGCAGGCTGAAGGTCAGAGAGACAAGCAGAAAGCAGAAGGACTGCCCCAGAAAAAAGGCCTACCAGACCTGGGCAAGCCCTCGGCAACGCATCCCTCAACACCCACCTCCACTCTCTTTCTGCATGCCTCCATCTCCTCCTCCTCCTCCTCCATCTCCTCCTCCTCCTCCTCCATCTCCTCCCCCTCATCCTCCACCTCCTCCTCCATCTCCTCCCCCTCATTCTCCTTCTCCTCCTCCATCACCTCCTCCTCCTCCCTCCCTATACACTACCGTTCTAAAGTTTGGGGTTACTTAGAAATGTCCTTGTTTTTGAAAGAAAAGCTAATTTTTTGTCCATTAAAATAACATAAAATGGATCAGAAATACAGTGTAGACATTGTTAATGTTGTAAATGACTATTGTAGCTGGAATCGGCTGATTTTTTATGGAATATCTACATAGGCGTACAGAGGCTCATTATCAGCAACCATCACTCCTGTGTTCCAACGGCACGTTGTGTTAGCTAATCCAAGTTTATCATTTTAAAAAGCTAATTGATCATTAGAAAACCCTTTTGCAATTATGTTAGCACAGCTGAAAACTGTTGTGCTGATTAAAGAAGCAATAAAACTGGCCTTTAGACTAGTTGTGTATCTGGAGCATCAGCATTTGTGGGTTCGATTACAGGAGTGGCCTCTTCAGGATGCTTTTCTTTCAAAAACAAGGATATTTCTAAGTGACCCCAAACTTTTGAACGGTAGTGTATATTCCTCCTTCTCTTCCTCCTCCTCCTCATCCTCCTCCTCCTCATGTGTAATAGTGTAGATAACAGCTTGGCATATGTACAGTTTACCCATCCAGAGTACAGTATTCATGTTCCAATTCATTTCACAGTGGTATTTCTAGTGGAGGAAGTTTTGGGTGTAAAGTTACATTGTCACTGTTATTTGTGAAACGTGTTTTGCAAGCAACGCTGAAATGTGACAAGCTAAAGCTAAAATCTCCAAACCGCTTCTCGCCTGACAACGACCAAAAATCTATCTTACTGCTGAAGCTTCAGGCTTTGACTAAAACTCATCCTGTGGTACTTAAAAGCTTTGGCCGCTTCATCTCAATGACTGCTGGCTGTGTGCTTGAGGAGGGGACCAACCATACATGTCCAAGCATACACCATCAATGTTTTTTGATGGTTGTTTTTGTTATGATGCATTTTCTCTCTACCTCTACGTGAAGTGCTTCTTCTGTGTGTACTAATTCCAGAGAAAAAGGCCCACTTGCCAGGACCACGAATACAAATTCCATCTAGACACCGTTGCCCTAGAGCACACAAAAAACGATATATGCAGTGAATTCGTAAAGTATTCAAACCCCTTGACTTTTTCCACATTTTGTTGTACAGTACAGCCTTATTCTAAAAGGGTGTCACACCCTGATCTGTTTCACCTGTCTGTGTGATTGTCTCCACCCCCTTCAGGTGTCACCCATCTTCCCCTGTGTATTTATTCCTGTGTCTTCTGTCTCTCTGTGCCAGTTCGTCTTGTCTTGCCAAGTCAACCAGCGTGTTTTTCCTAGCTCCTTTCGTTCTTAGTCTCTGTTGTTCTAGTCCTCCCGGTTCTGACCCGTTGCCTACCCTGACACCGAGCCCGCTTGTCTGACCATTCTGCCTGTCTGGACCTCGAACCTGCCTGCCGTCTTGTACCGTCTTGGACTCAGCCCTGGTGATTGAACCCTTGCCTGTCCTGACCACGAGACTGCCTGTTCTCCTGTACTGTTCTGACTCTGATTCTGGTTGATGAACTATTTCCTGTCCCTGACCTGTCCTTTGTCTATTCTCTTCTTTATAATACATATCAGAGCTCTAACCATCTGCCTCCTGTGTCTGCATCTGGGTCTATATTATAGTAAATATCAGAGCTCTAACCATCTGCCTCCTGTGTCTGCATCTGGGTCTATATTATAGTAAATATCAGAGCTCTAACCATCTGCCTCCTGTGTCTGCATCTGGGTCTATATTATAGTAAATATCAGAGCTCTAACCATCTGCCTCCTGTGTCTGCATCTGGGTCTATATTATAGTAAATATCAGAGCTCTAACCATCTGCCTCCTGTGTCTGCATCTGGGTCTATATTATAGTAAATATCAGAGCTCTAACCATCTGCCTCCTTTGTCTGCATCTGGGTCTATATTATAGTAAATATCAGAGCTCTAACCATCTGCCTCCTGTGTCTGCATCTGGGTCTATATTATAGTAAATATCAGAGCTCTAACCATCTGCCTCCTGTGTCTGCATCTGGGTCTATATTATAGTAAATATCAGAGCTCTAACCATCTGCCTCCTTTGTCTGTATCTGGGTCTATATTATAGTAAATATCAGAGCTCTAACCATCTGCCTCCATCAATCTACACACAATACCCCATAATGACACAATACCCCATAATGACACAATACCCCATAATGACCCAATACCCCATAATGACCCAATACCCCATAATGACCCAATACCCCATAATGACCCAATACCCCATAATGACATACAGTGGGGAGAACAAGTATTTGATACACTGCCGATTTTGCAGGTTTTCCCACTTACAAAAAATGTAGAAGTCTGTAATTTTTATCATAGGTACTCTTCAACTGTGAGTGACGGAATCTAAAACAAAAATCCAGAAAATCACATTGTATGATTTTTAAGTAATTAATTTGCATTTTATTGCATGACATAAGTATTTGATACATCAGAAAAGCAGAACTTAATATTTGGTACAGAAACCTTTGTTTGCAATTACAGAGATCATACGTTTCCTGTAGTTCTTGACCAGGTTTGCACACACTGCAGCAGGGATTTTGGCCCACTCCTCCATACAGACCTTCAGGTTTCGGGGCTGTCGCTGGGCAATACGGACATTCACCTCCCTCCAAAGATTTTCTATTGGGTTCCGGGTTGGAGACTGGCTAGGCCACTCCAGGACCTTGAGATGCTTCTTACGGAGCCACTCCTTAGTTGCCCTGGCTGTGTGTTTCAGGTCGTTGTCATGCTGGAAGACCCAGCCACAACCCATCTTCAATGCTCTTACTGAGGAAAGGAGGTTTTTGGCCAAGATCTCGCAATACATGGCCCCATCCATCCTCCCCTCAATACGGTGCAGTCGTCCTGTCCCCTTTGCAGAAAAGCATCCCCAAAGAATGATGTTTCCACCTCCATGCTTCACGGTTGGGATGGTGTTCTTGGGGTTGTACTCATCCTTCTTCTTCCTCCAAACACGGCGAGTGGAGTTTAGACCAAAAAGCTCTATTTTTGTCTCATCAGACCACATGACCTTCTCCCATTCCTCCTCTGGATCATCCAGATGGTCATTGGCAAACTTCAGACGGGCCTGGACATGCGCTGGCTTGAGCAGGGGGACCTTGCGTGCGCTGCAGGATTTTAATCCATGACGGCGTAGTGTGTTACTAATGGTTTTCTTTGAGACTGTGGTCCCAGCTCTCTTCAGGTCATTGACCAGGTCCTGCCGTGTAGTTCTGGGCTGATCCCTCACCTTCCTCATGATAATTGATGCCCCACGAGGTGAGATCTTGCATGGTGCCCCAGACCGAGGGAGATTGACCGTCATCTTGAACTTCTTCCATTTTCTAATAATTGCGCCAACAGTTGTTGCCTTCTCACCAAGCTGCTTGCCTATTGTCCTGTAGCCCATCCCAGCCTTGTGCAGGTCTACAATTTTATCCCTGATGTCCTTACACAGCTCTCTGGTCTTGGCCATTGTGGAGAGGTTGGAGTCTGTTTGATTGAGTGTGTGGACAGGTGTCTTTTATACAGGTAACGAGTTCAAACAGGTGCAGTTAATACAGGTAATGAGTGGAGAACAGGAGGGCTTCTTAAAGAAAAACGAACAGGTCTGTGAGAGCCGGAATTCTTACTGGTTGGTAGGTGATCAAATACTTATGTCATGCAATAAAATGCAAATTAATTATTTAAAAATCATACAATGTGATTTTCTGGATTTTTGTTTTAGATTCCGTCTCTCACAGTTGAAGTGTACCTATGATAAAAATTACAGACCTCTACATGCTTTGTAAGTAGGAAAATCTGTAAAATCGGCAGTGTATCAAATACTTGTTCTCCCCACTGTAGATAAGACCGTTTTTTTTGGCAAATGTATTAAAAATAAATAATTCAGACCCTTTGCTATGAGACTCGAAATTGAGCTCAATTGCATCCTGTTTCCATTGATCATCCTTGAGATGTTTCTACAACTTGATTGGAGTCCAACTGTGGTAAATTCAATTGATTGGACATGTTTTGGAAAGACACACACCTGTCTATATAAGGTCCCAGTGTATGTCAGAGCAGAAACCAAGCCATGAGGTTGAAGGAATTGTCCGTAGAGCTCTGAGACAGGATTGTGTCGAGGCACAGATCTGGGGAAGGGTACCAAAAATGTTTGCAGCATTGAAGGTACCCAAGAACACAGAAGCCTCCATTATCCTTAAATGGAATAAGTTTGGAACCACAAAGACTCTTCCTAGAGCTGGCTGGACAGTTTTTTTTTATACATTTGCAAAAAATATCTAAAAACCTATTTTTGCTTTGTCATTATGGGGTTTTGTGTGTAGATTTTAGAATAAGGCTGTAACGTAACAAAATGTGGAAAAAGTCAAGGGGTCTAAATACTTTCCGAATGCGCTGTACCTCGGCCTAAACATCAGCACCACAGATACATTTCACAAAGCTGTGAACAATCTGAGAGATCTTCTACGCCATCAAAAGGAACATAAGTTAGGATCTGGCTAAAAATACTTGAATCAGTTATAGAACCCATTGCCCTTTATGGTTGTGAGGTCTGGGTTCTGTTCACCAACCAAGAATTCACTATATGGGACAAACACCTAATTGAGACTCTGGATGCAGAATTCTGCAAAAATATCCTCTGTGTACAACGTAAAAGACGAAATAATGCATGCAGTAATTATCTAATTATCAAAATCTAGAAAAGAGACGTTAAATTCTACAACCCCCTAAAAGGAAGCGATTCCCGAACCTTCCCTGACAAAGCCATCACCTACAGAGAGATGAACCTGGAGAAGAGTCCCCTGAGCATGCTGGTCCTGGTCCTCTGTTCATAAACACAAACAGACCCCACAGAGCCCCAGGACAGCAACACATTTAGACCCAACCACATCATGAGAAAACTAAAAGATAATTACTTGACACATTTGAAAGAGCCAGAAGACAACATTTATTCTTTCATTTGGAACTTCTGAGTGTAATGTTTACTGTTCATTTTTTATTGTTTATTTCACTTTTTCTTTATTATTTATTTTACTTTGCTTTGTTAACATACATATATATGGAATGAGTGACAGAGAGTGGGAGTGGAGTGACTCAGTTGGTACAAGAAGAGAGGAGAGGAGAGGAGAGGGGAGGAGAGGAGAGGAGAGGAGAGGAGAGGAGAGGAGAGGAGAGGAGAGGGGGGAGGAGAGAGGAGAGGGGGGAGGAGGGGGGAGGAGAGGAAAGGAGAGGAGAGGAAAGGAGAGGAGAGGAGAGGAGAGGAGAGGGGACGACATGGCTGATGTTGATGCTGCGGCCGCAGGCCTGTAGGCACCATGACGGGAGATACAGTGAGACAGTGTGTGTGTGTGTGTGCTTAGCCTAGCTACTGGGCCCAGTGATAAACATCTGTCAGCCTACGGCTCCACCGACAGAGGGATGAGAGAAAGAAGGAGGGATGAGAGAGGGAAGGAGGGATGAGAGAGGGAGGACAAGCCAAACAAGCTAACTCACTGCCAGCTCCAGATACCCTGTGTTTCACCTCCAAACAAGCCAACTCAAGCCAACTCACTGCTAGCTCCAGATACCCTGTGTTTCACCTCCAAACAAGCTAACTCACTGCTAGCTCCAGATACCCTGTGTTTCACCTCCAAACAAGCTAACTCACTGCTAGCTCCAGATACCCTGTGTTTCACCTCCAAACAAGCTAACTCACTGCTAGCTCCAGATACCATGTGTTTCACCTCCAAACAAGCTAACTCACTGCTAGCTCCAGATACCCTGTGTTTCACCTCCAAACAAGCTAACTCACTGCTAGCTCCAGATACCCTGTGTTTCACCTCCAAACAAGCCAACTCACTGCTAGCTCCAGATACCCTGTGTTTCACCTCCAAACCTCCCTCGGTGACTCCATAGCCTTTAACTCCAGATACCCTGTGTTTCACCTCCAAACCTCCCTCGGGTGACTCCATAGCCTCTCTGATGCAATAATCCATTTGAATGCTGTCAGCGCCTATCCGGCTGTAACAGTGGCATTTGTAAGTAATTAAAGCCCTGAGCGAGACAGAGGCAGACAGGCAGGGCTGTAGAGGTGTGATGAGGAGGGAGAGATCTTGGCATTAGCCAACTTATCATGTGATCAGGAGGGAGAGAGGGAGGGAGAGAAAGTGAGTGATGGGTCTAATGGAGTCATTATCACTGGTTGGGTGGCGTCGGTCCATGTATGGCATACCAACAAAGCCTTTTCTCTCATCTATCTAGCCAGTGGCTGTCTGGAAGAACTGGTCTAATTAGAGGCCAGGGGCTAGTGGGTTTACCCAGAGAGCAAAGCCCCAGGCAGGGGTAAGCAGCTGGGAAGACAGGGTCTGCAGGGCCGGGAGCCTGGGAGTATGGCAGGACCAGAGGGCTGGGGGACTTATTGTTGATTTTGAGGCGGGCTGAAGGTGTCAGGGCCTGACTGAGGCCAGGTCTCTGACTCCCTCTAGAGGGAGTGGGATGGCCACAGTCAGGTCCTGACATTCACAGGGAGTTTTGTGTTGGGTTTTGTTGATCCCCAATTAGAGGCAGCTGTCTTGAGTTGTCTCTAATTGGGGATTCTATTTATGTTCCCATTTCGTCCACCTGCGTCGTGGATCATTGTGTGTTTGTGTAGTGCGTTGTCTGTGTAGTGCGTTGTCTGTGTAGTGCGTTGTGCGTTGTCTGTGTAGTGCGTTGTCTGTGTAGTGCGTTGTCTGTGTAGTGCGTTGTCTGTGTAGTGCGTTGTCTGTGTAGTGCATTGTGCGTTGTCTGTGTAGTGCGTTGTCTGTGTAGTGCGTTGTCTGTGTAGTGCGTTGTCTGTGTAGTGCGTTGTGCGTTGTCTGTGTAGTGCGTTGTCTGTGTAGTGCGTTGTCTGTGTAGTGCGTTGTCTGTGTAGTGCGTTGTCTGTGTAGTGCGTTGTCTGTGTAGTGCGTTGTCTGTGTAGTGCGTTGTCTGTGTAGTGCGTTGTCTGTGTAGCTAGACGCCAGCTCACGGTTTTGCTTATTTAAGTTAGTTTATTTAATAATAAACGGAAAAACAACTATGTTATAATAAACTATGTTTTCACGGACCTCTCGCTCTGCGCCTCGTTCCCTCACCACTGACCGTGACAGAAGGGACCAGAGGGCTGGGGGACGGACGGACGGACGGACGGATAGATAGATATAAAAAGGCATTGCATAGTATGAGTGAATGACTGAATATGTACACATTCATTTTTATTAAGTGTTAGGTGAAAAAATGATACAATTATTGCAAGTTGATATAAATATATAAAAATGTGGATGGTTAACTATACTATACAGGTCGATGGCAGAGAAAGATACTTAAATAGCTAAATGTGTGTATGATATAAGTGAGGGTAATAATAGTTTACTTAATATACAGTCTGGTTAAATGTACAGGTAAGTGAATATTTGCATGGTTAAATTAACTGTACAGATAAATGACAGGAGGAGATACTTAAACGTGCTTGTTATAGAATTTAGGCTAATAGTAATAAAAACTCCCTTAAAATACAGTCCTTAGTCCAGGGTTTAATTACAGATAAATGCACATATTACACATTCAATATACTAAATGCAATGAAAAAAAAGATACTACTGACAGGATACTAATATGCATTCCTGAGTGAATGACTACGTAAGTTCAGTTCAAGAATTACTTATGATATGATATAACAACTGTACATGAATATCTATCTATGAATGAATGAATGAATGAGTGCTGAATGAATAAGTCCTGAGTGAATGAGTGATATGATAACAGACTAGAGTGTTATTCACGGATGGATGGATGCCTAATTGTTAAACTAGGTCCTAACACCCCAAAGGTTCCAGGTCTATGTTGCCGACGGCACGGCACCCAGGTGAGGCATTAAATAGTCTAATAGCCGCCGGCAGGAAGGACCACCTGTAGCGCTCTCTGGCACACCGTGGTGGGATCAGTCTGTGACTGAAGGTGCTCCTCTATATCATAACCATGCAGAGGGTGGGTGACGTTGTCCATGATGGCCAGCAGTTTGGCCAGGATCCTTCTCTCCGCCACCCCCTCTAGAGTGTTTGGGTTAATCCCCAGAACAGAGCTAGCCTTCCTGATCAGCTTATTTACACAAGAAGCATCACCAGCCTTTATGTTGGCGCCCCAGCACACCACTGCAAAAAAGACTGGTAGAAAGTATGCAGTAGTTTACTGCACATGTTGAAGGACCTGAGCCTCCTCAGAAAGTAGTCAGCTTTGGCCCTTTTTGTACAGGGCCTCGGTTTTACCAGCCCATTCCAGCCTGCTGTCAATATGGACTCCCAGGAACCTTGGTTCTCCTGAAGTCCACAACCATCTCCTTTGTTTTGCTGATTTTGAGCTAAAGGTGGTTCTGCTCACACCACACCACAAAGTCATTGATTGTGCTCCTGTACTCCTCCTCCTGCCCACCCCTGATGCACCCTACAATTGCGGAGTCACCCGAGAACTTCTGCAGGTGGCATGTTTCAGAGTTATATCTGAAGTCCGAGGTGTAGAGGATGAACAGGAAGGGGGACAGGACCGTTCCCTGGGGGACCCGTGTTGCTCACTGCCCGTTCTGACACACAGCTCTGTAGCCTGCCGGTCAGGTAGTCCGTTACCCAGGAGACTAAGGGTGCTTCCACTTTAATCCTCCACACCTTCTCACCCAGTAGCAGGGGCTGAATGGTGTTGAAGGCACTGGAGAAGTCAAAAAACATAACCCTCACAGTGCTACCTGCGTTGTCCAGGTGAGAGTAGGCCCTCTGCAGAAGGCAGATGATTGCATCATCCACCACAATGTTGTGCTGGTATGCGAACTGCAGGGGGTCCAGCGACGTACACACCAGGTGTCTGAGGTGAGCGAGGACTAACTTTTCCAGGGTCTTCATGATGTGGGATATTAGCACTACAGGTCTGAAGTCATTCAGGACAGTGGGGTGCGCCTTCTTGGGCACTGGGACCAGGCAGGATGTTTTCCACAGCAAAGAGACCCTTTCCAGGCTCAGGCTAAGGTTGAAGTGTCGCTGGTGTATTCCACACAATTGGTCAGCACAGACCCTAAGCACCCTTGGGCTGATGCCATCGGGGCCCGCCGCTTTCCACTGATGTAGTCTTCACAAACTGTTTGAACGTGGGCAGCGTTGAAGAGAGAGATTCATGGTTAAAATCCCCAGAAATGGCAAAGGCAATGGGATGCGTTGTCTGTAGCCTGGCGATAACAGAATGGATGACGTCACACGCTGTGTTTGCGTCAGCGGAGGGTGGGATGTAAACAATAACAGAGATGGCCGCCGTAAATTCCCTCTGCAAATAGTAGGGTCTCAGGCTAACGGCTAACAGCTCAATGTCCAGGCTACAAAACTGTTCCTTAACAGTAATATGGCTCGGATTACACCATCTGTTGATAACTAATAAAGCCAGCCCCCCTCCCTTACTCTTACCGGAAGAAGCGCTATCCCTGTCCGCTCTAATTGTCTGGAAACCGCCGATAGTGACGTTCTCTATGGGGATGTTATCGTTCAGCCATGTCTCGGTCAAACACACTAGACTAGCTTCTCTGAACTCCCTTTGTCCACAGACAAGACCCTCAAGTTCCTCCATCTTGTTATGTAGCGATCTCACGTTGCCCTGAACTGTTATAGCTCAACTGTAATACTAAAACAACAATTAACGCACAAACAATGGCAGACGCTTAACAGGCACCAACCTTTTATGTATACCAGTTTGTTGGTTTGGAGGCGGGCTGAAGGGACAGAGGGGGACTTACTGTTGGTTTTCAGGCGGGCTGGGTCGCTGTTGCGGCTGCCTGCCTGGTTGATGGCCTTGACAAAGAAGACATAACGGGTTCCACTCTGCAGGCCGTGCACCGTGTAGTGGTTCTGCTTGATGTTGGGGACAATCATCCAACTGTCCACACTGTTATACAGACCTGGAGAGAGATACATACTGTTATACAGACCTGGAGATACATACTGTTATACAGACCTGGAGATACATACTGTTATACAGACCTAGAGAGAGATACATTCTGTTATACAGACCTAGAGAGAGATACATACTGTTATACAGACCTGGAGATACATACTGTTATACAGACCTAGAGAGAGATACATTCTGTTATACAGACCTGGAGAGAGATACATACTGTTATACAGACCTGGAGATACATACTGTTATACAGACCTAGAGAGAGATACATACTGTTATACAGACCTAGAGAGAGATACATACTGTTATACAGACCTAGAGAGAGATACATACTGTTATACAGACCTGGAGAGATACATACTGTTATACAGACCTGGAGAGAGATACATACTGTTATACAGACCTGGAGAGAGATACATACTGTTATACAGACCTGGAGATAGATACATACTGTTATACAGACCTGGAGAGAGATACATACTGTTATACAGACCTGGAGATAGATACATACTGTTATACAGACCTAGAGAGAGATACATACTGTTATACAGACCTAGAGAGAGATACATACTGTTATACAGACCTGGAGAGAGATACATACTGTTCTACAGACCTGGAGAGAGATACAGTTGAAAATCAAAGTTTACATAAACCTTAGCCAAATACGTTTAAACTCAGATTTTTACAATTCCTGACATTTAAAAAATTCCCTTTCTTAGGTCAGTTAGGATCACCACTTTATTTTAAGAATGTGAAATGTCAGAATAATAGTAGAGATAATTATTTATTTCAGCTGACCCACTGTAATTGTTATATAGTGAATTATAAGTTAAATAATCTGTCTGTAAACTATTGTTGGAAGAATTACTTCTGTTATGCACAAAGTAGATAGCCTGACCGACTTGCCAAAACTATAGTTTGTTAACATGAAATCTGTGGAGTGGTTGAAAAATGAGTTTTAATGACTTCAACCTAAGTGTATGTAAACTTCTGTCTTCAACTGTATGTCTACTTATGATAAGGTTCAAGTTTATGTTTCTGTCTCCATATGATATGGTAAATATATCCAATGCAAAAAACATCTACATTTAAATGGTATTAATATTAATTTGCATATATTCCCGTTAATTCTCATATTTTCCTGTTAATTCCCATGGAAAGTTTCCACCTCTGAATATTCCCCAAAATGTGCAACCCTACTAGAAACACACTGTCATCATAACTACAATATACTGCTATACTAGAAACACACTGTCCACCGTACAGTACTACAATAGACACTAACTACCCTCCAGTACTACAATAAACAACACTACCCTACAGTACTTCAATAAACAACACTACCCTCCAGTACTACAATAAACAACACTACCCTACAGTACTACAATAAACAACACTACCCTCCAGTACTACAGTAAACAACACTACCCTCCAGTACACACAGTAAACAACACTACCCTACAGTACTACAATAGACACTAACTACCATTCAGTACTACAATAGACACTAACTACCCTCCAGTACTACAATAAACAACACTACCCTCCAGTACTACAGTAAACAACACTACCCTACAGTACTACAGTAAACAACACTACCCTTCAGTACACACAGTAAATAATACGACCCTTCAGTCCTACAATAAACAACACTACCCTACAGTACACACAGTAAACAACACTACCCTACAGTACTACAGTAAACAACACTACCCTTCAGTACACACAGTAAATAATACGACCCTTCAGTACTACAATAAACAACACTACCCTACAGTACTACAGTAAACAACACTACCCTACAGTACTACAGTAAACAACACTACCCTTCAGTACTACAATAAACAACACTACCCTACAGTACTACAGTAAACAACACTACCCTTCAGTACTACAATAAACAACACTACCCTACAGTACTACAGTAAACAACACTACCCTTCAGTACTACAATAAACAACACTACCCTACAGTACTACAGTAAACAACACTACCCTCCAGTACACACAGTAAATAATACTACATAGTGTAGTTAGTTGTTGTTACGATAACATCTCTAGTAAGAGCTGGATGGTTGTAGCGTAGGGTTATAGCTGCCTCACTATGGGGCTGTAGCCATGCTTGATGCCTGCAACACTGTGTAGATGGAGCCTCTAATAGCTGGCTAATTATCCCTCCAGCTGTAATGATCTATTCCAGATGGTTATTCTGAGTTGATTTCTCAAGTGTAGAGACAGTGAATAGGCCTACTGACTGTGTACTCACTCTGATGAGATGTGACATTGTGTGCATCCCAAACGGTAACTTATTCCCTATATAGTGCACTAGTTTTGACCAGGGCCTATAAGGAATAGGGTGTCATTTGGGAAACAGCCATTGTGTAATGCTTTATTCTCAGGACTCACACTGACATCCCTAGATTGTGATAGTATCAACATTCTGTCCTGAGGCAGACTGGTGACAACCAACCAACATTCTGTCCTGAGGCAGACTGGTGACAACCAACCAACATTCTGTCCTGAGGCAGACTGGTGACAACCAACCAACATTCTGTCCTGAGGCAGACTGGTGACAACCAACCAACATTCTGTCCTGAGGCAGACTGGTGCAACCAACCAACATTATGTCCTGAGGCAGACTGGTGCCACCAACCAACATTCTGTCCTGAGGCAGACTGGTGACAACCAACCAACATTCTGTCCTGAGGCAGACTGGTGCCACCAACCAACATTCTGTCCTGAGGCAGACTGGTGACAACCAACCAACATTCTGTCCTGAGGCAGACTGGTGCCACCAACCAACATTCTGTCCTGAGGCAGACTGGTGACAACCAACCAACATTCTGTCCTGAGGCAGACTGGTGCCACCAACCAACATTCTGTCCTGAGGCAGACTGGTGCAACCAACCAACATTCTGTCCTGAGGCAGACTGGTACAACCAACCAACATTCTGTCCTGAGGCAGTATTTCAGCTGTCATTCACTGTACTACTGCTGAGTACTGACCAGCTGGCATACTGTACTACTGCTGAGTACTGATCAGCTGTCATACTGTACTACTGCTGAGTACTGACCAGCTGTCATACTGTACTACTGCTGAGTACAGATCAGCTGGCATACTGTACTACTGCTGAGTACAGATCAGCTGTCATACTGTACTGCTGCTGAGTACTGACCATTTGTCATACTGTACTACTGCTGAGTACTGATCAGCTGTCATACTGTACTACTGCTGAGTACTGATCAGCTGGCATACTGTAATACTGCTGAGTACTGATCAGCTGTCATACTGTACTAATGCTGAGTACTGATCAGCTGGCATACTGTAATACTGCTGGGTACTGATCAGCTGTCATAATGTACTACTGCTGAGTACTGATCAGCTGGCATACTGTAATACTGCTGAGTACTGACCAGCTGTCATATTGTACTACTGCTGAGTACTGATAAGCTGTCATACTGCTGAATACTGATCAGCTGTCATATTGTACTACTGCTTAGTACTGATAAGCTGCCATACTGTACTACTGCTGAGTACTGATCAGCTGTCATACTGTACTACTGCTGAGTACAGATCAGCTGTCATACTGCTGAGTACTGATCAGCTGTCATACTGTACTACTGCTGAGTACTGATCAGCTGTCATACTGTACTACTGCTGAGTACAGATCAGCTGTCATACTGCTGAGTACTGATCAGCTGTCATACTGTACTACTGCTGAGTACAGATCAGCTGTCATACTGCTGAGTACTGATCAGCTGTCATACTGTACTACTGCTGAGTACAGATCAGCTCAGCTGGTATACTGTAATACTGCTAAGTACTGATCAGCTGGCATACTGTACTACTGCTGAGTACTGATCAGCTCAGCTGATATTGAGCTCCCAAGTGGCGCAGTGGTCTAAGACACTGCATCTCAGTGCTAAAGGCATCACTACAGTGGTTCAAATCCAGACAGTGTCACAACCGGCCGTGATTGGGAGTCCCATAGGGCAGAGGGCAGTGCACAATTGGCCCAGCATTGGCCGGTGTAGGCCATCATTGTAAATAAGAATTTGTTCTTAAATGACTTCTCTAGTTAAATAAAGGTTACATTTAAAAATACAAATACAATCTATATTTCTGCTGCATGTTTGCCCTTGTCCATAGGGTCTATAGGGATTTTAGTTATGCCCCATATTTTGCCAAGTTTATTTTATAATCTTCACAGCTGTTCTGCTGATCTTCCATACCTAGCCCTGGTACCTGGCTGGTCCTGTATGATCTTCCATACCTAGCCCTGGTACCTGGCTGGTCCTGTATGATCTTCCATACCTAGCCCTGGTACCTGGCTGGTCCTGTATGATCTTCCATACCTAGCCCTGGTACCTGGCTGGTCCTGTATGATCTTCCATACCTAGCCCTGGTACCTGGCTGGTCCTGTATGGGCACATCATCCCACATTCCCCCTCCAGGGAGAAGGAGAAGGATCAGATGACATCAACAGCGGTTAGTCTTTAAGCACTTAGAGATGCAGAAAAAAGGCAATGCTACAAACTCAGTAGTCTGAAATAAAATGCATCTCTCTCCATTTCAGCTCCAGCTTCCTCTTATCCTCCTGAGGACGTAATGGCAGCTCAGTGAGGCCAGCCAGCCAGCAGAACTGGGGTCAAGTAGTATTTTACATACATTTCAAATACTTTTGTGCTTGATTGGGCTTGTCTGGGTTAATGGACCAATAGAAATGTCTTAATAGTGCAATCCTCTGCCCAACTGGCACTCCAGGCAGGCTAAAGCAAACGTTAAAAGTATTTGAAGATATTTCAAATAGTATTTGAACCCAGGTCTGCCAGACAGCCCACCTGTTACCTCCTAGTCTGGCTCTGCTGATGGCCTCAGCCCTTCAGTCTATCACTGCTGAAATAAATCCTACTTCACTGCAGCACTGGGACTGTACTTCAGAGCAGGTTACTGAGGGGAGGAGCGGGGGGAGAGAGGAGAGAGGAGGAGGGAGTGAGAGGAAGGGATAAAAAGATAGGGAGAGTTGAGGGAGGGGGAGGAGAAGAGGAGGGAGAGGGAGGAGAAGAGGAGGGAGGGGGAGGAGGAGAGGAGGGAGGGGGAGGATGAGAGGAGGGAGGGGGAGGAGGGAGAGGAAGGGTTGAGAGGAGGGAGGGGGAGGAGGAGAGGAGGGAGAGGGAGGGTTGAGAGGAGGGAGGGGGCGGAGGAGAGGAGGGAGAGGGAGGGTTGAGAGGAGGGAGGGGGCGGAGAAGAGGAGGGAGGGGGAGGAGGAGAGGAGGGAGAGGGAGGGTTGAGAGGAGGGAGGGGGAGGAGAAGAGGAGGGAGGGGGAGGAGGAGAGGAGGGAGAGGGAGGGTTGAGAGGAGGGAGGGGGAGGAGGAGAGGAGGGAGAGGGAGGGTTGAGAGGAGGGAGAGGGAGGGTTGAGAGGAGGGAGGGAGAAGAAGGAAAGGAAGGAGTGAAGAAAAGGGAGAGGAGAGGAAAGCAGCTCTGTGGAGGATCTGTAGGAGGCATGTGTAGGAGGTATGTGTAGGAGGTAAGTGTAGGAGGCATGTGTAGGAGGTATGTGTAGGAGGTAAGTGTAGGAGGTATGTGTAGGAGGTAAGTGTAGGAGGCATGTGTAGGAGGTATGTGTAGGAGGCATGTGTAGGAGGTATGTGTAGGAGGCATGTGTAGGAGGTATGTGTAGGAGGTATGTGTAGGAGGCATGTGTAGGAGGTATGTGTAGGAGGTATGTGTAGGAGGCATGTGTAGGAGGCATGTGTAGGAGGCATGTGTAGGAGGCATGTGTAGGAGGTATGTGTAGGAGGTATGTGTAGGAGGTATGTGTAGGAGGCATGTGTAGGAGGTATGTGTAGGAGGTATGTGTAGGAGGCATGTGTAGGAGGCATGTGTAGGAGGCATGTGTAGGAGGCATGTGTAGGAGGCATGTGTAGGAGGTATGTGTAGGAGGTATGTGTAGGAGGCATGTGTAGGAGGCATGTGTAGGAGGTATGTGTAGGAGGCATGTGTAGGAGGTATGTGTAGGAGGTATGTGTAGGAGGCATGTGTAGGAGGCATGTGTAGGAGGTATGTGTAGGAGGTATCTGTAGGAGGTATGTGTAGGAGGTATCTGTAGGAGGTATGTGTAGGAGGTATGTGTAGGAGGTATGTGTAGGAGGTATGTGTAGGATGTATCTGTAGGAGGTATGTGTAGGAGGCATGTGTAGGAGGCATGTGTAGGAGGCATGTGTAGGAGGCATGTGTAGGAGGTATCTGTAGGAGGTATGTGTAGGAGGTATGTGTAGGAGGCATGTGTAGGAGGTATGTGTAGGAGGTATGTGTAGGAGGCATGTGTAGGAGGCATGTGTAGGAGGCATGTGCAGGAGGCATGTGTAGGAGGCATGTGTAGGAGGCATGTGTAGGAGGCATGTGTAGGAGGCATGTGTAGGAGGCATGTGTAGGAGGCATGTGTAGGAGGTATGTGTAGGAGGTATGTGTAGGAGGTATGTGTAGGAGGCATGTGTAGGAGGCATGTGTAGGAGGCATGTGTAGGAGGCATGTGTAGGAGGTATGTGTAGGAGGCATGTGTAGGAGGTATGTGTAGGAGGTATGTGTAGGAGGTATGTGTAGGAGGTATGTGTAGGAGGTATGTGTAGGAGGTATGTATAGGAGGTATGTATAGGAGGTATGTGTAGGAGGTATGTGAGAGTGGTACTACTGTCAGCTGATCCTCCTGTGTCCTGCCACTCTACTGTCAGTTTATCCTCCTGTGTCCTGCCACGGCAGCCTGCCACTCTACTGTCAGTTGATCCTCCTGTGTGCTGCCACGACAGCCTGACATTATCTGCTAGGCCTATACCTGCTATTATCTACTCTGCTCTACACTTCAGCAATTCTCTCCTCTCCTCTCACTCAAGGTATTATACAATGGTGATACAGAATTAATGGAACAGCTGATATTCCCTAATGACATGTTATGTTGATGTCAGTACAGTACAGTAAATACATGGCATTACAAAGCTGTTACTAAAATACTGCTGTTACATAATGGAAACCAGCAACCAGCAACATACAGTGTTATATAAAGTAGTCAAACCATATCCCTTCTTACCGTAGGTTACTGTATTATAAAGAAGTCCAACCATATCCCTTCTTACCGTAGGTTACTGTATTATAAAGTAGTCAAACCATATCCCTTCCTACCGTAGGTTACTGTATTATAATGTAGTCCAACCATATCCCTTCTTACCGTAGGTTACTGTATTATAAAGTAGTCCAACCATATCCCTTCTTACCGTAGGTTACTGTATTATAAAGTAGTCCAACCATATCCCTTCTTACCGTAGGTTACTGTATTATAAAGTAGTCCAACCATATCCCTTCTTACCGTAGGTTACTGTATTATAAAGTAGTCCAACCATATATCCCTTCTTACCGTAGGATACTGTAATATAAAGTAGGTCAATCCCTTTTTACTGTAGGTTACTGTATTATAAAGTAGTCCAACCATATATCCCTTCTTACCGTAGGATACTGTAATATAAAGTAGGTCAATCCCTTTTTACTGTAGGTTACTGTATTATAAAGTAGTCCAACCATATATCCCTTCTTACCGTAGGATACTGTATTATAAAGTAGTCCAACCATATATCCCTTCTTACCGTAGGATACTGTATTATAAAGTAGGTCAATCCCTTCTTACTGTAGGTGGACTGTATTTCTGGTCAAACACATGTTTCAACCTCATGTACAGTAGTGACTCATGGTGTGTTCTTGGACCTGTAGTATTTCTCCAACTTATATAGTGACTGGGTGTACTAGACACCCCTAGATAACACCATCATACATAATATACTCTAATCCTTGGCCTGAGATTGGTATTGTAGATGTATTGTATGTAGTAACAGTTTGATGCAACAGAAAGCTGTGGCCGGTGTATGAATGTATGTGTGGTTTAGAAGTGGTGATGTTTGTTACACACTGATGAAGTTGGTCTGGCCGGTGTAGATGGTGAACTGGGTGGTGTATGGGTAGTACACTGTGTAGATGGTGAACTGGGTGGTGTATGGGTAGTACACTGTGCAGATGGGGAATGGGTGGTGTATGGGTAGTACACTGTGTAGATGGGGAACTGGGTAGTGTATGGGTAGTACACTGTGTAGATGGTGAACTGGGTGGTGAACTGGGTGTTGTACTGTGTAGGTGGGGACCTGGGTGGTGTACTGTGTATATGGTGAACTGGGTGGTGTACAGGGTGGTGTACTGTGTAGAAGGTGAACTGGGTGGTGTACTGTGTAGGTGGTGACCTGGGTGGTGTACTGTGTATATGGTGAACTGGGTGGTGTACTGTGTAGAAGGTGAACAGGGTGGTGTACTGTGTAGATGGTGAACTGGGTGGTGTACTGTGTAGATGGTGAACTGGGTGGTGTACAGGGTGGTGTACTGTGTAGAAGGTGAACTGGGTGGTGTACAGGGTGGTGTACTGTGTAGAAGGTGAACAGGGTGGTGTACTGTGTAGATGGTGAACTGGGTGGTGTACAGGGTGGTGTACTGTGTAGAAGGTGAAAAGGGTGGTGTACTGTGTAGATGGTGAACTGGGTGGTGTACAGGGTGGTGTACTGTGTAGAAGGTGAACAGGGTGGTGTACTGTGTAGATGGTGAACAGTGTGGTGTATGGCTGATGATTTGTCATGGTACTTACTGATGAAGTTGGTCTGGCCGGTGTAGATGGTGTACTGCAGTTCGTAGGAGGTGACGCTGAACTCGTCCTCAGACGTCCAGTGAACAGTGATGGTGTCGTGGGAGGCAGTACACAGCTCATCACGTATGGAGGGAGGACTGGGAGCTACAGGGTCAAACAAGGGATTAGTGTGGGACGGGATTTATTTAGTTACAAAACAATACAAGATGTATACTTGATCCCAGAGGACAGAACATGAGAGCATTCATAGATGTATACTTGATCCCAGAGGACAGAACATGAGAGCATTCATAGATGTATACTTGATCCCAGAGGACTGAACATGAGAGCATTCATAGATGTATACTTGATCCCAGAGGACAGAACATGAGAGCATTCATAGATGTATACTTGATCCCAGAGGACTGAACATGAGAGCATTCATAGATGTATACTTGATCCCAGAGGACAGAACATGAGAGCATTCATAGATGTATACTTGATCCCAGAGGACTGAACATGAGAGCATTCGTAGATGTATACTTGATCCCAGAGGACAGAACATGAGAGCATTCATAGATGTATACTTGATCCCAGAGGACAGAACATGAGAGCATTCATAGATGTATACTTGATCCCAGTGTCAACAAGTCCCCTGGCCTACAGATGGCTTCCTGCTAGTTTGAGCATGTAGGCTGGGAGCTACAGTGTCAACAAGGGATAGATCAGTGTTGAGGCATCATTTCAGACATGTCCAGGTTTGCAGGATGGACATCGATCGACACACAGGTTCATTATTTGCCAACAGTGGTGTAGCATTATATTTTTTGTGAATGCCCCAGATATCTCCCCCCCCCCCTCCCTCCCTCCCTCCCTCCCACCTGTCAGGTAGTCCAGTCCCTCCAGGATCTTCTTCTCTCTGGAGAAGTCCAGGGCAAAGTTATCAAAGGCTTCGTTCAGGTTCACATCTGGTATCAGCACCTGGGAGGAGGCTGTGGCCATGGCAACCCTGGGGGAGAGAGGGGGGAAGAGTAAGAGAGGGAGGAGAGAAGGGAGGAGAGAAGGGAGGAGAGGTTTCAGACTGGAGCATAGAGAACCTATTTGTATTCTAATTCCTAATTGTATGGACTGGAGAACTTCAGCAGGTGGATGATGAAGGAACAAGGATGCATCAGTGTGTGTGACGCTGCTGCAGACTGACAAGGCCCTGCTGTGTCTAACCCTTCATATTCCAGCCTGTCTCCATCAGCCAGGGAACCTCATTCCTAAAACATCCACCAGACCCTGAAATCCTGAATGAGACTTCCATTCCAGACTCAGGGAGAGCCCATGAATAACAAGCCTTGGAAACAGTAGAGGGCCAAAATAAAATGTGGGTTGATAGACAGCCCATCCCAGCCCAGGGGGAGAAACAACCCATCCCAGCCCAGGGGGGAGACACAACCCATCCCAGCCCAGAGGGAGAAACAACCCATCCCAGCCCAGGGGAGGCATAGCCCATCCCAGCCCAGAGGGGAGAAACAACCCATCCCAGGGGAGGCATAGCCCATCCCAGCCCAGAGGGGAGACACATAGCCCATCCCAGCCCAGAGGGGAGACACATAGCCCATCCCAGCCCAGGGGGAGAAACAACCCATCCCAGCCCAGGGGAGGCATAGCCCATCCCAGCCCAGAGGGGAGACACATAGCCCATCCCAGCCCAGAGGGGAGACACACAGCCCATCCCAGCCCAGAGGGGAGACACAACCCATCCCAGCCCAGGGGGGAGACACAACCCATCCCAGCCCAGGGGGGAGACACAACCCATCCCAGCCCAGGGGGGAGAGACACAGCCCATCCCAGCCCAGGGGGGAGACACAACCCATCCCAGCCCAGGGGGGAGACACAGCCCATCCCAGCCCAGGGGGGAGACACAACCCATCCCAGCCCAGGGGGGAGACACAACCCATCCCAGCCCAGGGGGGAGAGACACAGCCCATCCCAGCCCAGGGGGGAGACACAACCCATCCCAGCCCAGGGGGGAGACACACAGCCCATCCCAGTCCAGGGGGGAGAGACACAGCCCATCCCAGCCCAGGGGGGAGACACAACCCATCCCAGCCCAGGGGGGAGACACAACCCATCCCAGCCCAGGGGGGAGAGACACAGCCCATCCCAGCCCAGGGGAGACACAACCCATCCCAGCCCAGGGGGGAGACACAACCCATCCCAGCCCAGGGGGGAGAGACACAGCCCATCCCAGCCCAGGGGAGACACAACCCATCCCAGCCCAGGGGGGAGACAACCCATCCCAGCCCAGGGGGGAGACACAGCCCATCCCAGCCCAGGGGGGAGACACACAGCCCATCCCAGCCCAGGGGGGAGACACAACCCATCCCAGCCCAGGGGGGAGACACAGCCCATCCCAGCCCAGGGGGGAGACACACAGCCCATCCCAGCCCAGGGGGGAGAGACACAGCCCATCCCAGCCCAGGGGGGAGACACACAGCCCATCCCAGCCCAGGGGGGAGACACACAGCTCATCCCAGCCCAGGGGGGAGACACACAGCTCATTCCAGCCCAGCGGGGAGAGACACAGCCCATCCCAGCCCAGGGGGGAGACACACAGCCCATCCCAGCCCAGGGGGGAGACACACAGCTCATCCCAGGGGGGAGAGACACAGCTCATCCCAGCCCAGCGGGGAGACACACAGCCCATCCCAGGGGGGAGAGACACAGCACATTCCAGCCCAGGGGGGAGGGACGTGATATCTCACCTCTCGCCCATGTTCTTGGTGGCAAGCTTTAGGGGGCTGGCAGGGGAGGTAGTTTAGGGGGGAGGTCAAGGATGATGTCAAAGGGGTAAGGATTTCTGTCTCACCTCTCCGCCACGTTCCTGGCGGTCTGTAGGAAGTGAGCATGGTCATTCTCCTTCAGGCTATGTTCTGCCTGGGTGATAAGGGCACTGGAGCGCTCCAGACACTGTCTGCAGTTAGCCATCTGCTGGGCCAGCTTACGCAGCTTCATCACCTGAGACAGGTAACAGACACACAGGCACAGACACACAGGCATGCAGGCAGGCAGACACACAGGCACACAGACACACAGGCACAGATACACAGGCATGCAGACACACAGGCACATAGACACACAGGCACACAGACACACAAGCAAGGGACAGAGAAGAGAAGCTCATGTTAGCAGGGTTAGGATCTAGGCAGTCATTTCACATTGTCTATAATATTAAATTGTGGATATGTTGCACAATAGATGGGCATACAATGCATATACGGTATATATATATATATATATATATATATAGCGGGTGAAATAAGTATTGAACACGTCACCAATTTTTACAGTAAATATATTTCCAAAGGTGCTATTGACATGAAATTTTCACCAGATGTTGGTAACAACCCAAGTAATCCAGACATACAAAGAAACCAAAACAAATAAGTTCAGAAATTAAGTTATGTGTAATAATGTGAAATGACACAGGGAAAAAGTATTGAACACACTTACTGATATTTATTTAATACTTTGTACAAAAGCCTTTGTTGGTAATGACAGCATCAAGATGCCTCCTGTATGGAGAAACTAGTCGCATGCATTGCTCTGGTGTGATTTTGGCCCATTCTTCCACACAAACAGTCTTCAAATCTTGAAGGTTCCGTGGTCCTCTTCTATGAATCTTGATCTTCAGTTCTTTCCATAGATTTTCTATGGGATTTAAGTCAGGTGATTGGCTGGGCCATTCTAGCAGCTTTATCCTTGGCTGTGTGTTTGGGATCATTGTCTTTCTGAAATGTCCACCCTCGTTTCATCTTCATCATCCTGGTAGATGGCAGCAGATTTTTTTTCAAGAATATCTCGGTAAATTTGCCCATTCATCCTTCCTTCAATTATGTGAAGTTTGCCAGTACCATTTGCTGAAAAGCAGCCCCACACCATGATGTTCCCACCTCCAAACTTCACTGTTGGTATGGTGTTTTTAGGGTGTTGTGCAGTGCCATTTCTCCTCCAAACATGGTGTGTATTATGACATCCAAACAGTTCAATTTTGCTCTCATCTGACCACACTATATTCTCCCAGTATTTCACTGGATTTTCTAAATGTTGTGCAGCAAACTTTAAACGAGCTTCAACATGCTTTTTTTTCAGCAATGGAGTCTTGCATGGTGAGCGTGCATACAGGCCATGGCGGTGGAGTGCATTACTTACTGTTTTCTTTGAGACAACAGTACCTGCTAATTGCAGGTCTTTTTGAAGCTCTCCACAAGTGGTCCTTGGCTCTTGGACAACTCTTCTGATTATTATTTTCACTCCTCTGTCAGAAATGTTGCGAGGAGCACCTGGTCGATGCAAATTTATGCATCGACCAGGTGTCAACAGTGCTCAATGGAACATTCAGAAGCTTAGAAATGCGCCTTTAACCAATGCCATCATTATGTTTTGCAACAATTAGGTTGCGAAGGTCTTGAGACAGCTCTTTGCTTTTACCCATCATGAGATGTGTCTTGTGTGACAGCTTGGCAATGAGACCTTTTTGTAGGCCATCAGTTGGGACTGAACCAGCTGATATTAATTTGCACTGACAGGGGGCTGGATTGCTTTTTAATTACTGATAATTTTCAGCTGTTGTCTTGGCTTTCCATGCCTTAATTTCTGAACTTATTTGTTTTGGTTTCTTTGTATGTATTGATTACTTGGGTTGTTACCAACATCTGGTGAAAATTTAATGTCAATAGCACCTTTGGAAATATATTTACTGAGAAAAATGGTGACGTGTTCAATACTTATTTCACCCGCTGTGTGTATATATATATATATATATATATATATATATATATATATATATATATATATATATATATATATACACACATATACATATATATATATACACACACATATACACACACACACACTGGGGGCTAAAAGTTTGGAATATTACTCATTCAAGGGTTTTTCTTGTTTTACATTGTAGAATACAAGTGAAGACATCAAAACTATGAGACAACACATATTGAATCATGTAGTAACCAAAAACGTGTTAAACAAATCAAAATCTATTTTATGCTTGAGATTCTTCAAAGCAGCCACCCTTTGCCTAGATGTCAGCTTTGCAGGAAATGTCTCCTTCATCATCACCTGCAGTCTAACACCCTGAGAGGGGAAGGGCTCCTTCATCATCACCTACAGTCTAACACCCTGAGAGGGGAAGGTCTCCTTCATCATCACCTACAGTCTAACACCCTGAGAGGGGAAGGTCTCCTTCATCATCACCACAGTCTAACACCCTGAGAGGGGAAATGTCTCCTTCATCATCACCTACAGTCTAACACCCTGAAAGGGGAAGGTCTCCTTCATCATCACCTACAGTCTAACACCCTGAGAGGGGAAGGTCTCCTTCATCATCACCTACAGTCTAACACCCTGAGAGGGGAAGGTCTCCTTCATCATCACCTACAGTCTAACACCCTGAGAGGGGAAGGTCTAATATGTAGAGTGAATAATCAGACTATAGCTCTGTTATAATTCCCTCAGGGATGATGAGTGGAATAACATCATTCTAACATTCTACATTCTAATTCTACATAATCTATTAATCTTCATTCCATCCCTGGCTCAGATGTGACACATTGAATTAGCCTAATTTAATTATCCCTCGTCAGGGCAAATGTTCAAATCTTTGAGAGAGGGTATTTGAGGAATTTCATTGCTTCTGAAATGCAAAAGGCATTCTCAGTAACTAGTATTAAATACAATATGCTTTTTAAATGTTGCTGGTAAGACTACATTTGATTTTAGCCTATGTAACATAAACTACATATTCTGACTATGTATAAAGCACAGAAAACATGGTGCACTATATAGGGAATATGGTGCCATTTGGGATACAGCCTTGGTAAGAGTTCTTCTTGTTCATAATCTGTTGTTGGAGCATGGCTCAGTCACACGTCAACAGATTGCTGACAATAAGAACATTTTAATGGACTGAAGCACAGAGGATTCATATAATATATTGGTATATTATATATAATATATCAATCATATTTTTTTACCAAACATCATCTTCTTCTCAAACTGTGGACAATTCGGCCTGTCAGTGAACACACACGTTGTATGCGATTGAGAGAGAGAGACAGAGACAGAGAGAGAGAGAGTTGCTGTCTTGTCTTTGTCTTATTTTGAATTGCTGCATTTAGGGTAAATAATTTAATTCTGATAAATCTCAAAACAAAATTTGGGGCAACATTCTAGGGCTGCTTCCTACATGGCACCCGGTTCCATACACCCTGTTCCATACACCCTGTTCCACATAGCCTGTTCCATACACCCTGTTCCATACACCCTGTTCCATACACCCTGTTCCACATACCCTGTTCCATACACCCTGTTCCATACACCCTGTTCCACATACCCTGTTCCATACACCCTGTTCCACACACCCTGTTCCATACGCCCTGTTCCACATACCCTGTTCCTTAAACCCTGTTCCACATACCCTGTTCCATACACCCTGTTCCATAAACCCTGTTCCATACACCCTGTTCCATAAACCCTGTTCCATACACCTGTTCCATACACCCTGCTCCATAAACCCTGTTTCACATACCCTGTTCCATACACCCTGTTCCACATACCCTGTTCGACATACCCTGTTCCATACATCCTTTTCCATACAACATGTTCCATACACCCTGTTCCATACACCCTGTTCCATACACCATGTTCCATACACCATGTTCCATACACCCTGTTCCATACACCATGTTCCATACACCATGTTCCATACACCTTGTTCCATACACCATGTTCCATACACCATGTTCCATACACCTTGTTCCATACACCATGTTCCATACACCTTGTTCCATACACCATGTTCCATACACCATGTTCCATACACCATGTTCCATACACCTTGTGCCATACACCATGTTCCATACACCATGTTCCATACACCTTGTGCCATACACCATGTTCCATACACCATGTTCCATACACCATGTTCCATACACCTTGTTCCATACACCATGTTCCATACACCTTGTTCCATACACCTTGTGCCATACACCATGTTCCATACACCTTGTTCCATACACCTTGTTCCATACACCATGTTCCATACACCATGTTCCATACACCTTGTGCCATACACCATGTTCCATACACCATGTTCCATACACCTTGTGCCATACACCATGTTCCATACACCATGTTCCATACACCTTGTGCCATACACCTTGTTCCATACACCTTGTGCCATACATAGTGAACTACTTACCGTGGGCCCTTTGGACCCTGGTCTTAAGTAGTGCACTATATAGGGAATAGGGTGCCACTCAGCAACAGGTCAGAGTGGAGTGACCTCAATGTTGATGTGCCCCGGGCAACGCCTGGCAACAGCAGCCCCGGGCAACAGCAGCCCCGGGCAATGCCTGGCAACAGCAGCCCCGGGCAATGCCTGGCAACAGCAGCCCCGGGCAACAGCAGCCCCGGGCAATGCCTGGCAACAGCAGCCCCGGGCAATGCCTGGCAACAGCAGCCCCGGGCAATGCCTTATAGAAACAGCAACAGCAGCAATACACAGGACAGAGGCAAAAAGAGATGCAGAGAGAGAGAGATACAGACAGATCAGAGAGAGAGATACAGAGAGATAAGAGAGAGAGATACAGACAGATCAGAGAGAGAGATACAGAGAGATAAGAGAGAGAGATACAGACAGATCAGAGAGAGAGATACAGAGAGATCAGAGAGAGAGATACAGAGAGATCAGAGAGAGAGATACAGAGAGATCAGAGAGAGAGATACAGAGAGATCAGAGAGAGAGTTACAGAGAGATCAGAGAGAGAGATACAGAGAGATCAGAGAGAGAGATACAGAGAGATCAGAGAGAGTAGAAAGAGAGTTTCAGAGATCAGAGAGAGAGATACAGGGAGAGCAGAGCGAGAGATACAGAGAGAGATGAAAGAGGGAGAGCGAGACAAAACAGAGAAAGTGGAAGGAGAGAGAGAGAGACAGAGAACATAGAAAGAGAGAGGGAGAACATGGAAAGAGAGAGAGAGAGAGCCCGCCCTGTTCTCTCTGTTTCGGTTTGTGCTGTTAGAGATTAAAGCTTGACTCAGTCTCCACAGAGAGAGAGAGAGAGAGAGAGAGAGAGCTTGTTAAGACAAACCAGGTGGCCCAGCCAAGCTGCTCTCACACTCCCTCTCTCCATCCCAAATAGCACCCTATTCCCTACATGGACCCTGGTAAAAAGTAGTGCACTAAATAGGGAATAGGTTGCCATTTGGGACCCAGTCCCTGTCGGAGCACCCTGGTCCCTGCACAGCCTGCCTCTATAATCCAGTTGGTTCTGATGCACAGTCAGTCACCTCTCATCTCTCTCTCATTTGGGATGGAAAAAGGGAGAGGGAGTGAGAGAGCAGCTTGGCTATAAGAGATCAGCCTGGCTTAACAAGCTCTCTGTCTCTCTCTGTCTCTCTCTCTCTCTCTGTCTCTCCCTCTCTCTCTTCTCTCTCTGTCTCTCTCTGTTTCTCTCTGTCTCTCTCTCTGTCTCTCTCTCTCTCTCTCTCTGTCTGTCTCTGTCTCTCTCTCTCTCTCTCTGTCTCTGTCTCTCTCTCTGTCTCTCTCTCTTCTCTCTCTCAAATCCTGAAGAAAAAAATACATACTAACAAAATATATATATTATAATATTTTCTTTGTATCTAAATATCATTGTAATGTGGTTAACCTAAAACATCCAAATTATCAAATTAAACCAGAGAGTGCCTTTAGGTCATGGGAAAAGGCCGCACTTGGCCGTTCCCACGGTGAATGACTAGGCCCACTATGCTGTGAAACCACACATTATTGCAGAGACCTTGACATTACTGGGCGGCCACAATTGATGTGGTGAAAACAATGAGTGGGGAGGGAGAGGCACAGAAACTAACATCAATAGCTTTTTTTGACAACACTGTTAAACAAAGAATTTATGCTATAGCTAGCAATCAGGAGACTGACTGAAGACTCAAACTCCCCAGCTCATTCATTACAAATGGACGTTAGCTTTGAGGGCCGAGATGCCCATGCATTGACTTTTGTTCGCTATACATGTTGGGGGATGCTTTTCACGAGGACATATTGTTCTGTTTTCACGATTCCCGAGCATGAAACGGCACATGGGATGTTCAGTGTGCTGCGTGGCTATATTGACAAAAAACAGATTCCATACGGGATATAATGGTGAGCTTTTACACAGATGGGGCTCCATCTATCACGGGATGGCGGACAGGCCTCTGCACTCTAGTTATGAATGTGTCTCAATTATGGACGCATTGTATGATACACCGAGAGCAAAAGAGATGAGCACAGAACTCAGACATATACTGCAGCAGGTAACTTCGATTGTAAACCACATCAAAACACATCCACCTCGCGCACACCTGGTTGGCAAAACTATGTGGGGACATGGGATCGGAGCATGACAATGTTTTATTTCACACAGAGGCTTGGTGGTTATCAAGGGGGAGTGTTGGAAAGATTTTTCGCATTGAGAGAAGAACTGTTCTGTCATGTAAAAAAAACGATACAACTAAAACTAAGTAAACATGCTGTTAATTACATAATTATTTCCACATGGGTGGGGTCGCGAGAATTTTCAGATATCAAAATGGGGGTTGTGGGCTAAACGATTTTGAGAACCCCTGAACTGGACATCTTTCACTACTAAACTCACAGCTGTGACAAAGGGAAAAGTTATGTTCTCAAGAAATATGCAGACCTCACATTTTTTATATTATTCTTCGGCAACCTCAGACAACACCTCGTAATCGGATACTTCCGTTGTTCTGATGTCACCCCTCTGTCTTCCTCTTCTTTCTCTCTCTTCCCTCTCTCACTGTGGCAGTTGTAGTGACACGTTGAGAATGCACAGTTTTAACTGCCACCTACAATGTCTCCCTGACTCAGATAGGCTGTCACACACATCTGATCCAGCGGTTACTGTGTTTAGTAGGAGAGACTGGAGACACCACTCACTTGTTCTATTGAAGCCTCTTTGAAATGGTAAACAACTTGCCAGTTTTGAAGACTTCTGTAGGGAATAGGGTGTAACTTCTGACGCAGCCATTGCAAGAGTACACTACAGCCTGGGTGAAGTGTGCCAAGAGTATGATTTGAGACGCAGCCTGGGTGTAGTGTACCAAGAGTATGATTTGAGACGCAGCCTGGGTGTAGTGTACCAAGAGTATGATTTGAGACGCAGCCTGGGTGTAGTGTACCAAGAGTATGATTTGAGACGCAGCCTGGGTGTAGTGTACCAAGAGTATGATTTGAGACGCAGCCTGGGTGTAGTGTACCAAGAGTATGATTTGAGACGCAGCCTGGGTGTAGTGTACCAAGAGTATGATTTGAGACGCAGCCTGGGTGTAGTGTACCAAGAGTATGGGTGTGGTGTACTTTGGACAGTAGCGTTCCAGTGTAGTATAAAGGGTCTGTGTGTAAAAGACTTCTGTACCTTGGACTCCTTGATCTTGACAGCGATGATCTGTTTCCTCTGGCGTATGATCTCCACAAGCTCATCACACTCCTCCCCTAGCTTGGCCTCGTGTATCGCTGTGTTCACCTGGGGACAGAAGCATAGCACACTTTAACACCGTGTCCAAACAAACACTTACACAGAGTTCAGATCAACAACACTGTTCTGTGACAGCTTCAGGTACAATATATCATTCATTTGTCATCTGTGGTTCGGTAACACATGTTCTGGTCTGAGCATGATTTATTCCTTGTGAACTTTAAGTGTTGCATTTTCTCATTATACAAGGTTATGACTCCGTATCAAACTGCAGAGTATCACACTGTTCACCCACTAACACCCCCTAACACTGATCATCACTCCACAAAGCTCATTATAGCAGTTAGAGACACTTAAGCTTTGTTAATCACAAACACACACACACACACACAAACACACACACACGAGCGTACACACACACGAGCGTACACACACACGAGCGTACACACACACAAACGCCAATAATTACATAAGAGCCATCTTATTAAAGGAGGTTTGTAATTAACAAGAATGAATTAAATGCTCCAACATAACTGTAGATTACTGCTCAGCCACATGAGCAGTAGATTCACTAGACAGAAGAATCTTCTCATTTTACCAGAATCACCAAATCTCATCCCACTGCCTACACCCACTGAAACACTGAACCAGGGATACATCCTCATCTGAACCAGGGATACATCCTCATCTGAACCAGGGATACATCCTCATCTGAACCAGGGATACATCCTCAACTGAACCAGGGATACATCCTCATCTGAACCAGGGATACATCCTCATCTGAACCAGGGATACATCCTCATCTGAACCAGGGATACATCCTCATCTGAACCAGGGATACATCCTCATCTGAACCAGGGATACATCCTCATCTGAACCAGGGATACATCCTCATCTGAACCAGGGATACATCCTCAACTGAACCAGGGATACATCCTGGTTATATTGACCTAGGGGGAACCACACCACAAATAACCAGGTAACACCTGGAAACCCACTGCGTTGTGTGAAGTGCTGAAAGACTGATATCTAAAAGGTGAAAGAGAGTAGAAAGGAAATAGCCCTAGATAACAGACAGAGGGCCTGGGTTCGTTTAAAGGCCCAGATAACAGACTGAGAGCTTGGGTTCTTTTAAAGCCCCAGATAACAGACTGAGAACCTGGGTTCTTTTAAAGCCCCAGATAACAGACTGAGAACCTGGGTTCTTTTAAAGGCCCAGATAACAGACTGAGAGCCTGGGTTCGTTTAAAGGCCCAGATAACAGACTGAGAGCTTGGGTTCTTTTAAAGCCCCAGATAACAGACTGAGAACCTGGGTTCTTTTAAAGGCCCAGATAACAGACTGAGAGCTTGGGTTCTTTTAAAGCCCCAGATAACAGACTGAGAGCCTGGGTTCTTTTAAAGCCCCAGATAACAGACTGAGAGCTTGGGTTCTTTTAAAGGCCCAGATAACAGACTGAGAACTTGGGTTCTTTTAAAGGCCCAGATAACAGACTGAGGGCCTGGGTTCTTTTAAAGCCCCAGATAACAGACTGAGAAACTGGGTTCTTTTAAAGGCCCAGATAACAGACTGAGGGCCTGGGTTCTTTTAAAGGCCCAGATAACAGACTGAGGGCCTGGGTTCTTTTAAAGGCCCACTCTGTGATATTTAAAGCCATACATGATCATTTAAATCAATGATATATACCCATTGATTTATATCAAGAAAATAAACTGCTGTTTTGTTTAGTTGGGCCTTTAACGCCAGCAGAATGGAGCGGAGAGGAGCGAAGGAGTCGTGGTGAGAGGCTGATGTTTGTAACGGCAGTGATTAGTGCTGGTCTCTCCTCCAGCCTGACAGATAAAAGAGGATTCAGAAAGCGGCTAAGTGCACTTCCACAAGTCACTAGGGACCTCCCTGTCCCGTCCTAAACTTCCCAGCAAAAAGACCAATGAGGTCTGTTAAAATATGGATGGCTGTGGCATGTGTCAACTAAGTGCTTCAACACTCTGCGTACTGTACACATCCCCAAGTCGATTATACCATCAACACAATCTAACCTAACACACAGACAAAACCAGATACATTCAAACTATTGTCAAAGAAAAAACTGAGAAAATAAATAGCTCTGGAAAAAAACAATCAGTTTATAAATGAGGTCTGTCAAACTCTAAAGGAGAGATATCGCTGAAGGCAGTGTTGCTATGCCACCACTATAGAATCCACTGGCAGAATCACAATACTCTTTTTGATCATATCATCTTGGAGAGAGAGATTACTGTATGCAATGCAACAACAACAGAAAAATCCAGGTCACACCCGAACTGTTAGAGCCCCATGCAGCCAGTCAATCCTCTGTTGTTGTGATGCATTGTGATGCAGCAAGGCTTCTGGGAAGAAACACGCACACGCACACGCACATACATATCCACACAGTGTGCCCGATTTCAATTAGCGTAGTGCATTAGCATTACCTCATGCAAGGTATATTACGCTTCCTTTCAGAATAACCAAGCCTTTCACACAAACATCACACCAGAGAATAGCTAGCAGCTAGCATTGAAAATTAGTTTGTTTTAACACAGACATGTTCTTTTGATGGTCAAGTCAGTCGCATAGCTAAATCCTTTATTATGTATATAAGAGGAACAGATTGTTGCTGAGCGGTATCCGTATACAGGCAGAGGAGGAAGACACCAGTTGGGAGACGGGATAAGGGAGGAGAAAATGAACAACAGAGATCATGACATCTGATGGTCTGAATGAATAGTTGGTTACACTGTGGTTCTCCATAACACAGAGATCATGACATCTGATGGTCTGAATGAATAGTTGGTTACACTGTGGTTCTCCATAACACAGAGATCATGACATCTGATGGTCTGAATGAATAGTTGGTTACACTGTGGTTCTCCATAACACAGAGATCATGACATCTGATGGTCTGAATGAATAGTTGGTTACACTGTGGTTCTCCATAACACAGAGATCATGACATCTGATGGTCTGAATGAATAGTTGGTTACACTGTGGTTCTCCATAACACAGAGATCATGACATCTGATGGTCTGAATTAATAGTTGGTTACACTGTGGTTCTCCATAACACAGAGATCATGACATCTGATGGTCTGAATTAATAGTTGGTTACACTGTGATTCTCCATAACACAGAGATCATGACATCTGATGGTCTGAATTAATAGTTGGTTACACTGTGGTTCTCCATAACATGGGACCACAGTGGAGAAGGTGGAAAGCTTCAAGTTCCTCGGTGTACACATCACTTTCAAACTGAAATGGTCCACCCACACAGACAGTGTGATAAAGAAGGCACAACGGCGCCTCTTCAACCTCAGGAGGCTAAAGAAATGTGGCTTATCACCTAAAACCCTCACAAACTTAACCGCAAAGCTCTCCAGAGGGTGGTGCGGTCTGCCCAACGCATTACTGGGGGCAAACTTCCCACCCTCCTGGACACCTACAGCACCCGATGTCACAGGAAGGCCAAAAAGATCATCAAAGACATCAACCACCCGAGCCACTGCCTGTTCACCCTGCTACCATCCAGAAGGCGAGGTCAGTACAGGTGCATCAAAGCTGAGACCGAGAGACTGAAAACAGCTACTATCTCAAGGCCATCAGACTGTTAAATAGCCATCACTGAGGTGGCTGCCTATAGACACTGATTAGAAATCACAGGCCACTTTAAGGTATAGAACACTAGACACTTTAATAATGTATCTGTATCTGCATCACTCATCTCTATGTATAAACTGCACTCTACACTATTCTACAGTATCTTAGTCACTCTAATTGTGTGTACATATTGCATCACCCATCTCATATGTATATACTGTATTGTATTCTATACTACGCCACTGACTGCTAAACAGCCATCTCTAGCACATCAGAGCCTGCTGCCTATAGACATACGTAGATTAGAAATCACCGGCTATTTTAAGGAAATTAAACACTAGTCACGATACCTCTATAGGATCGTGTCCCTTCCTCGGGACGCTTGAGCTAACGTGTGCTAATGTGATTAGCATGACGTTGTAAGTAACAAGAACATTTCCCAGGACATAGACATATCTTATTTGGGCAGAAAGCTTAAATTCTTGTTAATCTAACTGCACAGTGCAATTTAAAGTAACTCTTACAGTGAAATAATGCCATGATATTGTTTGAGGAGAGTACACAGTTTTGTACTTGAAAATGTATCAATAAACCAATGATACTTGATACAACATTTTGAACAGTAATGCAATGGTTCATTGGATCAGTCTAAAACTTTGCACATACACTGCTGCCATCTTTTGGCCAAAACCAAAATTGCTTATGGACTCCTAAGCATTATTATGGCCTTTCTCTTGCATTTCAAAGATGGTGTGAGCTACAGGCAGTTAGATTTGGGTATGTCATTTTAGGTCCGATCCTTAAGAGGTTAATAATGTTTCCGTATCTTGCACTAGTCATCTCAAATGTATAAACTGTACGCTATACTATTCTTCGGTATCTTAGTCACTTAATCATGTTCACATGACCAACACCAATCTCTTATGTGTATACTGCATACTATAAAGCTTACTATGCTATGTATATATTCTCAATCCATTCCTTACTTAGATTTATGTGTATTTGGGTACATGTTGTGAAACTGTTAGATATTACTTGTTAGATATTACTGCACTGTCGGAGCTAGAAGCACAAGCATTTCGCTACACCCGCAATAACTTCTGCGAAACACGTGTATGTGACCAATAAAATGTTATCTGATTTGATTTGATTTGTTAACACAGCGATCATTTAATCTGATGGTCTGAATGAATAGTTAGTTACACTGTGGTTCTCCGGGCCCAGACTAACGGGAAATAGAGTCTGAGTCCCAAATGGGACCCTATTCCCTATACAGTGCACTATGGGCCCTGGTCAAAAGTAGTGCACTATACTGGGAATAGGGTGCCATTGGGACAGAGTTTAGTGTGTAATAAAGGGTGAATAGTGTTGAGAGTGATGGAGAGCATTAAACAAGCGTTCCACCTCAGTCGGCCATTACTGTCACACAGGGCTGAGGGATGGCAGTGGGGGATGCTATGGGATGTGCCCCAAATGGCACCCTATACCCTATATAGTGCACTACTATAGGCCCTGTTCAAATGTAGTGCACTATATAGGGAATAGGGTGTCATTTGGGACATATCCATAGTAACAGCATTAAAGGGACACACAAGAGCACCATATAGAGAACTATATCTCTGTACAGCTGACCCTGTTACCATATCTGACTAGAGAACTATATCTCTGTACAGCTGACCCTGTTACCATCTGACTAGAGAACTATATCTCTGTACAGCTGACCCTGTTACCTTCTGACTAGAGAACTATATCTCTGTACAGCTGACCCTGTTACCATCTGACTAGAGAACTATATCTCTGTACAGCTGACCCTGTTACCATCTGACTAGAGAACTATATCTCTGTACAGCTGACCCTGTTACCATCTGACTAGAGAACTATATCTCTGTACAGCTGACCCTGTTACCATATCTGACTAGAGAACTATATCTCTGTACAGCTGACCCTGTTACCATCTGACTAGAGAACTATATCTCTGTACAGCTGACCATGTTACCATCTGACTAGAGAACTATATCTCTGTACAGCTGACCCTGTTACCTTCTGACTAGAGAACTATATCTCTGTACAGCTGACCCTGTTACCATCTGACTAGAGAACTATATCTCTGTACAGCTGACCCTGTTACCTTCTGACTAGAGAACTATATCTCTGTACAGCTGACCCTGTTACCTTCTGACTAGAGAACTATATCTCTGTACAACTGACCATGTTACCAGCCTGAGATGTCGTTAACAGACCAATATCCCTCTATTGATTATACAGCTCAGTTCCCTCAGTGCTGGACACACACTCACAGACAGAGGTACACACACACACACACACACACACACACACCCTGGACAGTCTGACATCGTCCCTCTTCACAGGTTGAAGCTGTGCAGAGATGGAGAATTGCAAATTGAGCTTCTGTCTAATGTAAAATGCAGTGTTGTTCTCTCATGGACACCATATTAGTTTAGTCATCAGTATTTACTCACTCCTGTCTCTCTTACTCCAGCTGTTAATTGCAGATTTACCACCACAGTATACACTTTACAGAGACATCAGCAGATGCACCAAAGTTCAATACTGTTTCCCAGTTGGAGGATTCCCCATAATGCATTGCATTTAAATGCCTACAAGCAGTATCTTTGATGTGAAATTCTGCAATTGGGGGGATTCTAGCACTCTAGCAGGGAATAAGCAAGGTGGGAAAAATCTGACATATTACACCAGACATATTACACCAGACATGTTACACCAGACATGTTACACCAGTCATATTACACCAGACATATTACACCAGACATATTACACCAGACATATTACACCAGACATATTACACCAGACATATTACACAAGACATATTACACCAGACATATTACACCAGACATGTTACACCAGACATATTACACCAGCCATATTACACCAGTAATATTACACCAGTAATATTACACCAGACATTTTACACCAGACATATTACACCAGTCACATTACACCAGTCACATTACACCAGACACATTACCCCAGACATATTACACCAGACATGTTACACCAGACATATTACACCAGACATATTACACCAGACATGTTACACCAGACATATTACACCAGCCATATTACACCAGTAATATTACACCAGACATATTACACCAGACATATTACACCAGACATGTTACACCAGACATATTACACCAGCCATATTACACCAGTAATATTACACCAGACATATTACACCAGACACATTACACCAGTCACATTACACCAGTCACATTACACCAGACACATTACACCAGACACATTACACCAGACATATTACACCAGACATATTACACCAGTCACATTACACCAGTCACATTACACCAGACACATTACACCAGACATATTACACCAGCCATATTACACCAGACATATTACACCAGTCATATTACACCAGACATATTACACCAGATATATTACACCAGACATATTACACCAGACATATTACACCAGACATATTACACCAGACATATTACACCAGCCATATTACACCAGACATATTACACCAGTCATATTACACCAGCCATATTACACCAGACATATTACACCAGTCATATTACACCAGCCATATTACACCAGCCATATTACACCAGCCATATTACACCAGACATATTACACCAGACATATTACACCAGTCATATTACATAATTTAAATGCCAGCCTGATTTAACAGTGGAATATGTCTGGAATGTGCCAGCCTGATTTAACAGTGAAATCTGTCTGGAATTTGCCAGCCTGATATAACAATGGAATCTGACTGGAATGGGATCAAGGGCTTTATTGTTGACTCACCTCTACTTGTTGACAGGTCTGACTCAGACTGACTCACCTCTACTTGTTGACAGGTCTGACTCAGACTGACTCACCTCTACTTGTTGACAGGTCTGACTCAAACTGACTCACCTCTACTTGTTGACAGGTCTGACTCAGACTGACTCACCTCTACTTGTTGACAGGTCTGACTGAGACTGACTCACCTCTAGCTGTTGACAGGTCTGACTGAGACTGACTCACCTCTAGCTGTTGACAGGTCTGACTCAGACTGACTCACCTCTACTTGTTGACAGGTCTGACTCAGACTGACTCACCTCTACTTGTTGACAGGTCTGACTCAAACTGACTCACCTCTACTTGTTGACAGGTCTGACTCAGACTGACTCACCTCTACTTGTTGACAGGTCTGACTCAGACTGACTCACCTCTACTTGTTGACAGGTCTGACTGAGACTGACTCACCTCTAGCTGCTGACAGGTCTGACTGAGACTGACTCACCTCTAGCTGCTGACAGGTCTGACTGAGACTGACTCACCTCTACTTGTTGACAGGTCTGACTGAGACTGACTCACCTCTAGCTGTTGACAGGTCTGACTGAGACTGACTCACCTCTAGCTGTTGACAGGTCTGACTGAGACTGACTCACCTCTAGCTGTTGACAGGTCTGACTGAGACTGACTCACCTCTAGCTGTTGACAGGTCTGACTGAGACTGACTCACCTCTAGCTGTTGACAGGTCTGACTGAGACTGACTCACCTCTACTTGTTGACAGGTCTGACTGAGACTGACTCACCTCTAGCTGCTGACAGGTCTGACTGAGACTGAACCACCGGTCTCATGTTAATTAACATAAACACGTTTATCATCTCCAGGTCTCCATCATACAAGCTGCTGATGAACGTCTTTGGAACATCTACATTTAAAAAAAAGTCATCATCACAATACATGCATTATTTATTTTAGGCAGGTCTAAAGAAACATTATGATATGAGAAAAAAGTATATGAGAAGAACAGAATATGAGTTGGCCTACTGTATGTTATCTGGCTATGAGCCATACCATAGGCTGCAGGCTTGTTCATTTAGCAGACAAGATATGCTTAGAAGTCCTGTTCCATTATTTGATATTACAAGATTCTATAGTAAAAATAATATATTTCAATTTATTTTTCCCATTCCAGAGCGAGTGCTATGTTGGCTATTTGAGCGTAAAAGTGATCATTTAAAATAGGTCATATATGCAAGATTTAGAGTTATTTGGCAACTTTAGTTGTGAATGATACAAACCTTTGAATGTGTTATAAATCTAAACATATATGGGCTGCATGATGTGACTACAGGCTGCACTTGCTACTCTCTCATCAAGTGATTATATTTTCACCCATCAGACTATTCTCAATTTAATCTTGTCTTTACTAATATGTAACATTTGTTTAGATTTTGAATGTTTTATTTTGCAGATAGATTGTAGCTTCCATCAATGTAATTGTTGCCATCATTTTCAATCCCCAACGTATTTCTTTGTAAATATATATACAGTGCATTCAGAAAGTGTTCAGACCGCTTTACTTTTTCAACATTTTGTTACATTACAGCCTACACACAATACCCCATAATGACCAAGCAAAAACAGGTTTTTAGAAATGTTTGCAAATGTATTAAAAACAAAAAACAGAAATACCTTATTTACATAAGTATTTAGACCCTTTGCTATGAGACTTAAAATTGAGCTCAGGTGCATCCTGTTTCCATTGATCATCCTTGATGTTTCTACAACTTACCTGTGGTAAATTCAACTGATTGGACATGATTTGGAAAGGCACACACCTGTCTATATAAAGGTCCTACAGTTGACAGTGTATGTCAGAGCAGAAACCAAGCCTTGAGGTCGAAGGAACTGACAGACAAGTTCCTTACTTTCTTCCACTTGCCTCTTCCATTTTTACAGTAATGCTGCAATTAGTTTCTATGGCTTGTTTTAAAAATAGGGATATTTTGGAGATGATTTCATTTTCAAATAGCCGAAAGTGAGAAGTTGTAATCTGAATAAAGTGGAAAAGGGCATTGTTGAACACGGGGTGAGACGTTCTTAATAACCTGCTAGAGAATCAGTTTGGATTTAAGTATTACTTTTGTATGACTGAAGCCTTTAGTGAGAGGTCTAATGCTTTAATATCTAATCATTTCTGCCCTCCGAATTCATATTCATTATATAAATAGGCCCGTTTAATTCTGTCTGGCTAGTGGCAACCATCGAAACTCTGCTTTCACACAAGATCGCATATTGAAATGTCAGAGCTTATAAGAACACTTATTTCACTCCATGCATCGACCACTGTTTGAGAAGCATGCAGCCTCTTGCTGCACGACAGGTGATCTTCGCCAAAACTCTGTATGCCATGAGCTCTCCAACCCTGTTTCTGCAGCTACCCAGCGCTTAATCTGTTCGGGAACATCGATAGTAACATGTTTTCACAACTAAACATATTTCACTAAACTGTTGACAGACCCTCTCTCTGCACGCTTGAGAAAGGAATGCAGGAGAGAGAGGAGGAGATGGAAAACGCACGGTGGTGAGATATTCTGTAGCTAAAGGTAGTGTGTCAGCCTGTTAATTGTGAAAATATATAAAAAATTAAGAGCCCTGCACAATCAATGAACCAACAGAATCGCCTAGGCCTCCACATTCTCTCAGACTAATGGATAGAAGGTTTGGAGCGTAGCATAAGGTAACCACTCCATTCAGTATGTATAATAATACAGTCCACACTCAAAGGCCATTACTAGAATTAGTTAAATATAGGCTAGACCAATCATGTACCAAAGACATCTTAAATCTATGTTTTTGTAATGTTTTTCTGCCGTGTTTAATGTGGGGTAGGCTATGTATTGTATTACCACACAAACATTATTTTTAATTGGGTATGCTATTAGGCTATGTATTGTATTACCACATAATCAATCTTTTTAATTGGGTAGGCTATTAGGCTATGTATTGTATCACCACACAATCATTATTTTTAATGGGGTAGGCTATTAGGCTATGTATTGTATCACCACACAATCATTATTTTTAATGGGGTAGGCTATGTATTACCACACAATCATTCATTCCAGTCCTCAACTGGCAGCTTCATTAAATAGTACCCGCAAAACACCAGTCTCAACGTCAACAGTGAAGAGGCGACTCCGGGATGCTGGCCTTCTAGACAGAGTCTCTGTCCAGTGTCTGTGTTCTTTTGCCCATCTTAATCTTTTATTGGCCAGTCTGAGATATGGCTTTTTCTTTGTAGAGTCGCCTCTTCACTGTTGACGTTGAGACTGGTGTTTTGTGGGTACTATTTAATGAAGCTGCCAGTTTAGGACTTGTGAGGCGTCTGTTTCTCAAACTAGACACTCTAATGTACTTGTCCTCTTGCTCAGTTATGCGCCGGGGCCTCCCACTCCTCTTTCTATTCTGGTTACAGCCAGTTTGCGCTGTTCTGTGAAGCGAGTAGTACACAGTGTCTTCAGTTTCTTGGCAATTTCTCGCATGGAATAGCCTTAATTTCTCAGAACAAGAATAGACTGACGAGTTTCAGAAGAAAGTTCTTTGTTTTTGGCCATTTTGAGCCTGTAATCGAACCCACAAATGTTGATGCTCCAGATACTCAACTAGTCTAAAGAAGGCCAGTTTTATTGCTTCTTTAATCAGCACAACAGTTTTCAGCTGTGCTAACATAATTGCAAAAGGGTTTTCTAATGATCAATTAGCCTTTTAAAATGATAAACTTGGATTAGCTAACACAACGTGCCATTGGAACACAGGAGTCATGGTTGCTGATAATGAGCCTCTGTACACCTATGTAGATATTCCATTAAAAATCAGCCGATTCCAGCTACAATAGTCATTTACAACATTAACAATGTCTACACTGTATTTCTGATCCATTTTATGTTATTTTAATGGACAAAAAAATGAGCTTTTCTTTCAAAAACAAGGACATTTCTAAATGACCCTAAACTTTTGAACGGTAGTGTAGGCCTATTCATAAGCTCTTACAGTATATGCGTACGGGTGTTCTACATGCAACGCCTTCAATGCTTGAATTAATCATCACCTTAGAAAGCCCTGTCCGTTTCGTTGTGTTAGGCTTTGAAACAACATCCAAGGACCATGTTTCCACTCAGTTTCAACCTATTGTTGAACTTCTTTCTTCAAATTGATCATCTCAGTGAGCTTTAAAAGTATAATACTGTTTTGATTGCATTTGCATTGGTAGGAGGGACAATAGAGCGCCGAGTACCAGGCCATTAGCTAGCGAATTGGGTACAACCAAAGAATGTCCAGGGTGCATAAAAGGAGATTACCGTGACTTAGCAGTCACGCGGAATTCGACTGTGGTCATGACTCATGACTGCCAGTCTAGCGGTAATACAGCCACAACAACAGCCCTGGACTCACCTCAACCTGTTGACACATCTGGATGAGCTTGGCCATCTGGTTCTCCAGCTCACTGTTTCTCTTCACCAGGTTGGTGAGGTTGTTCTCCAGGGTTTGCTGTTGGGACAGGCAGAGGAACAGGCAGGTGAGGTACAGAGGGAGGGAACCAGGAAGAAAGTGCAGCTTTAATTTGGCTTTGCTCTAAGTGGGAAAACAGACCAACAGGAGCGTTGACCGTGTGCAGTGGATGGCCATCTTATTGCCTCTGACCACAGAACATCGGCCTTCATCTTCTGTTCATTCCCTGACAATTGTACATGTTGAATAACCCAGCAGGTGTTGACGGTCATGTTGATCAGTCTTCCCTTTAAAATGAGTGTGAATGGAATTGGATCTGAAACAGGATGAAGCTACTGTAATAATGTTGTGTGGTCCTGTGTGGCTCAGTTGGTAAAGCATGGAGCGTGCAACGCCAGGGATTCGATTCCCACGGGGGAGCCGGATGAAAAATGTATGCACTCACTACTGTAAGTCACTCTGGATAAGAGCATCTGCTAAATGACTCACTACTGTAAGTCACTCTGGATCAGAGCGTCTTCTAAATGACTCACTACTGTAAGTCACTCTGGATAAGAGAGTCTTCTAAATGACTCACTACTGTAAGTCACTCTGGATAAGAGCGTCTGATAAATGACCGACATGAAAAAAATTAAATGTATGTTATTACCATTATTGTGGGCAGTGATGTTAGCTAAAAGAAAAAGAAAATTAAACTAAGATTATTTCAATGTAAATTACCATCTTGATCACTACCATCTGAACTACAGGTTACAGTTCCCAATAAACCATCTGAACTACAGGTTACAGTTCCCCAATAAACCATCTGAACTACAGGTTACAGTTCCCCAATAAACCATCTGAACTACAGGTTACAGTTCCCCAATAAACCATCTGAACTACAGGTTACAGTTCCCCAATAAACCATCTGAACTACAGGTTACAGTTCCCCAATAAACCATGTGAACTACAGGTTACAGTTCCCAATAAACCATCTGAACTACAGGTTACAGTTCCCAATAAACCATCTGAACTACAGGTTACAGTTCCCAATAAACCATCTGAACTACAGGTTACAGTTCCCCAATAAACCATCTGAACTACAGGTTACAGTTCCCAATAAACCATCTGAACTACAGGTTACAGTTCCCCAATAAACCATCTGAACTACAGGTTACAGTTCCCAATAAACCATCTGAACTACAGGTTACAGTTCCCAATAAACCATCTGAACTACAGGTTACAGTTCCCAATAAACCATCTGAACTACAGGTTACAGTTCCTCAAGAAAACATCTGAACTACAGGTTACAGTTCCCTAATAAACCATCTGAACTACAGGTTACAGTTCCCCAATAAACCATCTGAACTACAGGTTACAGTTCCCCAATAAACCATCTGAACTACAGGTTACAGTTCCCAATAAACCATCTGAACTACAGGTTACAGTTCCCAATAAACCATTTGAACTACAGGTTACAGTTCCCAATAAACCATCTGAACTACAGGTTACAGTTCCCAATAAACCATCTGAACTACAGGTTACAGTTCCCCAATAAACCATCTGAACTACAGGTTACAGTTCCCCAATAAACCATCTGAACTACAGGTTACAGTTCCCAATAAACCATCTGAACTACAGGTTACAGTTCCCAATAAACCATCTGAACTACAGGTTACAGTTCCCAATAAACCATCTGAACTACAGGTTACAGTTCCCAATAAACCATCTGAACTACAGGTTACAGTTCCTCAAGAAAACATCTGAACTACAGGTTACAGTTCCCTAATAAACCATCTGAACTACAGGTTACAGTTCCCCAATAAACCATCTGAACTACAGGTTACAGTTCCCCAATAAACCATCTGAACTACAGGTTACAGTTCCCAATAAACCATCTGAACTACAGGTTACAGTTCCCAATAAACCATTTGAACTACAGGTTACAGTTCCCAATAAACCATCTGAACTACAGGTTACAGTTCCCAATAAACCATCTGAACTACAGGTTACAGTTCCCCAATAAACCATCTGAACTACAGGTTACAGTTCCCCAATAAACCATCTGAACTACAGGTTACAGTTCCCAATAAACCATCTGAACTACAGGTTACAGTTCGCCAAAGAACCATTGCTATTTATACTGTAGGATACCATCACCCGTCCAAACCAAAGCCAAAATTCAGTTCAGAGAGATAACACAAGATAACCTTAAAGCAGATAGAGAGAGAGAGAGCATCAAAATACTATACAGCAACATTCAATAGTGCTGAGTGAGGTTGAGATCCATGACTCAAGAGATATCTGTGTTGATGAATCATGCATCTAATAATTGTTAGTTGAGGATTAATCAAGGGGGTTGAGATGCCCGACAGTTAGTGGTTTAGTCAGAGGGTTGAGATCCCCGACAGTTAGTGGTTTAGTCAGAGGGTTGAGATCCCCGACAGTTAGTGGTTTAGTCAGAGGGTTGAGATCCCCGACAGTTAGTGGTTTAGTCAGAGGGTTGAGATCCCCGACAGTTCATATTTTAGTCAGAGGGTTGAGATCCCCGACAGTTAGTGGTTTAGTCAGAGGGTTGAGATCCCCGACAGTTAGTGGTTTAGTCAGAGGGTTGAGATCCCCGACAGTTAGTGGTTTAGTCAGAGGGTTGAGATCCCCGACAGTTAGTGGTTTAGTCAGAGGGTTGAGATCCCCGACAGTTAGTGGTTTAGTCAGAGGGTTGAGATCCCCGACAGTTAGTGGTTTAGTCAGAGGGTTGAGATCCCTGACAGTTAGTGGTTTAGTCAGAGGGTTGAGATCCCCGACAGTTAGTGGTTTAGTCAGAGGGTTGAGATCCCCGACAGTTCATATTTTAGTCAGAGGGTTGAGATCCCCGACAGTTAGTGGTTTAGTCAGAGGGTTGAGATCCCCGACAGTTAGTGGTTTAGTCAGAGGGTTGAGATCCCCGACAGTTCATATTTTAGTCAGAGGGTTGAGATCCCCGACAGTTAGTGGTTTAGTCAGAGGGTTGAGATCCCCGACAGTTAGTGGTTTAGTCAGAGGGTTGAGATCCCCGACAGTTAGTGGTTTAGTCAGAGGGTTGAGATCCCCGACAGTTCATATTTTAGTCAGAGGGTTGAGATCCCCGACAGTTAGTGGTTTAGTCAGAGGGTTGAGATCTCGACAGTTAGTGGTTAGTCAGAGGGTTGAGATCTCAGTATATTAGTATTTATAAAGTAAATGTCATACAGTGCCCTCCACTAATATTGGCACCCTTGGTTAATATGATCAAAACGGGCTGAAAAACATGTCTTTACCGTTCATCCTCTTGGTCTTTCACTCAAAATATTCACACAAATCAAACCTTTAATTAAAGTAAAATGATTGAAAAAAATAAATGTAAAATAAATGAAATAAATATTTTTATCCGAAACGTGTGCCACAATTATTGCCACCCATAGAAATTCTTATGAGTAAAATATAACTTGAGTATATTCCCATTCATATTTTACGTTTTTAAGTTCAACTAAGTGATAAGGAACACTTAAGTAGTTAGCCATGAATTCCTGTTTCACTGGGGTATAAATATGAGGTGACACACAGGCCACCTCAGTTCCCATAGTCATCCAACGGTTGAAAATGGCCATTTCCACTATCAGGGCAATAATTAAGAAGTTTAAAGCAACTGGAGATGTTAACACTGGGCCTGGAAGAGGACGTGTGTCTATATTGAACCCACCACAGTGAGGAGGATGGTTCAAATGGACAAAACATCTCCAAGGAACACAGCTGGAGAATTGCAGATGTTAGTTGGGTCTTGGGGTCAGAAAGACTCCAAAACTAAGATCAGAAGCCACCTACAGAACCACTAGTTGTTTGGGAGGGTTGCCATAAAAAAGTATTTGCTGTCATCAAACAACAAACTCAAGCGCCTACAGTTTGACAAATGTTACTGGAACTTTCGATGGGACCAGGTTCTACGGTCAGATGGCATAGACAGAAAGATAGCCATGCAGAAAAGTACCTCAACCCCACTGTGAAGTACGTTGGTGGTTCTTTGATGTTGTGGGGCTGTTTTTCTTCTAAAGTCCCTGGACAACTTGTTAGGATAAACGGTATCATGGACCGTTTATTTTTTTATTGTATTTATTTTTTATTAGGTTTAGATATCAAAACCTCTCTGCTAGGAAGCTTAAACTGGGCCGTGGTTGGATCTTCCAGCAGGACAATGATCCAAAGCACACCTCAAAATCAACACAAAAATGGTTCACTGACCACAGAATCAAGGTTTTGCCATGGCCATCCCAGTCCCCTGACCTAAACCCCATAGAAAACCTGTGGGATGAGCTGAAGAGGAGAGTCCATAAGATTCTGTATGGAGGAATGGTCTCAGATCCCTTGCCATGCGTTCTCCAAACCTCATTACACACTATAGGAGAAGACAGAGCTATTATCTTGGCAAAGGGAGGTTGCACACAGTATTGAATGAAGGGGTGTCAATAATTGTGGCACACATATATAGTTGAGATTTTTTAAAAACTTTAATTAAAGGTTTGATTTGTGTGAATATTTTGAGTGAAAGACCAAGAGGATGAACAGTAAATACATGTTTACAGTGGTTTCTCTCATATTTACCAAGGCTGCCATATATTATATTATATTAACATTAGCGGAGGGCACTGAAATACCACATCAGAAAGGAACAAAAAAGCTCAACATTACTCTGTGATAACTACTTTAATCATGTTCAAACAAGTTTTACGACATTATCTTTAGTAGATAAAACTACACTTATAAAACACGCAAAACTGCAAACCCAGCTGAAAAACACACTAACAGACATTAAACTGCCAAATGAGATAGACGACATGGAGAGAGGGAGAGAGAGAGAGAGAGAGAGAGAGAGAGAGAGAGAGAGAGAGAGAGAGAGAGAGAGAGAGAGAGAGAGAGAGAGAGAGAGAGAAAGAGAGAGAACATAGCAGCCCATGAATTTCAGCAGCAGCAGTAGCAAAGAAGCAACTACAACAACAACAACAACAACAACACCACCACCAACAACAACAACAACAACAACAACAACAACATGAGGAATAGTCACAACAGCTCTTCTTGAAGCTGGTGTCCATTCATGCATGTGAATGAGAAGCATGAGAGGAACGGCCACCTGGCTGTGTGTGTCCATCGTCTCAGCAGCCTCTCCCTCTCCAAACACCAGGACAACCAGGACACTGTCCGCATCCCAAATGGCACCCTATTCCCTTCATAGTGAACTACTTGGCACTGGTCAAAAGTAGTGCACTATATAGGAAATAGGGTGCTACTAGGGAGCGAGATTGTGATATAAAAGGCAAGCTAACCATTGGGTGACTCACCGCAGCGCTTGTCTTTGATGCCTCCATTACCGCGTCAGATACTCTGCCAGGACTCACTTGAAAAGCCTAGGAACACACACATAGACTGGTCAGGTCTGGTCTGGTCTGTCTGCTACACTACTGTACCTACTGACACGTTAGCCTTACTGGTCTGTCTGCTACACTACTGTACCTACTGACACGTTAGCCTTACTGGTCTGTCTGCTACACTACTGTACCTACTGACACGTTAGCCTTACTGGTCTGTCTGCTACACTACTGTACCTACTGACACGTTAGCCTTACTGGTCTGTCTGCTACACTACTGTACCTACTGACACGTTAGCCTTACTGGTCTGTCTGCTACACTACTGTACCTACTGACACGTTAGCCTTACTGGTCTGTCTGCTACACTACTGTACCTACTGACACGTTAGCCTTACTGGTCTGTCTGCTACACTACTGTACCTACTGACACGTTAGCCTTACTGGTCTGTCTGCTACACTACTGTACCTACTGACACGTTAGCCTTACTGGTCTGTCTGCTACACTACTGTACCTACTGACACGTTAGCCTTACTGGTCTGTCTGCTACACTACTGTACCTACTGACACGTTAGCCTTACTGGTCTGTCTGCTACACTACTGTACCTACTGACACGTTAGCCTTACTGGTCTGTCTGCTACACTACTGTACCTACTGACACGTTAGCCTTACTGGTCTGTCTGCTACACTACTGTACCTACTGACACGTTAGCCTTACTGGTCTGTCTGCTACACTACTGTACCTACTGACACGTTAGCCTTACTGGTCTGTCTGCTACACTACTGTACCTACTGACACGTTAGCCTTACTGGTCTGTCTGCTACACTACTGTACCTACTGAAACGTTAGCCTTACTGGTCTGTCTGCTACACTACTGTACCTACTGACACGTTAGCCTTACTGGTCTGTCTGCTACACTACTGTACCTACTGACACGTTAGCCTTACTGGTCTGTCTGCTACACTACTGTACCTACTGAAACGTTAGCCTCACTGGTCTGTCTGCTACACTACTGTACCTACTGAAACGTTAGCCTTACTGGTCTGTCTGCTACACTACTGTACCTACTGAAACGTTAGCCTTACTGGTCTGTCTGCTACACTCCTCCTGACACATTAGCCTTAATGGTCTGTCTGCTACACTCCTACTGACACATTAACCTTACTGGTCTGTCTGCTACACTCCTACTGACATGTAAGCCTTATTTGGTCTGTCTGCTACACTCCTACTGACACATTAACCTTACTGGTCTGTCTGCTACACTCCTACTGACACATTAACCTTACTGGTCTGTCTGCTACACTCCTACTGACACATTAGCCTTACTGGTCTGTCTGCTACACTCCTACTGACATGTTAGCCTTACTGGTCTGTCTGCTACACTCCTACTGACATGTTAGCCTTACTGGTCTGTCTGCTACACTCCTCCTGACACATTAGCCTTACTGGTCTGTCTGCTACACTCCTACTGACATGTTAGCCTTACTGGTCTGTCTGCTACACTCCTACTGACATGTTAGCCTTACTGGTCTGTCTGCTACACTCCTACTGACACGTTAGCCTTACTGGTCTGTCTGCTACACTCCTACTGACATGTTAGCCTTACTGGTCTGTCTGCTACACTCCTACTGACATGTTAGCCTTACTCGTCTGTCTGCTACACTCCTACTGACATGTTAGCCTTACTGGTCTGTCTGCTACAATCCTACTGACATGTTAGCCTTACTGGTCTGTCTGCTACAATCCTACTGACATGTTAGCCTATGTTCTGCTCAATCCTCCTCTCTTCCTCTCTTCTTTTCCTGTGTGACTAAATCTTTCTAGGAGCAGGTGAGTCAGTGAGCCTGAGTCCTGCTGTCCTGTCCTACGCCTGCCTGAGACTGTGAAATTACTGCTTGCTAGAATTCATGGCAAGTTGCGTCAGAAGAAGCAGGAAGGAAGACAGGATGAGGATGATCATTTGGTGCGTGTCATCGCTTTGAACATCAAACATCAGAGGAACGGCAGCGAAGCAGGACAGATGGGTCATTCATTAAAGACTGTGGCTGTATCCCAAATGGCACCCTCTTGCCCTACGGACCCAGGTCAAAAGTAGTGCACTATGTAGGGAATAGGGTGCCATTTGGGATGCAGTTAGCCTGGCGGTTAAGAGCTTGGGCCAGTAACCGAAAGATTGGTGGTGCGAATCCCAGAGCCAAATAGGTGAATAATCTGCTGTTGTGCCCTTAAGCAAGGCACGTAACCCTAATTGCTCCTGTAAGCCTCTCTGGATAAGAGCATCTGCTAAATGAAATGTACATTTTTACATCAAAACAGTGGCCTTTTATTTATTGAAAGGCCTGGAGCGAGGTGGCATTGTAGTGGCCTTAGCCTGGCAGGTAGTTAGCAGCATGTGGCAGTGTGTGTGTGTGTGTGTGTGTGTGTGTGTGTGTGTGTGTGTGTGTGTGTGTGTGTGTGTGTGTGTGTGTGTGTGTGTGTGTGTGTGTGTGTGTGTGTGTGTGTGTGTGTGTGCGTGTGCGTGTGTGTGTGCAGCAGCAGCACGTAAGAGGAGAGCCAGTCTATAATACGCTCATTAAAGCAGACACCAGACATCAGAGAGAGAGAGAACAAGAGAGAGAGAGAACAAGAGAGAGAGAGAGAGAGAGAGAGAGAGATAGAGACAGAGAGAGGCAGAACGAGAGAGGGAGAGAGATAGACAGAGAGGCAGAATGAGACAGAGGGAGAGAGAGATAGACAGAGAGGCAGAACGAGACAGAGGGAGAGAGAGATAGACAGAGAGAGGCAGAACGAGACAGAGGGAGAGAGAGATAGACAGAGAGAGGCAGAACGAGACAGGGGGAGAGAGAGATAGACAGAGAGAGACAGAACGAGACAGAGGGAGAGAGAGAGAGACAGAGAGAGAGAGGAGAAAGAGAGAGAGAATCACTAAAACAATACAGAAATACACTACGGAAAAAGAAGGAACAGCACGTCAGAAACCAGCTCAATGTAATTGAAGAATCCATAGACTCTAAACACAGCTGGGAAAATTGGAAAACACTAAACAAACAACACGAAGAGTTATCTATCCAAAATGGAGACGTCTGGGTAAACCACTTCTCCAATCTTTTTGACCCTATAACAAAGAACAACGAGCAAATAAATATACATGATCAAATGCAAATCCTAGAATCAACTATTAAAGACTACCAGAATCCACTGGATTCTCCAATTACATTGAATGAACTACAGGACAAAATAAAACCCCATCCTATCAACTAATTGGCGAGGGCACTAGAACAGTCTGCAGCACCCGGCCTCACCCTACTAGAATCTGAAGTCAAATGTCTACTGACCAACCAAGGAGGGCCTACAGCAGAACCTAGATATTCTGCACAGATTCTGTCAGACCTGGGCCCTGACAGTAAATCTCAGTAAGACAAAAAAAAATGGTGTTCCAAAAAAGGTCTAGCTGCCAGGACCACAAATACAAATTCCATCTGGACACCGTTGCCCTAGAGCACACAAAAAACCATACATACCTCGGCCTAAACATCAGCGCCACAGGTAACTTCCACAAAGCTGTGAACGATCTGAGAGACAAGGCAAGAAGGGACTTCTATGCCATCAAAAGGAACATAACATTCGACACAGGATCTGGCTAAAAATACTTGAATCAGTTATAGAACCCATTGTCCTTTATGGTTGTGAGGTCTGGGGTCTGTTCACCAACCAAGAATTCACTAAATGGGACAAACACCTAATTGAGGCTCTGCGGCAGAATTCTGCAAAAATATCCTCTGTGTACAATGTAAAACAGCAAATAATGCATGCAGAGCAGAATTAGGCCGATACCCGCTAATTATCAAAATCCAGAAAAGAGCAGTTATATTCTACAACCACCTAAAAGGAAGCGATTCCCAAACCTTCCATAACAAAGCCATCACCTACAGAGAGATGAACCTGGAGAAGAGTCCCCTGAGCAAGCTGGTCCTGGGGCTTTGTTCACAAACACACACAGACCCCACAGATCCCCAGGACAGCAACACAATTAGACCCAACCACATCATGAGAAAACAAAAAGAGAATTACTTGACACATTGGATAAAACAGAGCAAACTAGCATGCTATTTGGCACAGTGGCAGAATACCTGACCACAGACTGACCCAGTGCCCAAGAAGGCACACCCCACTGTCCTGAATGACTTCAGACCTGTAGCGCTAACATCCCACATCATGAAGACCCTGGAAAGGTTAGTCCTCGCTCACCTCAGACCCCTGGTGTGTTCATCAATGGACCCCCTGCAGTTTGCATACCAGCGCAACATCGGGGTGGATGATGCAATCATCTACCTTCTGCAGAGGGCCTACTCTCACCTGGACAACGCAGGTTGCACTGTGAGGGTCATGTTTTTTGACTTCTCCAGTGCCTTCAATACCATTTAGCCCCTGCTACTGGGTGAGAAGATGAGGAGGATGAAAGTGGAAGCACCCTTAGTCTCCTGGGTCACGGACTACCTGACCGGTAGGCCACAATTTGTGCGACTACAGAGCTGTGTGTCAGAACGGGCAGTTAGCAACACAGGGGCCCCCCAGGGTACGGTCCTGTCCCCCTTCCTGTTCACCCTCTACACCTCAGACTTCAGATATAACTCTGAAACATGCCACCTACAGAAGTTCTCGGATGACTCTGCTATTGTAGGGTGCATCAGGGGTGGGCAGGAGGAGGAGTACAGGAGCACAATCAGTGACTTTGTGTTGTGGTGTGAGCAGAACCACCTTCAGCTCAACATCAGCAAAACTAAGGAGATGGTGGTGGACTTCAGGAGAACCAAGGCACAACTGACTGCAGTCCCTATAAAGGGGATGGATGTGGAAATGGTTGAGTCATACAAGTTCTTGGGTGTCCATATGGACAACAGACTGGAATGGGCTGGTAACACCGGGGCCCTGTACAAAAAGGGCCAGAGCCGACTCTACTTTCTGAGGAGGCTCAGGTCCTTCAACGTGTGCAGTAAACTACTGCATACCTTCTACCAGTCTGTGGTGGCCAGTGCCATCTTTTTTGCAGTGGTGTGCTGGGGAGCAAACATCAAAGCCGGTGATGCTTCTCGGGTAAATAAGCTGATCAGGAAGGCTAGCTCTGTCCTGGGGATGAGCCTTGACACTCTAGAGGAGGTGGCGGAGAGACGGATCCTGGCCAAACTGCTGGCCATCATGGACAACGTCACCCACCCTCTGCACGCTATGGTTATGACGCAGAGGAGCTCTTTCAGTCACAGACTGATCCCACCACGGTGTGCCAGAGAGCGCTACAGGAGGTCCTTCCTGCCGGCGGCTATGAGACTATATAATGCCTCACCGGGGTGCCGTGCCGTCGGCAACATAGATCTGGAACTGTTGGGGTGCTTGGACCTAGTTTAACAATTATGCATCCATCCGTGAGTAACTCTGTTCCGTCAGCACTCATCCACTCAGGACCTACTTATTCATACAGGTCTGTATATACATACCCATGTACAGTTGTTATATTATATCACATGCAATATTGTAAGTAATTATTGGACCTAGGCATTCACTCAGGAATGCATATTAGTATCCTGCCAGTTGCACCTTTTCTCATTGCTTTTAGTATATCAAATGTGCAATAAGTGCAGTTGTCTGTAATTAAACCCTGCGCACTAAGGACTGTATTTTAAGGGAATTACTATTATTACCCCAATGATATCATACACACATTTAGCTATTATAGTATCTCTTCCTGTCATTTACCTGTACAGTTTGTGTAAACATGCAAGTATTCACTTATCTGTAAATATAACTGTATACCTAACTGTACAGCTAATTTAACCATGCAAAATTTTCACTTACCTGTTCATTTACCCAGTCTGTCTATTAAGTAAACTATTATTACCCTCGCTCATATCATACGCATTAGCTACTGAAGTATTTCTCTGCCATCAACCTGTATAGTATAGTTAACCATCCAACATCCACCAATGTATAGTGTACATATTCAGCCAACCACTCATACTATGCAATGTCTTTTTATAGCTTTTTTTGCACTCCAGATATCTTGTATTTCTATACTTTTTCATACTGCCGCTCTATGTATCATGTACCGTGTATCTGTCTTTTGTGTACTTTCGTTGTGGCATTTTGCACCTGCCCTGTGTTTTTGTTGTAGCTGCTTGACAATTAAATTTCCCCCCCGGGGGATCAATAAAGTACCTATCTATCTATCTATCTATCTATCTATCTATCTATCTATCTATCTATCTATCTATCTATCTACCAAACTTAAGGAAAGCTTTGACTATGTACAGACTCATTGAGCATAGCCTTGCTATTGAGAAAGGCCGCCGTAGGCAGACCTGGTTCTCAAGAGAAGACAGGCTATGTTCACACTGCCCACAAAATGAGGTGGAAACTGAGTTGCACTTCCTAACTTCCTGCCAACTGTATGACCATATTAGAGACACATATTTCCCTCAGATTACACAGATCCACAAAGAATTTGAAAACAAATCCAACTCCCATATCTACTGGATGAAATACCACAGTGTTCCATCACAGCAGCAAGATGTGTGACCTGTTGCCACAAGAAAAGGGAAACCAGTGAAGAACAAACACCATGTAAATACAACCCATATTTATGTTTATTTATTTTCCCTTTTGTTTTAACTATTTGTTTTAACTATTTGGACATTGTTACAACACTATATATATATATATATATATATATACACATAATATGACATTTGAAATGTCTTTACTCTTTTGGAACTTCTGAGTGTAATGTTTACTGTTAATTTGTATTGTTTATTATCTACTTCACTTGCTTTGGCAACGTTAACATATGTTTCCCCTGCTAATAAAGCCCTTACATTGAATTGAAATTGAATTGAGAGATGGGGAGAGAGAGAGTCAGAGAGAGAGTGAAGAGAGGCAGAAAGAGAGAGAGAGAGAGAGGCAGAAAGAGAGAGAGAGAGAGAGATATGAGGCAATGGTGCTTGGTTGGTATTCGTGGGATCCAAAAGGCATGAGATTTTTAAGAACACAAGCTTGAGCTGCAAGCTAGGCAATGGGGGCTGATGGATGTGGAAATCGACAGTAGCCATGTGTTTAAAGAGGAGGAGAGGAGAGGAGAGGAGAGGAGAGGAGAGGAGAGGAGAGGAGAGGAGAGGAGAGGAGAGGAGAGGAGAGGAGAGGTGGCACAGAGACAGGGCCAAGCCTGTCTAACACAGCCACAGCGTACAGCTGACAGCCCATCAAATAGCGTTATGTCATCCCCACTATGACATCATGCTAGTCGCTCCCAGGTATTGTCCCTTTACAACGCTTTTAGTAAACAACAAGGGCATGAGTCCGACTTATTGAAATGAAAGAAAACAGCTTTGTCTCTACGCCACAATCTACAGAGACAGGCATCATAGCTTATTGGCACAGACATGGTCTACAGGAACAGGCTTCATGGTTTAAAGAGACAGATAAGGTCTACAGGAACAGGCTTCATGGTTTAAAGAGAGAGATAAGGTCTACAGGAACAGGCTTCATGGTTTAAAGACACAGATGATAAGGTCTACAGGAACAGGCTTCATGGTTTAAAGACACAGATGATAAGGTCTACAGGAAGAGGCTTCATGGTTTAAAGACACAGATGATAAGGTCTACAGGAAGAGGCTTCATGGTTTAAAGACACAGATGATAAGGTCTACAGGAACAGGCTTCATGGTTTAAAGAGACAGATAAGGTCTACAGGAACGGGCTCAGACTGGCCACTGCAGTCTCTTCATAATGGGCTCAGACTGGCCACTGTAGTCTCTGCACAATGGGCTCAGACTGGCCACTGTAGTCTCTGCACAATGGGCTCAGACTGGCCACTGTAGTCTCTGCACAATGGGCTCAGACTGGCCACTGTAGTCTCTGCATAATGGGCTCAGACTGGCCACTGTAGTCTCTGCACAATGGGCTCAGACTGGCCACTGTAGTCTCTGCACAATGGGCTCAGACTGGCCACTGTAGTCTCTGCATAATGGGCTCAGACTGGCCACTGCAGTCTCTGCATAATGGGCTCAGACTGGCCACTGCAGTCTCTGCATAATGGGCTCAGACTGGCCACTGCAGTCTCTGCATAATGGGCTCAGACTGGCCACTGTATTCTCTGCACAATGGGCTCAGACCGGCCACTGCAGTCTCTGCATAATGGGCTCAGACTGGCCACTGCAGTCTCTGCATAATGGGCTCAGACTGGCCACTGCATCGTTGGGTCAAAGCAGCAACAACAACAACATCAACAGAATAAGAATGTCCCGAGGCTACACTACCAATCTGACTTATATTTTGCCTTAATTATTTTGGAATCCTCTCAAATTGGAGAAAGTACAATGGTAAAAAGCTTCACGTCAGAACTGTGTGTGTGTGCGTGTGTGTCAATAGCGAGTAACCAGAGCCTGCTGGGAACAGAACAGTGGTTTGACTGAGGATAATATTGCAGAGAGCATCTCTCCTGAGACTGATATGGCTTCTAGGTAACAAGAAGTCAATGCTGTTTCATATGGAGGCACAAGACAGGTTCGGAACACAATTAAATGAGGCATTTAAGAGAGACCATGTTTAAGTCTGGTAAATCTGGTTAAGTCATGATTTGTGAGTATTTGCTCTCTCTGATAGACTCAATATTGTACTGAACTAGAGAGTATGTTAATAGCCTTTTACAGTTTCAGTTCAACACACAGTAGACTACTGTACTGTATATAATGATGATGAAAATGTTCTCAGCCAAGGCAACATGTGGAATCAAAGCAGAGGCATGATGAATGGTAAAAGTACAAATGTCTACCGTGTTACTCACCACCTCTCCAGACACCAGAGACCAGAAACCAGAGACCAGAAACCAGAGACCAGAAACCAGAGACCAGAAACCATGGACCAGAAACCAGAGACCAGAAACCAGAGACCAGAGACCAGAGACCAGAAACCAGGGACCAGAAACCAGAGACCAGAAACCCGAGACCAGACACCAGAGACCATAAACCAGAGTCCAGAAACCAGAGACCAGAAACCAGAGACCAGAAACCAGAGACCAGAAACCAGAGACCAGAAACCAGAGACCAGAAACCAGAGACTAGGGTATTCGATATGTATACAAAACATGTGAAAGCAGCCAGGAATCCAGTAATTTCCATTACGTCCACAATGGAGGAATTTCTCAAAGTGAATACTTAAATTGAATATTAAAATAACTACAACTGCAGTCCAGTAGTAAGGCCATACAATATGTGAAATGTAGTCTAGGGCCGTTGTTCTACAGACTGTAAAATAAAGTGCAACTGAAAGGTTTTAGATGCAGTAGCTATTGTAGTATGATATTATTTATATCCAAAATGAGTCGTAGAGTATGGCTGATATTATGAGTCGTAGAGTATGGCTTATATTATGAGTCGTAGAGTATGGCTTATATTATGAGTCATAGAGTATGGCTGATATTATGAGTCGTAGAGTATGGCTGATATTATGAGTCGTAGAGTATGGTTGATATTATGAGTCGTAGAGTATGGTTGATATTATGAGTCGTAGAGTATGGCTGATATTATGAGTCGTAGAGTATGGTTGATATTATGAGGCATAGAGTATGGTTGATATTATGAGGCATAGAGTATGGTTGGTATTATGAGTCGTAAAGTATGGTTGATATTATGAGTCGTAGAGTATGGCTGATATTATGAGTCGTAGAGTATGGCTGATATTATGAGTTGTAGAGTATGGTTGATATTATGAGGCATAGAGTATGGTTGTATTTCAGCAGACTTGAGGTCCTATAGTTGGTGACATGCTGAATACAGGCTGTGAATCTGGATGACAGCTGTTACATGAAAGAGTTGCTTTGTCACTTTCTCAGGGGTGAATGTCTAGGTAAATGTGTCGGACGTCTCTGGCTTGGCTTGACTCAGACATATTGTAGAGTATATTCCCATGGCCTTTAAAGGCCCAACAAAGCTGTTTTTTCTCAATGTCAAATCATTTCTGGGTAACAATTAAGTACCTTACTGTAATAGTTGTCCATTAAAATGGACAAGAATATAAGCAAAAAACTATTTCTCAAGCAAGAATTTAGCTATGACTGTCTGAGAGTGGACTGACTGAGAGGGGAAAACGGATTACTACACCGAACAAAAATATAAACAATATGCAACAATTTCTACGATTTTACTGAGTTACAGTTCATATGAGGAAATCAGTCTATGGATTTCACATGACTCGGTTAGTCACAGATACCTTTAAAAAAAGGTAGGGGGGCGTGGATCAGAAAACCAGTCAGTATCTTGTGTGACCACCATTTGCCTCATTCAGTGTGACTCATCTCCTTTGCATAGAGTTGATCAGGTTGTTGATTGTGGCCTGTGGAATGTTGTCCCACTCCTCTTCAATGGCTGTGGGAAGTTGCTGGATATTGGCAGGAACTGGAGCACGCTGTCATACGCGTCGATCCAGAGCATCCCAAACATGCTCAATAGGCGTCATGTCTGGTGAGTATGCAGGCCATGGAAGAACTTAGACATTTTCAGCTTTCAGGAATTTTGGACAGATCCTTGCAACATGGGGCCGTGCATAATCATGCTGAAACATGAGGTGATGTCGGCGGATGAATGACACGACAATGGGCCTCAGGATCTCGCCACGGTATCTCTGTGAATTGGAATTGCCATCGATAAAATGCCATCGTGTTCGTTGTCCGTAGCTTATGCCTGTGCATACCATAACCCCACTGTTACCATAGGGCACTCTGTTCACAATGTTGACATCAGCAAACCGCTCACCCACACGACACCATACACTCTACGCTGTCTGCCATCTGCCAGGTACAGTTGAAAATCAGGATTCACCCATGAAGAGCACACTTCTCCAGCGTGCCAGTCGCCATCGAAGGTGAGCAACTGCCCACTGATGTAGGTTACGACGCCAAACTGCAGTCAGGTCAAGACCCTGTTGAGTACGACAAGCATGAAGATGACCTTCCATGAGACAGTTTCTGACAGTTTGTGCAGAAATTCTTTGGTTGACGAAACTCCCACCCATGCGGACAGGCTGATTAGAAGGTTCTGTGTACACTGTATTTCCAACCAGCAATTATCAGGAAATAACACAGATTAAATTGTATGACACTTTTAGTTTCATCAACAGTTGTACAATATGTTATAAGTCACAGGAAGAATGTTGACTGCACTGCGCCTTTCTAGAGTATCAGATCGTCAAATTTAAGGGGCTGCGAACTAGTAGTCTGGGAATTTAGTTCCAAACCTCTCGCTCTACAGAGTTGACTTCTGGGATGTTTCTGAGGAACAAGGTCCCATTTAATTGTCTTTATATACTGAACAGATTTAAGATGCTATTAATCAGATACTGTACAGACCTACTATTATTCAGGGCAAAGTCTTATTCATCAGATACTGTACAGACCTACTATTATTCAGGGTAAAGTCTTATTCATCAGATACTGTACAGACCTACTATTATTCAGGGTAAAGTTCAGGCCTATAGAACATATAGTGTACAGTATTTCTATATACTTTCTTTTATTCTAAAGCAGCATTGACATTATGTCCCATCTTATTCCACCAAGGACTCTGGAGTCAAATAATCGTGTGTAACGGCCTGTTAAGCAGAATTACATGGATTGTCAGTGACCCCAGTCCTGTGTGTGCTGCATGCCATGACTGAGCACTGGAGAAACTTTGTTATAAATGGCTTACTTTTCACAAATTAATTCAATGGAAATAGGTCCTGGCTCCTTCCACCAATAACGAGTTGAATGGTGTCCATGTTTGATTTTGACAACCAAACCATGGGGAATGGTTCAGACAAAGTCTGCGTCCCAAATGGCACCCTCTTCACTATATAGTGCACTACTTTTGACCGGAGCCCTGTGTGCCCTGTGCCCACTAAGTAAGGAATCGAGTGCCATTTGGGACGCAGACAGAGTGACTCACGACAGCCTGCCAGTCTGTCTGTACATTGCATTTGAACTTAACACAATTAGCTGGTTAGGGATATTCCGTAGAATCAAATGACATGGTTGGTTATTCATTTCTCCTTCCTGAAAATCCATTGCTGTCTGTCACAGATGAATCCCTCTGTCTTTCTGTTGAAGAGGAAAGCACACACTAACCTAGGCCACCTGAGATGACAGACACACCCATCCCTGCACCTGTCGGTTGGCCTCATATAGGTCACTCAGACAAAGGGGTACGTCCCAAAATGACACCCATTCCCTATATACTGCACAGATTTTGCCATACCCATAGGCCTCTGGTCAAAAGTAGTCGTCATAGTAATCATCAGTGTTACCCAACGTCATAGTAATCATCAGTGTTACCCATCGTCATAGTAATCATCAGTTTTACCCAACGTCATAGTAATCATCAGTGTTACCCATCGTCATAGTAATCATCACCATCCAGGGAGAAGTGTTTTTTAGGGATGAGCTCCATTCTTTTTTTTATCTGCTCTATCCCAGGGTCATTGGGGCCTCCTCCCAGGCAGCTTGCTGCATCAGAGCATAACCACAGTTCCCACCTGCTGCCTGCCTGTGCGCGTGTGTGAGTGTGTGTGTGATGCCTGTGTGTGTCTCACTAGCATCAAGGTGTCTTTCGGGTCCACCAGTCACCAGGAGGAAAAAACAATATCTCCATTAGCAACAAAGATGGCTCTATTTTCAATTAAACACTGCTGCCTTCCATGGAGGGATTACTGGGCCTTCAGCCTAGCCTGACCCAGGACACTGCTGCCTTCCATGAAAGGATTACTGGGCCTTAAGCCTAGCCTGACCCGGGAGAACACCTTTCTCTCTGCTGCCATTTGGTGACAGATATAGGCCGCGTCCCAAACAGCATTTCCTATGTGACTCATCCATCGACAGATGGACAGGTGGAAACAAGGGAAGTGAGGACTGAGACGAGTAGAAGCTTATTAGGACACCTGTGACTGCAATCAGACCTGGGTTCAAATACTATTTGAAATCTTTCAAGTCTTTTGAGCGTTTGCGTTTTGTGAGAATTCTTTTGGTTCCAGACATGTTCAATCAAACCCAAATAAAGTATTTTAAATGATTTCAAATAGTATTTGAACCCAGGTTCTGACTGCAATAGATGAATACCCTGGGCCCTAAGTGACCATGCGTGAGTGATTATAACATGATGCCTCAACAGGAGATACCCATCAGGAACAGGTCAGTGGGGCTGTGGCTCAAGCAGCTAATCTGACTCTTAACTGTATGAGTGTTGCACAGCTCTGCTGACCTGCTAACCTTCGCTACACTTGCACATACTATAGGCTACGTCCTCAGAGGTTCAGGCATAAGACTGAGGCAGCTAGGGATAATTTATAATCTAAGGCTTTGTCCAAAATGTCACCCTATTCCCTATATAGTGCATTACTTTTGACCAGAGCCCTAGCTTACCAATAAGGAATATGGTGCCATTTGAGACTCATATCCAAGCTACTCTGCTTCCTGAGTCTGATATAATGATGAGGAATGGAACCAGGCCACAACCTGTTTCTAGTGTATTTATAGATCAGTCAGATCTCATGTGAGACTGACAAATGTTGATGGTTGAACTTATATACAGTATATATACAGTATGCTCTTGTTACTATGGCATCAGCTGTAAGCAGCATTCCAAATATGTGATGAATGAAGAGAAAGAGTATGAGTGATGAGGTGTTGGTATGTGGATGTATTTATAACAGG